>CM034152.1:682667178-683085047 GCA_019776745.2 Taxus chinensis
GGATGTTAATTTTTATGTTGGTGATAAATATGTTGTGAGGGGCAATACGTAGGCCAAACAAAGGACGTATTTTTTTAGTGTTTTATGAATTTTCAATGTGATAAGAATGTCGCAGAATAAAGGAGGTTAATTTTTAGCGTTTTGTGGGTTGTTGGGAGAAAAGGATGTCGTGAGGGTCAATAAGCTATGGAACAAAGGAAGATAGTTTTTAGTGTTTTGTGAGTGCTGAGAAGGACGTCTAAGTGTTATGCAAAAGTCTAAGTAACCCATGAAAGTTTGAATGTTCCGTAGATGTTCAAACATGTCCATGGAGGTCTACATGATGCCTAAGAAAATTTACGGGTGGTTAGGAAAATTTTGGAATGCGTAAAAACACAAAGAAAATTCTGTGAAGGCCTAAGAAAATATGTGGAAGACTGCAAAAAACACAAAAAACCATGGAACAAGGTAGAAAACTTAGAAAGCCACATAACATAGGAAAATCCGCACAACACTAGATGACCATGAATCTATTTTAAGCTTCATTTTTTTCAGTGAAAAATCTAATTTTAAATCATGTAAAATCTAAAAGAAGAACAAATCATATAAGAGTGTATTAATTGAAGCATGCATTGGTTCCTAATTTTAAGAACAAAGCATGCAAGAGGGTGTTAATTGGAGCATGCAAAGGTCTCCAATTTTAAGAAAAAGTATCCAGATGGGTCATATATTCCCAAATTTGTTTTTATTTTCTTAGCATGCATTTTGCTATTTTGAGCATGCAATTCTATTTCTAAGTGTTCATTTTTCTTTAATGATCATTCTTCATGCATTCCCTTATATATTCATATACTTTGAGAATAATACTTCTATGTCTATTATTTTTCCCTTCTCTTCTCTCAGAATTCTTTATAAAACTCTAAGAAATTCATTGTAAAAATATCTTTGCCTTCTATTTGAATATTTCTACTCTTGTTCATAATGCTATATTTTATTGAGTTATAAGTGGAAGATCAGGGGTCATGATTAATTCTTTGTACTTTTTCACCTCTTTGATCAATAAAGGAGCTAAATTTTGCTTTCTCATTACCTGTACTTTGTACAAGTTTATGTTTTAAAGATGATTTTTATCTTATGATAGTGTTTATCCTTGGTTTTACATCTTAAATTCCATGCCTTTTGCAGTAACATACTAATTTATAATTCATAGTTTGTGTTGATTAAAGTCTTGCATGTTTTGGTTGTGGAGTTTACCAAATTGCTCTTTTAGAGCTATTTTTTCCCCCTTCGTTGTCACTTCCCTCCCATGTAAATTTAAAAATTCAATACTAGTTTAATGATTATTAAAATGAAGTCCTTAAATTGGATAATTATTTTTTATGATCATTTTCAAATGTGGAAATTAGCATGCTTATTATAATTATGTTGAATTTTAATGATTTGGACTAAACTACCTTCTTGGTGACATGAGGTGGATGTAGGAGAAGGTAAACACTCGTTGAAATGGTGAGGGAGGGAATCATCGAAGATAGGTTGTCAAATTGAGATATTGAACTTAAAAAAATGAAGATGATACAAGAACTGACACACACCATGGAATTAGGTAGCATTTAGTTTACTTGTGTGATGTTTGACTTCTTTATGTTTTTCTTATTTTTCATTTATTCGGTTGATATCAATAATCGATGAGAAGATTATGCCAATGTGGCTAAACTTCGTCGGTATAACCCGAACATCATACATCTCTATTAATATGATGTTGGGAGTGAAGGTTTATTCCTTTTATAGGCAGTTTATTAGACTTATGGATATAATTCGGAAAACGTAACAAGACAAATGGACCATGTTTGTGTGTTACATGCACTTGTGTTTGGGTGATGATTGATTGGAATTATAATATATCCATTAAGAATATGATTGACTTGTCATTGTTGTGGAACGGTCTACGTATAAGTTGACCATGGCATGGTTGTTGAAATAATATAATATAATATTCATTATATTAATTCTAAATTGTTGACTATGGTTGTCCTGCATATAGACTTGTCCACTTTGCATGGAGCTTTAGCACGGGTTTTAGGTAGTAAGGAGAGGAGATAAGTGTTGTTTTTTAATTTTAATTTTTTAAAATAAAACATGCACTAATAATGTGGAAAAATGTGTAGGGAGGTGGAGAAGGAATGGTAAGTTGTTTTAGTTTTTATTATGACTAATGTGGACTTTATTGAATATGTGTGGTTTTTAAGAGTAAGAAAAATGGGGAAAGAGGAGTCAAACTAGGGTTTGCATGAGAAAATGGAGGAGGGATGGTTTGGAAGTAGGTCTATTTCATTTTGTTTTTGGTTTATTGTGGAGATGTGGGGTTTTTTCTTAGACTTGGAGGATGGAGCATTGGAAATTTGGAAGGAAGGTCAAGATGGAAATTGGTATAATATAATTGGATATCATTTTTAATAGGAATGGGTTTTTATTCTTGTTCTATTTACTTTGAAAATAAGTTGGAAAGGAAAATTTGTTATTAAAAATGGAAATGCTTTGATGAAATGTTATCCATTTTTGGGTAAACTTTTCAAAAATGAATATATGGATTAACACCCATTTCTAGGACTGTTATTTAGTATTTATTGACTATGAAAATGTCTTACAAGAGTTGGATTTATATATGTTTCTAGTTCTGATTATTATGAAAATATATGGCTGTAAAAATGTTTTTCTATGGGTGAATTTTTACCCATTTCTAGGCATGCATGTTTTGTGCATTATCTAGGTGTGAAACATATATTTGGACGTTGATTTTTATACCCATTTGGTTTTTTGCTTTTGTGAAACATATGATTGTGAAATGTGTGTAATAAAGTAGATTTTCCTCCCATTTTTGGGTATGCATAATTTTGTGCATGTATAATGGGAATACATTCTCTTTGGTTCGATTTGGAAACCCATTTGGGTCTGCATAATTTGTTTGTATACGTGGACTGTAATGTTTTTAATGAAATCGTTTTACACCCATTTTAGGGAGTGCTTAATGTGTAAAGGCTTGATTGTAAATTTTTTTTTCCTAAGTGGTAAATTTCACCCATTTCTAGGTCTTCACTTTTTTTGTAAAGTATATGTATGAAACATTTCCTTTGGGTTGATATTTGATACCCATTACGAGTTTGTACATTGTATAAAATAAATATGCATGTGTGATGTTTTTCATGAAGACAATTTTACCCATTTTAGGGTCTTCATGTTTAGTACATGTAGGGTTGTCTTATGTTTACCAAGTGGGCATTTCATACCCATTTATGGGTCTATATTAATTTTATATATGTATGACTGTGATACATTTTTTAGAGGTTGTTTTACACTTGATTTACACCCATTTCTGGTTCTACATATTTGTATATTTATATATATTGAAACATTCTTTATTGGGTAGATTTCACCTATTTGGGTCTATGAAAACTTCTTATTTGATTAAAAATCAAACACATATTGGGCTTACATATTGGAAAGAAACAAGAAAGACTGAACGTCTAGTTGTTAGGCCAAATAAACCTATTTCGAGCTATGCCATATTATATTTTTTTAAAATCAATAAACATGGAATGAATGTGTAAAATAGGTTGCTATGCCAATGTCTTATTTTGTGAACACAACTTATTGTTTATAACAAAACTTTACCTTGTGGAAATTGATTTATGATACTATGTTTTTATCGATGTATTTTGCTTGGGCATAAGGATGTAGTTGTTATTATGTCCCAAATATGATATGGTCGTATTTATAATGTGACTTACATTATCACGCTCATGGTGAAGCCACAAGCATGATAACATAAGTCTCCTCCTTCTTAAATCACATTAAAGGCATTAGAACTTTAGAGAAATATGAAATAACATATGAAGGATTTTTGGAAAAAAAAATAGATAAGTGATGGATGTTTGGTGCACTGGAAAATGTGCAAAAGGAAGTTTTGTTTTACTTAATATTAAACTAGATATGTGATTATTCTACCATAAGTCTATGTCATTATGGAATTATGGAATCCACACGAGCATACATATTCTCATAGGGGTTGTTTTTCTGTACGATCATAAAATTTGAAAACATGGATTTAAAATTGGAATAGATGGTTTTTTTCCTTTTGATTATGAAATTGAAACATTGCTTTAAATTTTGGAATGGATTTCCTCTTGATGAGGATTGTTGAATATGGAAATTGTGCACAAGATAATTGTGTTTTGAAGGATAAAAAATCTTATTTTTTGTGAAAACTATAAGATATAGCTTGAATTAGCATAACTAGAAAACTTTAGCCAAAGCAATGTATCTACCTATATTCATTGTCAATCCACTTATCCCTATTTTGTACTATTTAGGAATCATATGATGGTATTGGTTGTTGTGATCTTATGATGGGATGTATTTTTAGAGTTTGGGTATATTACACATGGTTCTTGTTATCACCAAAAAACAACACCTTTTGAGTTTTCATAATTAATGGATGAGAGATCAGTGTTTTTGGGTAACATGGGACTGTCTCTCAAGTTGTGGGACTTGCTACTTTGAGAAACATCTTCAGAGAAGGTTGGTTTCTCTACCTAATCCTAATGCTAAACTACTCATACAGTTGGAAATGTAACTATCTAATCATATTCTAACAATCTAAGGGGCCAAGGGGAAAGAAAGGTGAATAAAAATGGGAAATCCTAATCTAAAAAAGATGATATATCTAAAAAGAGGGGGAAAGAAACTCTTAGATGAGTATAAATGAGACGAAAATGAAGGAAGAGAGGGAAGACATTAGTTTCATAGTCCAAGATGACATTCTAACTATGATTTCCATGGAGCAAAATAGAAATAAACCTTGCAATATGAGAGTAAACATGCACAATACACCAAAAATGCAATAGAGAGGCAATATAATGCAATAAATACAAACTAGGTCAGAGAATAGCCACAAATATGAATTTTATTTCTTCAAATAGATGCACATTCCATCATAGTGAAGGAGGAAGGTAAAAATCACCCTACAAATGTCCAAATCTGAGGCATGTAACTCAAAATACATATGCAACACTTGTAGAAGGATGAAACTAGTATTACAAGAGGGTCCAAACTTTACAAATGAATATCCTTTTACAATATATAGAAAATGGGAAAGAGAGAGGAGGGAAAAGAGAGGGAAACTCAGATTTCCACCTTCAACCACTAACAACAAGAATAAAATGTATAAAATAGCAATGCATACTCTTACAAGACCATTCCCCTATGATAATTTACTCGTAGGAGAAGGAATGGGCACCATACTTCATCAAATGTGGTGGTTGAACTATCTGGGACTGCATCTTTTAATGCTGGACTATATTTCCATTTTTTCACCTACCTAACCTCACCTATATTAAGAAATCCAGTTTCTATGGTGTAGTACATGCTGAGATATTTCCAACGGTACCAAGTTTGTGAAATTTTTAGTTATGGGGAAAAATTTATGGGCCTCAGAAGTTCATGGACTTGGGGAGGTCGCGAGTAGTTCCCTGCGCAATGCTACAGTTTGCATTAATCACTATATTCCAAGTGTAGCTACATTGGCTGATCAAAGAACTTGTGGAACTGTAGAACATTTTTGTTTGTGCTTTTTGGGCACGAATTTGCTACAGGTTTGTTTTGTTCCTTCATTTGGTGCTTCATCCACATCACTATATTTTTCTACACTCCTCCTTTGATCAGTTCATTCGGCCATGTAGGAAACCGATGGAATGCGGGAACTATGCCACTTATTCATAGAACACTTAACTTTCCCATAACCCTTTACCCCCACTCTGTTTGTTTATTCCATTAGTTGGTTGAATAACATATTCAGAGAACTGTTGACTCAATGGAACTGTTATGTCTGTTCCACTAGCACCTGCTTTGTCCGCAATATTGTTCCAACTTGTTTACCCTACTACCAAATCGGAAATGTGGAGAAAATGAGGTCCAAAGGAACTATTCCACCGGTTCCCAAAATATCTAACCCATCCATAATACATTGTTCCCCAAACTCTTCCAACAACCAATGCAAAAATGTGGAGAACATGAGGAGAAAAGGAATAATTCCTCTTGTTCCTCCTAGGCCCAATTTAGCCAATTTACTTGCATTTTTCCCAATTCTTTTGATTTTTTTTCTAAGTATGGAAATGAGGGGCTTAGCAAGGAGGGAAGGAATAATACCAACATTGATTTTTCCCACTTTTTATCACTTTACACTACCCAAGTCCAAATGAAAATGTAAGTTATCAAGATACCCCTAGGAAGGGGTATTTAGGATAACAATTATCATATTACTATTCTTTGTTGATAGTTGAATGTATCTATCTACCTTCCTCATGAAGGGTTGGGCCTATCTCACTTATGAGAGGTGTGCGAGAGAATCGAAAGGTTCTGTGGTTGGAGGAAAAGTGCTCCAATGATTCTCTCCCACTAAATAGTTGCACAAATGAGATATATATGTGCAGAGGAACTTTTGGAAAGAACGAGTTAATAGTATATTACTTGTACTAAAACATATGGTCATATTGTTGTATTTGGCTAGGTACAGACTTATTGTCTCATGTATTTGTTATAGAATATTAATTAAATATGATATTAATCATTTTATTATGAAATGATTGTTGATCATACTTTTGTATGGAAATTTGTGGGAAGCAATGTATAAAGTTTAAATGACATTTAATTGATCGAATCTTGTCTGACATTTGGAAATATGGTAACAAAAGGATGTTTTGAACCTTAGATTATTTAGAGGAATTTAAATAAATATTTAATTATATGCATAGTTATTTCTAAGTTACCTAATAAGATTTGGACTTTTAAAAAAAAATTAGCTTGTGTTAATGAACGATCGTTACATTAACTGTGTTTTTTTACTTCCAACCTTCCTATGAAACTATTATGCATTATTTTTTCAATTTGTGAGTTGTGTTTGATTCCTTAGATTCATCTGTGTGATTCAAACAAGTCTAAGATCCTCAAAAATTTCTGGTGTATCACTCTTCATCTAATTTCCCCCTAATTTCCTTCTCCCTTTTCCTTGATAATTCAGTAGAGTAGAGTAGTCTTAGGAGTAGAAACTATTCTTAGGTGTTAAACTAGGGGAACCATCCCATCTATGGAGACTCACTCCAACATATAGGTCACCCATAACCTAGGATTGTTTCCATTTTTTCAATTGAAAGGATGCATTCCACACCACTCTCCAAAGGGTGCATTTCAAAGTAACAACATGTACACCTCATTTTTTTGAGTCGTGTGCTTAAATGATTTATCACACATGCCTCAAAAGCGTGGGAATTCATTGAGATATATTCTACATTTACATGTGATACAAATATGTTACAAGACAAATACACATGTTTTTACAAGGTAGATATCCTTAGAAAGAGGTATAGATACAAAAAATGGAAGAATGTACATTAGTTCATAACCATACATTTCAGGTCAAGACTGTACTACTATTTATGCCCTTATTATAATTCCCAATTGAGGGAAAATTCTAAAAAAAATCCGATAGTTTCAAATTCTTATATACATTTATAGAATTTTTATTACAAATGGCACAAATCATAACATTATAGAAGGGGCATGAATACTTCGTTCATTCTTCATTATGTTGAGTTTGATGCCAATATGAGCACTTAATTAGTTATTAATAAAATTGAGTTTTTATTTTTTAGGAGATTTTTTGGGTAATTGTAAAATTTTATTTTTAGAATTCTATTTTAATACGTTTTCTATTTTTTGATTGGAAGTACAAGTTAGAGTGTATTTCATTAGATGTTCACTTAACCGAGTTCAAATCATTATCCATTCATTCCCAAGAGCTGGTGGGATGATATTTATATCTATCGATGGCTAATTTTATTCTTATCTCAGTCCATTTCTATCTTTAGGAGAGTTTGCGACACCTAGTTTGACTAGGGTGCATGATGGGTGTGCATGTGTCACTTAAACTAATAATCACTTCTTGCATGTCTACTAAATATTATTAATGGATAATACTTATCATACTGAGTCTATTTTTAATCTTCTTTAGTTGATTGTATCTCATTCAGGAGTTTTAGTTCATATTATTAGTCATTTATTTATCATGAAAATTTAGACAAGTTTTACTGTAAAGAATATATTATCCTTATTTAATGTTTAATTGTATAAGCAATAGTGGAGAAAGTTTATCCAAGTGGATATATTGTTTGCATTGAGTTTATCTTTGATTTTATTGGTAGGTATTTAATTGTATAGAAAAAAGCTTGGGATTCATTATTTGAAGTTATTTGGTGCATATTTTGTCATTAATCTCACTTACAAGCATACTATTTTAATAGCTAGTTATTTTGGGCAAGATTAGATTATCACTAAATTAATTTAAATGGTATTTCAGATCTAATTTGAACTCCCTCCATATATCAAAAGAATTCACATTGTACAACTCATTTAAAGTGACATATATAGGGTTTGAGGGCATGGGTATTCTTTTTCTTTGCATTATTTAACATTTGCATAATCATACTCAATTGTACAACACACAACAGGGGCATGGTGCATTCATTCCCTTTCAACCTTGTGGTTTATTTACATGATTAGGCCTGGATGCATATTTATTGGTATGGCCCCTGGTTTTGGAAGGTATCAAAGTGGCTAAGTTCTTTATAGGCTATCCTTCCTTTCCTCATTCGTATTTGTGTGGGAGATATCAAGGTTACTAAATACTCTATATAATTATCTTCTCCCTTAATGGGGTGCTTCAATACCTCTTCTCTTTAGTGTTGGGTCATATACACTTAACGTCATCTCCTACTTCAGTTTCTCATTCAATATAATTGGGGATTGATAAATCCCAATCCTTCATCATCTCAACAACAAATTGAAGTCTCCAAATCACAACAAGAATGATAACTCCTCCCTTTAAAAATGAATAGTTGTATTCCTTCCATGTTTTGAATATGTTTACAAATTTATAAGGATTATTTACATTCAATTTATAGTTCAATTTATATATGGGAAAGAATTTTCCACTCGAGAAATTATTATATATGTGGATAGTTGGATACTAGATTTAGGTGTTTTATATCATGTAAAACATTCAATCAAGCTTCCCACTTCTCTTACTAATAGAAAATTTTCACATATTTGATTTGGTGATTCTTCTTATATACATATTTTGGGTTTAGACATTGTTGAGCTGCAATATGGGTGTATAAATAATGTACTCATAGTTCCTAATACTTGTAACAATATTCTTTCCATATATCATATTTTTTAATTTGGAAATGAAAATACTATGAAATTTTATCCTCATGATGTAGTGATAAGAGAGTTGCAGAATCTCAAGGTTGTGATCACTTTAAGTGTTGTTGATCATGGCTAACATACTTGTATTTTTTGTTGGGTTTTTTTACTATTATTCATGATCATCCTTCATTTCTCATGTTGATTCTTTGAGAAAGGTATGACATGAACATTTTGAGAACTTTAATTACAAGTATTCACAACCATTGAGTTCATAAAACTTGGTGTTTTTCCTTCCTTGGATATCTAGGTGTGATGTTGTTTGTTGTAGATTTGTTTTTGGAAAACATAATCAAGATCCTTTTCCCAAAAGGAAGCCTTTGTAAGCTAAGTTTTCCCTTGAGTTAGTGCATAATGACCTCATGTTATTTTCTGCTCCTTTTTCATGGACCAAATATGTACTCACTTACATATGTGACTTCTCATATCACACATGGTTGTATTTTATGGACTAAAAAAATGAGGTCTTTGAGCACTTCAAATATTTCGAAGATTGTTTTGAGACACAACACCTCTTATTAAGAATACATGCACTAATAATGGGGAGGGTAGTATATGAATAAGGAATTTTTACACTTTTTTTTACCAAACATGGTAGTTAACATTAGTACACCATACATTACACAACTCAAAAGATGCCATTTTTGATATAAATAACATGGCATTGGATATGGCCAATTGTTTAATATATTGTAAGAACATATACCTTGAATTTTTGGTTCAAGCATCCAATTATGCTAGCTACTTTCATAAACACTTGCCCCATAATGTAGTTTAGATCCTAAATCTTGAGGAGACTTGTTCCCATGCCAAGCTTGATGTTTTTTCATTTCTAAGTAGTTAGTGATGCTTTGGAAAAGCCGTGTAAAATAAGAATCAACCTCTCATTTTTATTGGCTATTGTGAGGATACATGAAATATTTTCTCTTATTTGACTTAGTCACTTAATATTTTCTAGTTAAGTGGGTGTCTAATTTAATGAGTGATTTACCCAGATGGAGCCTATATATATATTTCTCTTCTTCATTATTCATATCATGAGTATTATTTACTCCCTGATGATGATTTTCCAGTTTCATAGTTTATAATCACCGCCATCTCCCACTACATAGTCTTTTCTTGAGTAGGTTTGTACTACTTAATAGGAGGTCAGTTATTTAGCAATGGATCACCAACACTTTTCATACTCATCCCCATTAGCTAACATTATTCTATTGATCCATCCTCTATTAAAAAATATACATTATTTTTCAAATATGGAGAGTATACCAAAATGGGATGCAATAGTGATAGAGGATTATTTTTCTTTGATGAATAATAACAATTTGGAATTTGGTTTATATTCTTTTAATGGAAGAAAATTGGATTACTCTAAGTGGGTTTGCATAATCAAATATGTAGCTACTGGTTTTATTGACAAGTAAAAGGCATATCTTCTATCCAAGGTTTTCTTGTAGGTTGTGAATTAATTACTTTAAGACTTTTACCTATGAAACCAAGATGGATTATGTTCACCTTATGATTTCTCTAGGTTTATCACAAGGGTGGCTAGTGAATCAAATGAATGTGAAGATTTCTTTTCTGCATGGTGATGCCCATGATAAAATTTATATGGAGTAGGCAGAAAGACTTGTATAGGATTATCCACTTATATGTAGGATTTTTTTGTTCACTCTATGGTCTCAAGAAAGATCCCATAGCTTGGTATCAGAAGATGGAAAAAAAATTACTTTCTTTTGGTTTCGCGTGTTTCCATTCTAAGATTATAGTCTATATCTAGAGGGATGAGGATGAAATTTTGATATTTTACCTTTATTGATGACTTGATCCTTATAGGTAGTCCCCTTTTCATTTCTTAGGATGTACAACACATTTTTGTGGTGGTTTGACATGAAAACATTGAGACTTTTGTACTACTTTATCCATCTACAGATCATTTGTTCTTCTAATGGGATCTCTATTTGTCAATAGAGTTATGCTCATGACTTGTTTCATTGTTTTGACATTGTTGATTGAAATATTTCTCCCATACCTTTCTAGTGATGGGTTACATTGTTAGTGAATTACATTTATAATCTAAGTAATTTGTGCATAACACATTCATCTTAATATTTCCTTTACAATTGGCCTTTTCTCTCATTTCTCCTAAGATCCTTATGAGAATTGTATGCATGTCAAATTAAATTTGTAAAATAATATAATGGAAGGGATTTAACACCAAATAAATCCTAACTTAGTTCATTTTAAACAAATACATCAATATTGAGCTAAAAAGGAAAAACTTAATTAAATTGCACAAAATTTAAATCTAACACTAAATGTAAACCTCCCTTCTGATATTTGGACGTGCTCTGATATGTAGACACTTCCGTTATATGAACTCAATGCAATTTACGTGCAATCAAAGGGTTTTTACTAAAATGAAGAAATCTAATCAATATGGCTTAAGTTCCATTTTTGAATCTTCTCCTAGAAAATTTAGTAAAGAGGTTTCTCAATTTATTCAAGATTTTCTTGTGAGCGAAATACTCTGTAGAGATGTATGATGTATTACATGGACAAAGTGTCAGGCGTGATAAGGTGTATTAGGTTTCTTATATAGCTTTCCAATTCAGGATAAGCTTGCAACCTAGTGAATGTGGGATAAAAAGAATGTAGAATTAGAAAAGGATAAGAATGATTAGAAGGTATTAATTAGAGGTTAGTAACTCTTGGGATTTTAGGAAGGTTTAATTAATCAATTGGAATTAATTAATAGGCCATGTTTAGCTTATAGAATCTATTTGGAGATGGTTTGGAGGGAAATTAGTATAATTTGAAGGGTTTGAGAGGGGGGTCTAACTAATAAGAATTTTTATCAATTAAATACAAGATTGTGGAAGGGTAATTAATTAATAATGGTTAATTAATTAATAACAAGAGGATTTTAACTAACGAAGCGATGTTAATTAGCACCCAAGATGAGATATAAATCTAGTTAATTAACAAAATGCCATTAATTGACCGAGAAGATCAAAGATATTAGCTAATTAGTGGAAACTAACTAATTATAACGAAATGACAGGAAAGAAGAAAATTAGTGAAATTTTAGAATTAAAATTGTGTGGTCGGAATTAGGTGTCTACAAGAATTTTGGAAGGTAGTCAAGTCTAATATGAGGTGCATTCAAGGAAATTTTTTGTTTGTTCCATAATGCACATAAGGGCCTTATTCTAGGATTTTGGGTTTCAATGACTCATATTGGGCCAATGAAATAAATGATTGAAAGTCCTTCTCTAGTGTTTTCTATCACCTTAGTTTAGGTTTGTTTGCTTGGTCATGCAGAAAAAAACTAGTGATTGAATTATCATCCAAAAAGGATTATTGTTAAGGTACTGCTTTATCCATTTAGGAGGATCTATATTTTTTCGTTAATCACTGATAAAATTTGGAGTTATGTAGACTCAAATTGCTATTATTTTGTGTGTGTAGACACAAATATTACACATTAGACAATATGTAGCCCAAGTCTTATACTACTATTTAGAAGGTTCTCAAGTGTACAAAGTACTAATTAATCCCACCTTTTGGCCACCTTTTTCTTATCTTTTATTTAGTCTTTCCCATGTATCTCCCGATACCTATCAACTCATTTCATGATTGTTCTGACATTCTAGCCTGGAATCAAGGCACCCCAGCTTATATTGGGGCACTATGATGCACCCTGGTCCCATTCCAAGTGCCCCAATCTATGCACAACCTCTTTCACTTATTTTTGGGTCACTTCTATTTGTTGGTCATCTTTATCTTCTTCTCAATCGGCCTTGTCGGGATTAATTATGAAATTAAGCTTAAGAGGCCTATAAATATAAAGTTATAAGACCATAATAAGGGTCCTAGGTCATTGCATCTTATCACTACTATCACTCCATCTAGGGTTGCATCCATTGTAGATCACTTGTATCCACATAGTATCATGCATTCAAGCTAGAAGATCTGCATCACAGACACTTCATAGGGGGAGGGATTACATTCTATTCCATGCACATATGATACTTACATTTCTATAGCTATTATTGCTCACTACTTCACAAAGTGTGACTGACATGAGAGCACCTAGGGCACAACAAGCGCGCGCGCACACACACACACACACACACACACACACACACACACACACACACACACACACACACACACACACACTAGAACTACATCAGGGTCCATAATGTAGTGCAGCACTCAGTTATAATTATACTAATTTGGTAGCTAAGGTCAATCTGACCCATTCATATGCATATTTCATTTTTATAGGATTGGATACTTTTCCTTACATCCTGGGTCATTCTATAGTACATCCATCGAATCTAGCGTGACAGACAGGAAGCACTATAAGGCACTTAGCAACCATACCAGTTTCAAATTCTGAGGATTTACATTGTTTTGAGCACCCATATAGCAAACAAGGGTGCCCTAGTACACTCCTAGGGCACATCTTTCATCTCAGACATCTCAAATCTGCCCTTAGTAGGGCCCCTGAGTGTTTGTCTACACTACTGAGTTATAGTTCCAGATCTATTACAACCTGTGACAGTCATCATCAATCAGCTAAGTCATTTCTTTTCTTCCTCATGTATATTAGGGTTTGATTTCACTTAGAATAGTTTATTTACATTTATTCTCATACTCCTTTAGTTCATTTACATAGGTTTAGTCCTCCTAATTAGATTAACATTAATACCCTAGATATCCCTTAGGCCATCTAGGACTACATATCTCCATTTTTGTTAATCAATTTGGTGAACCCGACATCTTTTCTCCCACCTTCTAAAGTTTCGTCTTCACACCCTTTTCTCCTACCATGTCATCCCCTTACTAGGTCATGGCCCACTCTTCGTACCCCACCTATACACCTACCAAGGTCACCAATATAATGACTACCCGCATCCAACTTCATGCATGTCTACACTCAGCATCCACCTCACTTTCTCACACCCCCATCAAACTCATCCATCAACGTAGTCACTACTCGTCGCACTCGTATCACTCCACCAGCTAGTCTACCAATTTCCATACCACCACCATTTGCATCTGTTGCTCCACCACCTGCTCCTAAATGTTATGATATTATCGACCAGCTTAAATATACCCTAGCTAAGATATCCCTTTACGATTTATTGCATAATGCACCAAACTACTGAACTACCCTTGAGGCTACTCTTCATGTCATTCATGTTGAACGTGATCACTCTACTCAAGCTTTTGCCCATATCAATTCAGTCTCTTTGTAGTTTACCTTATTTGAACTCCTTTACAAACAAGGACATATCACTTGCCACCCATAATAACCCTTGTGTACCCTTTCTCATTACCATTATCATTAGTGCTACATGTATTAAGTGTGTCCTCATTAACAAATGGGTTTGATAGTAATCTTTGTTCCCATTCCCTCTTATAGAAATTAGGCATCAATGATAGTCTCATCTCTCGTAACTCCACTCTCATATGTGGTTATGATTCCTACACTCGTACATGCCTAGGAACAATCTCCCTTCATATTCAAGTCAAACCTAAAACTATTCTTACTAAATTCTACGTCCTCAATTCTTCTTTTCAATTCAATCCCCTCTTAGGCAGGCCTTAGATCCATGTCATACAAGTTGTACCCTCCACTGTATATCAATGTGTCAAATTCCTTCATGATGGTTATGAACATATTGTTATCGTTGACCCAGAACCTTTCAAATATTATCGCATTGACCCTATCACTTATATGCCTATCCCACCACATCAACCTATTTTGTATGCTAACCTAGATAAATATGATGTTGGCCAATCTAGTGTACCCACCTCTACTATTCATGTCATTACTTCTCTTTCTTGATCTACTCACACTTTGGTTATTATTTCGCCCACTGTATTTTTCCCTACTAGTACTCCATCCCCACCTACCTCTACTCCTACACCACCTTCAAATGTCCTTGATAGTGCTACCCAAACAAATGACGCACACACCGACATTTACACTGAGTCTAACGACGAGGTTAATGTTGTTAAACTCACTGATGAAACATTACATAAGCTTTATTTTAGTCCTCTCGGTGTGGAAAATTCTTATTTTAAAGAAACATTCGTCATCGACGGCCCAGGAGAGTACCAGTTAAAAAAACCTCCATCCACTAATGTCATGGTCCTATATAAGGGCTCTGTTAACATTGTCGATGCAAATTCATCTACCTCTCCACTAGAAGTAGTCTCACAACCACCCTTCACATGCACTTTATATATAAATAGGAAATTTTGGGAACACATTCCTCTTGATCTCACTAATTCTGATACTATTTGTACATGTGATTGCTTACCCCAAGTTAGGCATGATGCTTAATGACATATTTCCACCTCCCCATTCACTCCATATTTATTATAGTTATTTCCATATTATAGCAGCTTATGAATTACGATTTTTTCACTTAACAATATTTGTTACACACACTCCCTATGGGTTTCCATTTACACTTGGATGATCTTGGATTGATTATATTGGTAGCACTTGTTACGTATAAATCACAACACCCCTGATTGCTTGTGATTTTGGGTATGAGACAACTAGTGTAACCTACATAACATGGGATTATCCTGCAGTATGGGACCTTGCAAGTAGGATAATCCTCCAGAGAAAGCCAACTTCTCCAAAGTGTAGAGAATGGAAAGTTAAACTAACCCTATTCTAATGTTTTCTAAGGAGACATGGATAAAAATATGCATGAAATAAAACTACTCTAAGTGAAGGTGATGCACCAAGAAAGGGTGAGAGAACTCCAGTCAGTGAAAAATAGGGAGAAATCAAGAAGGAGAGGGCTGATAGAAACACCATAGTCCAAGACAACAATCAATTCCCTAAGTTTGTAAAGCACACACAAACTATAGACCCTGCAAAGAGATAGATACATGCACAATATACTCATAAATATCATGGAAGACAAGAGATACAACTCATACAAGCTAGGGAAAAATGGCCACAAAACATGAATTTCATTTCTTAGAGACATGGACAATCCATCACACCATAAGTACAAGACAAAATCCTTTACAATAAGCCCAAATTTAAGGCCTTTAGCTCACAATAGATATGGAACAAATTTGACAAAGTTCTTCTGGTTTTGGAAAAATCCCCCCCCCCCCCAAAATGAGGTGAATTTTAAAATATAAAGGGGAAAATGGGTCACCAATTGGCAGGATGCATTGAAGAGGTATGGGCAACCATATATTTTGATAATTTTCTTGCATAGGTGCGTTCATGGGTGTCATGCCTCATTAATTATGGTTATTGGGATGTCATTCATTTACCTACCCTCACGAGGCTTATAACTCATCCCTCCATGTCATCCAACCATGACCCGACCAACATGTGCGTCATGCAAATGCAGTCATCTAACCTTGACCTGTCCAACCTTAGATCATCCAACCAGTACCCGTCTAACCTCGTCCCGTCCAACCAGTACCCATCCAGCCTTGAATCATCCATTTGATAATCTTGCTTATCAAATCCAAGATTCACTGCAGCGATCAGTCGAGTCAACACATGATCCACCTTGCAAACTGCAAAACATTTTCCCTTTTTCCAACAATTGCCAAAGTTCCGACTTGCTAAATTGTCCATCTCATAGGGAGGTGAAAAATGGATAACAACACCCTCAACCCACTTCATTCCTTGCTCTCCTTCCCCATTCCTTTTGGTTCTATCTCCATTGCTAATGATTATTCTCCTACATATGCACCTAATATTTCACGTTGGTGTGCTCATGGATGCCCACTAGTTACTTTTACGGATGAATAATATGTGATGAATGCTTATCTCCTTCGCCATAATGCATATTTATATGATCTACCTCATTATATCTCTTACCAAGTTTCCAATGCTGCTCCAGCTGATTGTGATCCCAACAACGATGATTTTCTTGACGATATTTCATAGTCCTCTTTTTCACATTGTCACTTAGGGGAGCATAGAAACTATAATTTTGATCATCATCATTTTAACATGGGTGGGTGTGTCCTTCCTTTAATCCCTTTCATATTGACACCTTTATCACATATTATCACACCCTCGTTACCCAATGACAAACCCTTGTGCTTCATTTTCACAATGGACTGTTGAGGGATTACCATTACAGTGAACCCCATACACTGCACTACAATACCTATACATTTACATTCTTCCATCCTACATTATATCTTCATAACATACACTACACTAGTAGCCTAGTTTTACATTCCATCCTCTCATTCTACATTTATGCTAGGTCATGTTGTATATGAGACTAGCTTTATCTTTTACAATCACATATTATACCTACACCTATCATTGTCTCTCCCACACTACATATACATCCTACACACCCACATTGCATTCATACATATTACATATCCTACATGCTACACTATATTTCCCTATACATGGGTCTAGTTTTACCTATCATCATTACACATTCCACACCCACTACATATTTTACACTGCATTGCCTACACCGCGCCTTCACATGCCTTGGTAGTTTTCTACCACATTGTCTTATATGCACTGTACTCATCACCCTATGGCGTAATTTAGTTCCTCGGTCCATACTTGAATGCCAAGGGTTTACTAATCAAATGGACCTTACCTACATGTGACATGTCATTATACCATATTCCTCGAACTACTGACTAACACTCGAGGATATATCATCACCCACACTCGTCATCATATCCCATAGTGGTATACACCTTAGGTTAAATTACCACTCTTTTCACCAATTCCTCATTATCCTCTTATATCCTATCATCACATATTCTATTATCATATTCTAGGTCATCCTAGCACATCATCATTTCTCCTACCCATCCATTAGTGGTATACGCTTTAGGCTAAATCACCACCCTCACCTCACTCATTACATAGTGGTATACGCTTAATGCTAAAATCACCACCTTCTGTTACCCACCACCTACTTATCTACACTCCATACACCCTCATCACCCATCTCGTAGTGACATATGCTATAGGATAGATCGTCACCTTCTTCTTCCATTATGTAGTGATATACGCTTAGGGCTAAATCATCACTCTTCCAATCAACAAGTCATGATATACACTTAGGCTATAGGGTCTACATAGATATTTCCATACATCTCATCTGCATCTATTCATTCTATAGTGAGATACGATTAGGGATAAATCGTCACTCACACATTCTATGAGTCACAGTATATGCTTCGGCTATAGGGTCCACACACACCTTTCCATACGACGCATTCCCACACACTCCTTCTATGGTGATATATGCTTAGGGATAAATTGTCACTCCTCCTATCAACAAAGTCATGATATATGCTTCAGCCATAGGGTTCACACACATCTTCTCCCCATGTTGCATTTCATCACCACTACACATACACATTCATCGTAGCACGCTAGACACAACCTATACTACTCGACCATTTCCTGATGACACACTCTCATTTTATGATTCATTCTTGACTACTGAGGAGGAAAAAAAATGAACCTCACTGCATACACATTCCATCCACTTGGGGGGCACCTTGCTCCTATCATTCCATTCCATCCATCCATGACATATTGCATTGTCTTGGTAGCATTTACTCTCTCTTAATAGTATTTTGCATGCTCATTCTGCTACACATATTAGCTTGCTTTCCTATATGTCATTATCATATACACATGCACGTTCACACCTTTGTCTAGAGTGATTGCATATACATGACTCTACATGTCGCATGGATGCTCGCCTTCTACCCTTACTATACTAGTTGCTGGGGGAATCCACATTTGACTCATACAGGTGTTGTTGTTTCATTTTGTACTTAACATCTTTTACTACTTTCTTATACACATTTTGACATATCGATTATCACTCTAACATGCTAACGGGTGTTCCATGTGTAACATTTGTTTTGCAAGACCACATGTTTCCATGACTACTTCTTTATTTCCACTTGTTTGCTTTGTTTTCTATTATATGTGGGATTTTCCCTTTGCTTGTGTGTGCACTTGTTTTTTGTTTGTGGCCATGATGGCCTTACGTGTCTTGCGACATCGTGAGTGATGTCCCATGTTTGTAACCCGCTTTGTGTGGTCTTTTTGTTGTTTCTTGCGTGTTTACACTACTATACTTAGTATTTTTTCTACATTGTCTATGTCTTTTACACTTATTTTCCGGCATGTGTTCGGACTAACACTTGTATTGGATAGCAATCCCTTTTTGTGTGTGCCTTGGTATCTACCAAGTGTTTCCCTTTCCCCAATGCAGCATAGAGTTATATAGGTCAGAGTGTGGTTGGTCCTCTTTTGGGGCCGCATTCTCCTTCCAGGGTCATTGTATGAGCCCCCAAAGAGGGGGGCATCATTGAGGGTTTATACTAACATAGTGTCTACACTGATTCACACACAGCGAGTGAGTTTAGACAGGTCTACAAACTCCATACACAATGGCCTCAATAGAACATGGTATCCTTCAGAAATTCTACGAAGCAGTTACAGGCTCAGGGGTTACAGTGGGTATGCCTCTCTACACTTCTCCATCAAGTGATGAAGGATCACCCCAAAAACAAGCGCAATACAAACATCTCTTCAACAAATTTTAGTAGAAGCAATTAGAGTTGGAGGACATAGAGCATTTCCTCCCTACACTTCTTTAGCCAGGGTAGCGTGAGATCCCCCAAAAAACTCACGAAACTACAAGATATCCTTCTATACCTTTTTTCTCGACATGGATCAGGTGCACATGTTCCATTTTAGAATTTACACTTTCTATTCTAGCATATTTTACATTTGTGTATTTTTTTCACAGCATTTTTACATACATACATATTTGACTACTTGATCGTTTTATCCTTGCAAGTCCACCGTATGAGAAAAAAATAGTCAAATTGGGGAGCAACAACAACAACAATAGCGACAATGACAACACACCGTTTACGATACTTTCCATACTAACCATATAGGTATACCACACACATGTAGCATCTACACACGTGTTCTACCCTAGGTTCATTCTCATCACTTTTATTCACATTTTTCATCTTTAAAATCCATGCTTCTCCACCTTTTTCTTTTTTTCATTCCACTCTTGAGTCTAGTCCATTGACACGTCTTCTCCTACACTCTACATGGTTATCAAGTACACATCTCTATCTACTTTATGTTACCAAGCTTTCCGCTCACCAACATAAAGTGGGGGAAAATGTAGACACAAATATTGCACATTAGACAATATTTAGCCTGGACTTATACTACTATTTAGAAGGTTCTCAAGTGCACAAAGTACTAATTGATCCCACCCTTTGGCCACCTTTTTTCTTATCTTTTATTTATTCTTTCTTGTGTATTTCCCTATACCTATCAGCCCATTTCATGACCGTTCGGATAGTCTAGCCTAAAATCAGAGTGCCCTAGCCAGGTACTGGGGGCACCCTGAGGCACCCTGGTCCTATTCTGGGTGCCCCGGTCTATGCACAACTTCTTTTGCTTCTTTTTGGGCCACTTCTACTTTTTGGTCATCCTTATCTTCTTCTCATTCAGCCTTGTCGATATTAATTATGAAATAAAGCTTGAGATCCCTATAAATATAAAGTTATAAGACCATAATAAGGATCCTAGGTCATTGCATCTTATCACTACTATCACTCCATCTAGGGGTTGCATCCATTGCATTACTTGCATCCACATAGTGCCATGCATTCAAGGCTAGATATCCACATCACACACACTTCATAAGGGGGGATTCCATTCTATTCCATGCACACATGCTACTTACATTTCTATATCTACTATTGCTCGCTACTTCTAAAAGTGTGACTGACACGAGAGCACCTAGGGCACAACACACACACACACACACACACACACACACACACACACACACCAGAACTACATTTGGGTTCGAAATGTAGTGTAACGCTCAATTATAATACCATAGGTTTGGAGGCTGAGGTCAGTCCAACCCCACTAACCTTTTATTTGCATGTCATTATTCACCTCATCTGAAAGATCCAACACGAGAAATAGACATGGTTTTAGACCAAGTTGCAACATTTCTGGACTTAAGTTTTGAGCATCTACAACATTCAGAGAGCCCAAATTGTAGACCAAGGCACCCTTGGGGCACCCCAGTACACTTCCAAGTGCCTCAGACTAGTCATGGTACCCAAATTTTCCCTTCACAGGGCCCTTTAGTATTCATCTTCACTTCCAGATTTTGTGTTCAGACTTGCGAAAATTTGTGACAGTCTCTACGAATCAGCTAAGCTATATCTCTTCCTTCTCTTACACATTTAGGGTTTCATTTCACTTAGAATAGTTTACTAGCACATCCATTTCCATTTTCTCTGTTTTATTTACTTCATTTATACAACATTTTAGTCCTCCTAATTAGATTAAGTAGGATTACTACTTTTCCTATACTCCCCTTAGACTAATTTTAGTTAATCACTCGCATTGAGTCTGGCCCATTCCTCATGTAAAACTAAACCATGGTGAATTTTGAGGAATATTTTTTCCCTTTTTCCTCTTTCCCAAAGGTACAAGAGGGACATGAAAGTGCACCACCACATGGAGGATGTTGTTGCGACACTTAAGTCTCCACTTCATGTGTTAAAAAGAGGTTTTCCACTCATACTCACATCCGGCCCCTTCCTCATGTAAATATAACCCATGGCGCATTTTAAGAGGCATGTTTTCCCTTTGTACCCTTTCCCAAATGGACATGGGGGACATGAAATTGTGCCACATCATGGAGTAGAACACTTTGTCACTTAAGTTTTGTAAAATAGCTCACTATATTTCATGTACAACTTCATAACTTGATGTGTTTTGGGCCCCTCTCCATGAATCCTTCACCCTTAGCCAAATTTTCACATTCTGATGTCCCTTTTTCCCTTGCTATTTTTTTCAAGTGACATGGGGACATATCAGACCTATTTGAAACATTTTAACGCACCCTCACTTGTCAGTTAACCCAGGTTAAGCCCGAATGGTCAAAGGTGAGTTAGAATGTGAGTTAGCTAGGTTAGTATTATGAGGTGAGTATAAACAAACACTTAGTAATTTTGTAAGCCATTTTTCATATTCCCTCTCCCTCCATTACTGCTGGTATGTTTTTCTATGGCTAAAATTCCCATTAACCCCATTTCCAAATCAACATTTTTCTCATAACTACCTCATTTTGTTTCGTTTCCCTTGAGATTTTGCCTGTAATTTCTACTCCTGGACACCTTGAAGATGATCCAAACAAAATTTCCATTGATCTTATGAGTTATTTACAATATCCCCTTAAATATTTCAAAAGAAAAACTTTCCTTTTTCAAATCCTAGAAAATCTGGAGGACAAAAACACTTGAAATTTAGAGCATGAAATCAAATAAAAATTCCTAATCTAATGAAACAATTTTTATCTCAATCGGACACCCAGAGGTCATGATTATATTTTTAATAATTTTACAACTGATCCTTACTAAGATATTAGGTTTTGATAACAAAAAAATAACAATTCTGGAATCTCCGTGCAATCTCCAAGTCCAGAACTCCAAAAAACTGTAAAACTTGAAAATTGAAAAAATAAGCTAAAAATAGTTACTACGGGTGAGGTGTGACTTACTATAAATAGTAAGTGCTCTGATCACATCCAAATTTCACACAAACCCTCATCCCATAATTTCCTCACTGTCTCTAGTAACCATGAAGATAAAATATACTGGTTTTGAGCCAATTTCACACTTTGGTCACCAAGTACCCAAATGTAGGAGATAGTGATGTGGAAAATTTGGGTTTGGATGATTTGAAGACCTAAATTCTAAAGGAACCAAGTGGACCTATTGAGGAGAAATTTTTCACCGGAGGACTCTACAAAGTAGGAGGAAATCCACTCTCTATGCAGAGCACTGAGCTAGTCATAGCTTGTACGAGGCATTATGATCTTGTAACGAGAACCATATCTGTCGAAGAAAAATCTTTGCTTGTAATTCTCACACTGAAGGGGAATATCACAATTCCTGAAAAATCCCCACTCAAAGCAACACAGTCCTTATCACATGGGATATTACATCACAAGAATGGTAAAAGACAGACTCTTACCTTCAAGGGATTGCAATTAGATCATGTCTCAAACGGGTGAGGAAACCTTCTCAGATGCCCAAAAAAGTGTCATAGAGTTAATTCCACAGGGCATACTTGGATGCATACTTGGTTATGCTCATGAAGAGAGTAATGGCTGAAGAAAAAACTAGGGACTTCCATGAATGGATGTCATAATTCATAGTGGTGATCACCAAAGGAAATAAAATGATTTATTGGGGTCAAATGATTAGCGACAACATTCACTGGAAATTGGAGCAGTTGTTTATCACAAAGAGGTTCATTATGACCTCTTACTTGGTTTATGCCCTCACATACACAAGGCCCTTCCATGGTCTCTCTCTTGCACAAAATGCCCCTCAAAAGTCTTCCACATTCAAAAAGTATCGGTAGCTCACTTTTAAAGAGATCAACTCACATTTCACAAGATTGAATGGTGCATTCATTATGTACCTCACTCAGTTGCTCGAAGGAGATCTTGAATGAAGAAATTCACCTAAAGTAGTGGAAGTGATCACAAAATATGGGGGCTTATTCACACAGTTCTCCACATTCACTTACCATAGGGTGAGTGGATTTGACCTTTCCCCTCTTCGGTTGCCAAGGTATCCGTTAGCCACAAGATTCTCTTTATTGAGTTATACATGCAACTTGCCCAGGTCCATATCAAATGCAATTATTTGAAGATGAAGGGTGTTTCCTTTCCTATCTCCTTCTGCATTTACTCGTGTGAGAATTTTTTTTATGTTTCAAATATTGAAACCTTAATTGTTTCCTTCAACTTGCACTCCTACATAGCCAGATCCAATTTTGATATCAGGGAAGACTAGGAATCCTTTCTTTTATCCAACTTACATCACTTTCCTCAAATAGAAGACTTACCAAAAATGTGTAATTTTTCAAAAATTTCAAATTTTTGGGTCAAGTGTTTCCTTTGTCAAATTGTTTTACCTTGAGAAGTACTCAAAAGTGAAAATTTTCCAACAATTTTTCATTTTTGGTGTTTTCGGGTCTAAGTCCTTTGTATTGTGGCTATTTCAGGTTTTTTTGGAACAAGTGGTACATGTTCTCTCGAGCCTTCTGTTTCCCACATTGTCGCTTTTCTAGTAGTACTCTATGTCGCTTTTCTAGTAGTACTCTATTTAGTTTTATGTGGGAGTTTTAATGTTTTGGGGAACTTCTTTTAAGTCTTAATGTATTGTAGGTCTTGGTGTTCCCCAGGGAACTATTCTATCTGAATATTTGTTCCCCCACACTTGATTGTTCCCCACATCCACTTTCCATCCGCAAGATTTTAACACCTCGTTTGTATTATGAAAATCTCTAGTGTTTTAAGAACTCATGACCCTTGTTCCTATCGGGCCTCTTTTCCCCACGTCATCTTGTTCTCTGCACTCATCATTAATACACAAATTATTTTTCCTAAATTTGCTAAGTATTCATTTATATTGAGGAGATACGAATATTTGGAGACCTTGGGACCATTTTTTCCCGTGGAACTTGTGTTCTCTGTAGGCCCGATTTACCTGCACTTCCTTGGGTTTTTCTTTGTAATTCAAAGTTTTCAGGTATTCTAAGAACTTGCGACCCATGTTCCTTTGGGCACCATGTTCCCTGCAGACCCGCATTTGCCACATTTAAAAGATTTTTTATGCATTGTGGATATTTCAGAAGTCTAATCCCCTCGTGACCCTTGTTTCCTCAGGCCCCCATTTCCGTACATCTCCATCATATCCACAATACAAAGGGGAAAATAAGTAAGTTGTTCGAATCTTTTTGTTCCATACAAATACATTGTGAACTTCTAATTGAGAATTTATCCAAGTATTTTTCAAATGTAAAAGTATAAAAAGATAAATCAATGTAAAATGTAAAGCAAAATAAGTGTTGTTAATGTATATTTTTTCTTACTTAGGAATCATGCATATAATGACATACTAGAGGCGTCATGTAATATTACTAAATACTTGATTTTGTGTCTATAAGTAGCTCCTTTTTTCCTAATCTTTAGTTGGGATCAGGGCTCTTATTTCTTTTCCATATAATGATGTGTTGAATGTTATTATATGCCTTTTAGATGCGATGAATAATGGATATGTCATTACATAGGATTCAATCAAACCTCATAGAATTTTACAGGACCCAAATGACATGATTCCCTGAGGTTGAAAAATTATGTATCCAAGTGCACATAGATTTATTGAAATGGACATCCTAGGTACCCAAAAAATTATCGCGGAGGTCTTCCAACAAATGAATTACCAAGAGGCCACTTATAATCCTTTAGGCATTAATAGTTATGTATGATATTGCAAATGAAATGAACTTGAAAAATTTAATAACTTAGTGTTATCTATTGCATTCCACATCGTAGGGTATTGGAGACTTCAAATGTTATGAGGATTTATTCCAAAAATCCTAAATGTTTTTTTAGTGTTGTGGGATTTCTTCTAAACCCATATACTCTTGCATCACTGAGTTAGGTTTATGAAAATAGAAACCTTAAGGTTGTGTGCTCAATCAAGATGTGTTCACCAAATGTAGGCATAAAAAGTGGATTTATATTTTAAAATGCACTAAACAAACCACTTCTACTAAGTAATTAGAACTAATTCAAATTCAACTTCAATCAATAAATACATGTCCAAATTCTTAAGAGAGATTATATATGACATAAAAAATAAATAAATAGTAATGTTTAGAATATTAAGGTTATTTAGGAAATTACTCGATTTTGCACACTTTTTATGAATATTCTTCTGTGTACATATGATGAAACGGGTCCGAAAATCGACTCAAACAACTCCTAGAAAAATTAAATTTTCAAGCCCTTTGACCCTTTTTGTTATGACTTGACCTTTTGTATGTATAATGAACATGACACGACTGCTACGAATATGGTTTTGTATACATACATATGGATTTGAGTTGTTAAATGTGTCATGTATTCCCTAATATGAGAACTCATGTCTTAGATTGTTTAGTTCACTTATGAATCACTGAAAAATAATTATCCTTTGTAAATACCCTAATTTGGGCTAGACTCCTTGCAAAACCCATTAAAAAGGGGGATGTTAGGTGGGGCTTTTGTTATCCCTTCCTTCACTAACATTAAGCCCCTTACGATTCAAAAAATTTATAAACGTCTCTTGATGCAACTCAATAATCAATCATGTGTATGTAAGTATCCCAACCTTAATCTTTCCATGTGTGCAATAACTAATATCGTCTGTAATGAATATATAATTTACTAAAAAATGCTTTCAGTATGGGGATGCTTCAAAAATTAAAAAAAATCTCTTAGAATCTCAATATTACTCTTTTGCAAAAGGAATATATCAATGTGTGATCATTGTTGTGTCTTTCATGTTTTGAATGCACTAATGCACATATGTCTCTATAAACTTAGAATTGAATTCAAATTATAAGCTTATTGGTGTGTAAGCAAACATACAATGCGCAAGAAGGCTAAACAAAACTGACACAAAACTTGACAACATGAGGTTATGGGCCAAAAGGGTAAAAGAGCCATTTCTTCGGAAAGTGACTATTTTTTTGTATCGTGAATGTGGTTAGTGCCCCATAAAAGCGGAAAAAAGCAGGGGAGAAAACCATTGGAGGGGAAATACACGGTAGACACAAATGACAAAATTATAGATAAATAGACCTAATTGGAGGATAAATTGACAAGGGTGTCGACAATACAAAATGGCAAGTTGGAGAGTGATAAAACAAGGGAACTTGCACCATTAAGAGCCAAATTAGACCAATGATCAATAAACACAAATGTAGTGGTACCAAAACAATTAAATTGTCCTCAATAAAAACTATCTACACATTATTATTATTTTTGAAAGTTTACTCGTGTGTTAATAAAGAAAGAGGCTAAATAAGGTGGAAAGTCTAACATTATCGTTCATCTGTATTGACAAATGTCTGTAATGCTCATGGGTTTATTAAGTTCCCTCGTCAAATGTAATATTTATTAGTCCCTGTCTCACTAGGGTTACTAGACATTTTAGCTGCAGTTTAACTAATTATTATGTCATACTTTCAATGAACACATAATTATTATTTTCCAATGTTGATTTTCGTGTACCTAAAATCTTGAGCGTGCATATTTTATATTTAAAAAGCTTTAAATTATATTTCTCTAATTTGTGATTGGCTAAAAACTTTCATCCCTTATTCTCACATTTATATAAATTATGGTACCATGATGTCATCATATTTATTGTGGTTGCCAACTTTATCTTTTCACATATTTATTGTGATTGTCAATTTCATCTTTTCACATATTTATTATCACTTTCTACATTACTAATTTTGAATACCTTTTCGAAAATTATTCCCAACAACTTGTTTGGACTATTTTCAAGACTAATTATTTTTAAAAGGTATACTTTTAATAAGCTTTCCAAAAACATATCAAAATGTTTAATATTTATAGTTTTTAAATTTTTTTAATTTGAATTGTGAATCTTATTTGTTAATTCAATTTTTTCCTAATTTAATTCTTCGCAATACAATGCAAAAATGTTAGTTAACCTAAATTCTAATAAATGTATAGTAAGATATACATATCAATATGATTAATCTATTCAATTAAGTCATGTACAAATAACAATGTAATAAAAAAATGTAAATTTTTGACATTCAACACGAATTAATCGCTTTGTAGCTTTAGTTCTCATGAGATTGTCATAAAAAATGTATATGACACGTATAATACAATTCAATACGCCATTTTTATGTAACATCATATTTGAGACTACAACTATAATTATATGGCAGAGAGTAATCATGTTGTGACTTTGATTTTAAAAGTACAAAGATATAATTAAGATAATCACTACTCTTGTAAAAGGGCACAAATAATAAACAACATAATTAAATAGCTGAGGGAAGCCTTCAAATAACTAAAAATATTAAGAGTATATTTAATCCAATATGTATAAATATGCTCTATTTTTCATAAAATTGTCTCTACTAATAATAAAAATTATATGTGATGTGTAATTCAATACCTCATTTTTATGTAACATTATGTTTGAGACTACAACTATAATTATATGGCAGACAGTAATCATGTTGTGACGTTGGTTTAAAAAGTACACACATATAATTAAGATAATCACCACCCTTATAAAAACACACAAAAAATAATCAACATAATTAAATTGCTCGGGGAAGCCTTCAAATAAATAAAAACATTAAAAGTGTATTTAACCACATATATATATATAACTTTTTTTAATTTTATAAATATATGTACACGTGGACAGCAATAACAAATAACATTATCTTTGAGACTACAATTATAATTATAATCATGTTGTGATTGTGGTTTTAAGTACAAAAGATATAATTAAAATAGTCACTACTCTTGTAAAAACGCACCAGAAATAAACAACATAATTAAATGGCTGGGGGAAGCCTTC
This sequence comes from Taxus chinensis, assembly GCA_019776745.2. Lineage (NCBI taxonomy): Eukaryota > Viridiplantae > Streptophyta > Pinopsida > Cupressales > Taxaceae > Taxus > Taxus chinensis. The sequence goes on from CM034152.1 coordinate 682,696,021, forward strand.
AAATAAGTAAAATTATTAAGAGTATCTTTAACCTAATATACATAAATAGGCTCTATTTTTTAATCCAATATTTATATATAGGTGCACGTGGATGGCAATAGCGAATATATACATAACCGCGTATATTTACAGGAGCGGCAGGTCGACCATAAAATGCAGTCACTATATTCAGATGGTTCTCTGTGCAAAGGCAGCCCGGAGATTTTTTATTTTTTCCCGTTATCAAAGCTGTAGCAGGCGTCTATGCCGACGATACCGTTACACAATATTGTGGGCCGCCGCCGCCGCCGCCTTCTTTAAGATATTTCCGGGGAATAAAGGCATCTATCTGTACTTGAAAACGCCTTTACCTTCGTCACGAGTCAAGACTATGCACCACTGTTATCATGCCTCGATGACACGGATCCGCTCTGCGAACGCTCCGTCCCGTCTCTTCCCAACAGCCAACTCAACGTTCTCTTCAAATAAGCCTTGCGATCCTGCGCCTGCTCAACCCCACCTTCATCCCCGCTTGCGCGCTCCGAAAGAGTCCTCACAAACGAGACCGGATTCATAGTCACGCTCCCCCATCTCTCCGATTTCGATCCGCGCGCGGCATCGCTCACGGATCCGCCCGCCTTAGAGCTCGCGGGCGCGACACTAGAACTGGACGGCTCCTGCGAAGGACGCTTGGCAACGAAGCTGCAGCTCCTGCGCAGCCCGGGCTTGAGCCCGCCGGGCGTGGCGATGTACCACTCCGTCGGCTGCTCCGACTCCGTCCGCACCCGCACCAACGAGTGCCCCATCGAATCGCAGCCCGGAACACCGTCCGTCGCTTCGTCGTTCGTAACATCTCCGCGGACGCTCCCGCGGGGGCTAACTCCGCCACCGTTGTCGACCACGATCGCAACATGCTCCGGCGGCGCCTGCGGTTCGACGACACCGAAGTCGGTGTCCGACGGGTCGAAGTCGTCCGCGGGCAGAAGGCTGGTCCGGCAGACCGGACAGGTCGTGTGCGTGCAGAGCCACGTGTCGATGCACTCCGGGTGAAAAGCGTGGCTGCAGACGGGGAGCAACCGTAGCATCTCCTCCTCCTCGAAGTCGCTCAGACAGACCGCGCACTCGGAGCCCTTGGTCCGGGCTTTGAGACCCTTCACGAGATCGTAGCTGAAAACCGGGAAGCTCTCGATGACCGCCCGGTCCAGCCCCCGGGTAGTCTCCCTGTTCAGGCCCTCTCTATTAATATTGACGCCCGCGCCTGAGGCCGCAGCCGCCAGTCTGAAAGCTCTTAGGTCGGCCCAGCTCGCCGAACGGCGACGGACGAAGATGCAGAAGAAGCCAATGAAGAAGAAAATACTGAGCAGCACGAGGATGATGATCGCTACGAACGGATTGAACTTGACGTTGAAATTGTAGGGGCCATTGTAATCATCCTTGGGAGTTTCATTGCTGCTGTTATTCCCCGCCAAACTCACCCCTTTCGATAAACTCGGATTGCTTGCCAGGTAAAAGCTTGCGGAATCTGCACCCAAATTTTCCATCTTCCGTAAGTGCCTTATACCGATCAATTGCGGCCCATTGCGCTCCTCTTATTTTTCGTCTGCACAGTTTCCGCCTCGTTCGACGAATAAATACGTTCGACGGACTACTTATACAAATCCCACCAAGTGTAGACCATGGATCCTCATTCCGCAGATGAAACAACGGCCGAGATTAAATTCTTGTATCGTGGCCATTAACCCAAAACAACCTACACAGACTTGACTTTGCTATCTTTTGACGGGAGGAACGGGTATCCTTCTAGATAATTTTTACCGACTCGCCCTTTCTGGACGGATTAAATTTGACGGCAATCGACTAACAATTTTTAAATGGCGTAATTTCTCAATAGTCTTTCAACAATATAAAACAGTGGTATTTATACATTATTAATACATGTATAAATTTTGCTCATTTAACTTTTGAATATATGAATTTATATAAAAATGATTGTCATATTTTTAAGTAAGTCATACATACAATTAACATTTTTATCTTAAATAAATTTATGTAAAAAAATGTTGAGAGTTATTGTTCTCGAAAATACCTAGTAAATTAGGTGTCTAGAGAATGATGCCTTTAGATGTCTTTTAAATAAATTTATCTCAAATAAATATATTACTTTATATAAATTTATCTAAGATATATACAACTAATTATATCTAATGCTATTTTTTATTTGTATTTAAAATTATTATAAATTAGGGATTGAACCGCCACTCTTTCCATTATAAACAAACAAATTAAAAAGAATAAAATAATAAAATTGATAACAATATAGTATATTGTAATATCCATAGACTACAACTCAATAAACAAATGTTTATCTATTGAATTGTAGTTATACAAATCAAAACAAGATATATTCATTTCAAACCTAAAAAAATATATAGATAAAATCAAAGCCACTTTTCATGTACAACAAAAATTTATTTTCTCTTGCACTTATAATATTTTCCTTATTCTTCTTTCATTATATACAGTGATGTAAACACTCCTTGAAGTTTGTATTACAACTTTATGATCACATCTTCTCACTCTGACAAAATGCATGAAAATTAAAGTGTTTTTTAAACCGTTGCATAATAATAAGAGGGGAAATATCAAGATTTTCGTTTTAAAGTCGTTAACTATAAAATATGGTGTTGTTGTGTAGGTTGTTTGTTGTTTTAGAAAAATATATTTATATGTATTATTTTGAATATAAATATATTATTGGAACTGCCCCTTTATATTAATTAAAATAAAGGCGACTAAAAAATTCAGTCCCACAAAAACGTCATGTAGGCACCACAAAAAGCCCGAATGACAAATAGAAAGCACGAGAATTATGTAAAGTAGAGAGCACTAAGCATAAGTTACCACTCTATGAATTGATAGTCAATGGTTTTTTTATTTTGAAAAATCAGTCAATTATTATAATAATGATTAAATAGACAACAAATTTAATATCGAGAATAAAAGTGAATTACTCATTCCATTACAACCTACCATTATAAAAATGCCTACAAATATATAAATACCTTCCCCAACCCAAATACGGTTAAACGTCTCCGGGCTGGCGAGGGCTTTTGAGAAATTACTTTGTACAAAATTCAAACCAAAAAAAAGGGGTTAAATTCTGCTCACCAACAAGTACAACTTTCCACTTGTCAGCAAAAGCGATAAATAAAATACCGAAAAGGAATCTGCTACTTTATTTGAAAAGTTGTACACAGCAAAAGGTATTTATCCTTTTCAAGTTCTTTCTTTTTTTCGAAGTAATTATTTTTCTCAAATATTAAAGATAAATTATAAATTAAAATTTATAATTTTCCATAGTTTCTTAAATCAAATATTCTATTTTATAAACTTGTAAGTCACATCTTATAAATGCATATATTCCTTTGTCTTTTCAATTACGAAAATTCACTCTCCAATCGACAGATATTTCGAATATATCTGGTGACATTTCAAACTAGTTGTTACAAATGCAACATCACCATACATTACATTAAATTAAATTCATAGAGACGTGGTGTACTCAAATTGGAGCAATAATTATCCCAAAGTCCGTTCACGTTTTACGTATATAAATAAAATTGCCAATTATAATTTTGGCAATTAAATTTCTTTATTATTTACAACGTCACTTTCTGGTTCCAATTAACTTGCATAAACTTATTGGAAACCATAAAGAATGTCATTCTCTTTAGTTACATTTTGTATATGAATTTGTGTTATCAACAAAATTCTTGAGGCCACTTTCTCTAAGAATTCAAAAAATAGAGTATAGAATAGTTAAGGAAAAAAATTGTGTATATGATTTACATGGTAATGTTTTGTTATGTTTATATTATTATGGGCTTATAACATTTTTTTTGTAACACATGTTATTTTACAAATGTAACAAAAAATATATTAAATTGTTGTTGGATGTTATTTAATTCGAGTTAAAAAATGTTTGTTATACTAAATTTACACCCCCTGTAAATTTGGATAACTCATCAAAATGGAATAAGCTATTTTCCTCTAAGAAAAACTGTGAGAGACTGATTCAGTTTACCATATCTAGTGTAGGGACCTAGTGTTCTGCGGGTTCTCCTACCCTGCGAAAACAATGGAGAATCGGTCCTAGACTCGGGTGAGTTTTTTAATTAAACCTGTGGAAGTAGGTGAAAGTTGTAATACAAAGTGTTGAAACTACAATGTTGCGCGGAAAATTAGAAATCCATGAGACAAAGAAAAGCCAAAGGCTACAAGAAGTTTTATTTGGCCGTTAAATTCAATGCCAAGTATCTGATAGAGGGACACATTGCAAAGCACAAAGGCGACACATGACACAAATCTAACGGCTAGAGGCAGACACGTGGCGACATTTTGTTGCACTTTGAATAGATGGACTCCCGCAGATGCAAAGTCCGCAAAATGAACATAAAATTGATAAAAGGGCATCGGGGTCCGGGCAAGGTTGAAAGATTAAAAGGGCCACATGGCAGCATTTCTATAAAACCAAAAGTTCTAATTCCGCCCAAAATACAAGTTACGACGCGACGTGCGAAGGGGCGTGGAGCTTCGTCATTGGTTGATGCTTTCGCAACAGACATAAGAGATAAAAGAAAAGACTAACACCGCGAAGAGCATGGAACTTTCCTATTGGCTCGTGCTTCACAATATTCAGTCAAAATTTCTGACAACCCGAGGAGCGTGGCATCATTTTATTGGCCCGTATTTCATAAAGCCACAAAAGGCAAAGAAAACAAAAAGAAACGAAGAAAAAACCCGTTTCCGCGAGTCAACCAAAGGTGGACACATGGAAAAGGAAGTGAAATGCACACGTAGGCAGAGGTCAATCCCTAAGCCAATCAAATGCTTCCACGTGTCACGTTCATGTGCTTCCCGACATACAAAACTTCAAGTGGCCATATCTTTCACTCTAGAGCTCCAAATCTTGCAAAAATCTATATCGTTGGAAAGGTGTCCTCAACCCCTTCAATTTGGCATAATCATATTTGAGTTTTTATGGTAGTTGGTGAAAACACTGAAACTGATTTACACAATAAAACAATAGATTTCTTCTTGATATTCCATTTATTTTGATACAGATACATCCGTATATATAGGAAATAGACTTCCTAAATAATAGGAAGTAGCTATAACTCTCTCAACCAATCTACGTGAGTTGTCCAAACTCACACACTCATATTTGTTATAAGTTGTTTTTATTTAACAACTATATAACAAATTACTAACATATTTACTAAACATAAAATAACATTATAATTACTTCACGTAATTATAATTTACTAATGGAGCACTAACAATATAATTTCCTAACATTCCCCCCCTTAGTGCGAACATGGGGAAAACCTGCCTTTGTACTTGCACCCTGCTCATGATCTGGTGATTTTCACAGGATGATCACAAACCTCAGGGATGGTTTTGCAAACGGTTGACCACAAACCGAGAATGGTGGTTTTGCAATTGGTTTACCCACAAACCACAAAGTGATGGTTTTGCAAATGGATTACCAACAACCAAGAATGGTGGTTTTGCTATTGGTTTACCACAAACCACAAATGAAGGTTTTCAAGTGGTTTACCTACAACCACATCATGATGTGCCAAGTACTATTATCGGCCCTCATCACATTTCACTGTAGGGAATAACATAGGAAATTTTGCTGACATCTGTTGCTCATACATACATAGAAAAAACTGACATACTGGAAATGGAACATTGGAATGATGTTCCCCCCCCTCAATGTGAAATTTCCACTTATTGAAAACAAGATTATTGCAAACTGAGGCACACCACACTGGAAACAAATGCCACCAAATCATCTGTGCGGCCCCGTCGTTGGCGACTGACGAGAGGTCGTTGAATGACCTCCAACCTCCGTTTTCCTCCTACCTCCTGTAATATGCTACTTAACTTAGCAGATTTGGAATTTGAGGCTCAAAACTTACACACCTTACCCGAACGTCGGATTCCACCGAAAATGCGTTCGTAAGGCAAATTTATTTTTTATTTTTCGGACTTAATACAATGACATGACTTTAACACTTGACAAGACAATAATCCTAAAATCACCTATTTAACATTGACTACCTATATTCACCTAAACACAATATAACAATGTTGACAATACAACTTTTTGACTATGGACCCAAGAAGACTTGACATCGACTTTGATAATTGACTTGACGGACATACTTTTAACTAAGACTAGAGGACTTGACTGGAAATGCAATATGTAAACTCGACAATAAATTTGACTATGAATTTTTAACTTGACACACAAAACACTTAACAATAAAAATTCTATTGACGAATAATGGTCCACCATATGGTAAAACTTCACCGTGGTACAAAGACAATCACACTTCGAAAAACTAGACTCTATTTAGGAGGACAATAGACATAAATTAATATGACTTGCAAAGCTAATGAAACTAGTGACCACTCAAAATAATACAACCGAAATTAATAATGGAGAGAGAATATTTTAACAACCTTGCATAAATAAGAGCTATTACTTTGTTGTCCTCCGTTCACATACCCTTCACTTCCACGTGGAACCCATTGTTTGAGAGCTTATCCACGTGCTTTCTATTTGAAACTTTCCATATATCCATATGCTTGAATTCTACATGCACACTGCCAACTTGATCCGAGGAAAGAGATTAGGCGTAGATCCATACTATGAATGCACTAGACATTTGATTAAACGCCATTCTCCATGTTTCAGGCATGTTAAACTGAGTTGTACAACCAATCAAAAATTTTAATGCGCTTCTTCTTGCATTCAAATCCGTGTGCTGGCAATTGGAACGACTGATTATAATTTTCCAAAGGACTGGCCAAATTATGGATCCACTGAAAAATAGCTTTTTAATATCAAGATGAATATGATATGTTCGGGCAGTGTAAGACATGAACCAAATGCAGTAGACTACGAATTATAATATAATGTAAAAGACGTTTTGTTAATCTAGCTCAAATCCTCACGTTGAGATCGCAGAATGCTAGTCTGGAAGACTGGTCAAATATTTGATTAAATGAACTTGCATGCCACAGAATTAATTGACTATTGGGCATCACACATTGATCTGGTTTGCGAATGGTGATGGATTTGAAACATATATGCCAGACAATAACAAAAACTAAGATTTCTCACAGATGCTTGCAGGTCGATATCAAAGCTAAGTCATATATTTCATGGCTGGAACAAGTTTGACATTAACAAATATGGGAGGATATCAATTGCAGGCTTCTGTAGAATGGATGCACAACATAATCAGATTGATGCACTGAAGATCATATTAATCACCTCTTGGATTGCGAGCCTATATGAACTATTCATTACAAATGATATATGCCCGACTAATCTACATAGCTGTCACCTGAGTTCCAACACACTTCTCACAAATAATTTGTGCTAAAACAAGCATACATAGGTTAAATATGATCCAATCCATTTTGATCTACAACTCACAGCAGACAACTCTCATCTCTCTCTGATACCAAATGAAAACACTGAAACTGATTTACACAATAAAACAATAGATTTCTTCTTGATATTCCATTTATTTTCATACAGATAAATCTGTATATATAGGAAATAGACTTCCTAAATAATAGGAAGTAGCTATAACTCTCCAGCCAATCTACGTGAGTTGTCCAAACTCACACACTCATATTTGTTATAAGTTGTTTTATTTAACAACTATATAACAAATTACTAACATATTTACTAACATAAAATAACATTATAATTACTTCACGTAATTATAATTTACTAATGGAGCACTAACAATATAATTTCCTAACAGTTGGTGGGTCAAAATGGAAAACACAACATTAGAAGGGGGAAGAATGCTCTTGAGCATGCAAACGATCAAATCAAACGACTCAAACACTAGAATTGATGAAATATGGCCTCTATGGGCATAATAATGACCTTGCAGGGTGCCCATATGCTTTACAGGAGAATTCAATGCAGATTGTTGGTGGTTGAAAGTTCAAAAGTTGTGCCTTCTCTTTTTCCTCTTCTCTTTCTTCTCCTGGAGCTATATATTATAAAATATTTCATTAGTGAAAGGATGGACATTCAAAAAACTATAAAGGAACTATGTTAAAATGGTTCCTGAGTGACTGTGAGCTGTCGAACCTCCATTTTGGGTTTGACAATGTGTTCTTGTGCCTTCCCTTGCAAATGTAACGGTATGTGCATATTTCTATTGTAATAGAACTTGTGTTGTGGTGTTTTCTGAACCCCCACTAGTGTTATTTGCAACCTTGTCTCTCTTTTACATGATGTATTGTGTTGTGTATGTATTTCTCCTTTACAAGTTCATTTTGTTGTGTTTCATGTGAGAACAGATGGTAAATGAATCTTTGGGTCTGTGTCACTTATGTTTGGCCCCTCCCTTCTCAATTTACGTCTCGTTCTCCCTCGCTAAAGTGTCTCTCACCCATTTTATGGTGCTATCTCTACCTTTTTAGCTTAATATTTCATTTCCATGCATTGTTATAATTGTTCTCCCTCTCCTTGGTCCCTTGGAATTGTTAGTTTAGGATTAGTTATCTGCATTTCCTTCCTTAGGAGTAGTTTTAACATTAGATTAGGTAGAGGAAGCCAACCTTCTCCAAAGGTCCATCTCAAGTAGCAAGTCCCACAACTTGAGAGATGGTCCCATGTTACCTAAAAACACCGATTTCTCATCCACAGTTCATGAAAAATTAGAGGGTACTAATTTTTGGTGATAACAATGTTATTTGTACCTACAAAAATAATATTAAATACTAGCAATTGCTCATGACCGGTGTGATGAAGAACGTCTGAAGGGGATGCATCAAAGAAGTTAAACTTGATGGAGTGAATCATCGAAGAAGGAAGAGAGGTGATGAAGATTGGGTTTAATGGAAGGGAAGTCCATGGGTGGGGAAAATGTTGGGGGGAACCGATGCAAAACTCTCCTTTCTTACGACCATTCACATATGAACCACATGTCATTTTGACAATTATTTGAAGGAGAAAGGGGTATGGTGTGAAGGCTAATGAGGAAACATGCTTTAGAGATATATAAGAAAGTAAAACGTGGTTGATCTATACTATTATTGTCATGTGTTTTTTGCAAGGGAAAAATTCATATTGAAAACATGACAACTTTACCATAATGGCAAAAAAAATTCTTGTAAACCCTCTCGAGCACTCCTCTAGATCAGTTCCCCCTCTATGTCAGGCCTATCCCAATCCTCCAAGTTCTCATATATGTTGTAATAACCTTTCGCATGTGTTTGAAATGAGAAAACAAGTTCATGAAGTTCTTCCAATGCAGTGCTTCTCAAGGTAGATTTTTCAGTAGACACAAGAATGGCTATTTTTAGCGTTTCTGAGGAGGGTGTGCATCCCCCAAAGCAAATTTGAAAGCCCAAATTCATCAAGAAGTGGTATTGAGGATCTGTTATCACCGAATCACAGCACCCTTATGTTTATACAAGTGCATATACTTGAACTCATAGTGTGATTGGATAACATGGGTACTATCTCCAAGTTGTGGGACTTGCTACTTTGAGATAGACCTCCAGAGAAAGCTGGTTCTTGCTCCTAAACTACCTGCCACAATCTACTCTAATGCAGGATAAGTTAACTGTTCTAATCTAAATTTCCAAGGGACTAGGGAGAGAGAATGCATAAAATGAAAGCCTACACTAAAGTGGTGATACACCAGAAAAGGAGGGTGTGAGAGTAGTCTCCAAATGCGTGAAATACAGAAGTAAAGTGCACACTAGAAGAGGTGATGACAGTTCTCCATAATCTAGCAAAATGCATTCACAACAATATTCCAAGCATACACAATGATAATGGATCCCTGCAAGAACATAATAATAGACACAATATTCTTGTAGAAAGATTAAAGGGGCAAGAAGAATGCAAGAAAACACAGTAGGGGAAGATACATCCACAAACTGATATTTTATTGCTTCATGATATGCACAGTTCGATCTATTACAAGATAAGGGCCTGGATCACCATGCAAGGAGTCCACTACAAGGTCCTGCAACACATTGGCTTCACAAATCAATTTTGACAGAGCTTTTCTATCTGAAAACTCCCTCATACAATGAGCCCAACACTCCAATTTATAGAAAAATGAGAAGGGAAAGAGAAGGGAAAATGGAAATCCCGAAATCTGTCCTTCAACCTGTAAGAGGCATTAAATGGAGTAAAATGATTATATATTACTTGCAAAAGGCTCCCCATACTGTCCCATGTGCTGCAGCAGAGAAAGAATGATGACCATGCCTCTTAATTGCACTCCCAACCACCCAATAAAACACTATTATGAACCCAGCCACGTTTTCTTAAAAATATCAATCAATTTCTCATCAAATCTGGAATTTCTTGATTGTTGTGTGTCAGGATCAGAGCCACGATTCCAACGGGTACCAGTTTTGTGTGATTTCGTTGAGAAATGCAAAAGTTATGGCCTTTTGAGTGCGGGCAGCTATTTTGGGTCTGGCAGGCGTTTTCTGTCAATCGACGGGAATGAGCATTAACTGACTGGAGCCGAATATGTTTCTCTTAATTAAATATATCTACCCTTATTAAAAATAAGAAATCTAGTTTTCGTGGTGTAGAGGACGTCATGCTCGTTCCAGAAAGTCCAATTTTATGAAAATCGGAGCTCGGAGTCAAAAGTTATGGCCGTTTAAAGTTTCACGGGTCAAACGTTGACTTTTCTTCCTTGCTGTCGGCTGCTTCGGCTTTTCGCATCCCGCGCGTACTTTTGTCCCAACTGTCCCGGATGAAAGTCCCCTATTTCGGCCGAATCAACCGGTTCGCGTCCTCCGTGTACTTTTGTCCTAACTATCCTAGGCTGCCTGGGACAAATATCTCTCCGAACTACCCGAAATGGATTGTCTTACGCCAAACTGGCCGATCCGTGTCCCACGCGTACTTACGGCCCCAGATGTCCCCAAACCGTGTGTGATAACAAAAACTTGGTGATTTTTTCCACTTTCGGCCCGGTTCGGCCTTTCGCGTCCCTCGCGTCCTTTTGTCCCGGCTGCTCTCCAACTGTTGCGCGGACTTGCCCTGGCGGCTTTTTGGATTTTTTGTGCCCCGATGTCCCAACTATCCCAACTGTTGCGCCGACTAGGACTTAGCCGATTTTCTTCATTTTTTTCAGCCCCCAAGCTTGGTTTTTTTGCAATTTTTTACCTTTTCTAACTCGTTGGGTTTTTCTTCTTGGGTGGGGGAGTTAGAAGGAAGCCGAGGGCCCCCCAAAAAACACGATTTCAGGCCTTAAATCAATCTATTTGCTTGGGATTTAAAGAATCTGATGCATGTTTATCAAAATTACCTTGAGGGGTGAATTTTGGATAACAAGATCTGAGATCATACTACAAGTGATTTAGGAAATTTTAGGCAATATTTGAAGGTTTAGGGACAATTTTAGTGAAAGCGGGGTTTTGAAGGTGAAAGAGCTTATATGAAGATTCTAAACTGAGTCATCTATATATGATATTGTATAAAAAAAAATTGTACATAGCTAATAGAATATGATAAAACTAAAGAATTCTTGAGAATGTGATCCCTATCCAGGAACGTCCATCATGGTCAAGAACCTACCATGTTCCTAACTGTATTGTATGGTTTTGACCTTATTTGTATTCTACCACATATTAATATATGTGCCTTTTCTGAGGATTTGAGCCCTATAAAAAACCTATTCCTAGATATGAAACCATGCCAATAGATGTAGATTATATCTTGATGAATGCCCCCTTTTTTTGAGGTGCATGTGATACAAACATTTGAACATGTGGATAAAAAAAAAAATATATGTATAATAAACTTGATAATATATGTAGGGATCGACATAGAAATGTTATAATGGTGACCCACCATTGGGAACCTATACCTACATGTTGGGACCCCTGATTTATCGGCTAAGTACAAAAAGGCACGTGGGCGCGCAAGGAGAAAGCGCGTAGGACAGGGTTCTATGAGGGTTTAATAGAACAAGTAGCTTGCGTGAGCAAGGCAATGTAGGATTTCAGGACTTCGCCATATTTGGCCATATCAGGTAGGACACATGAAAAGGCATGACCTGACTACACATGCAGAGTGGATAAGGTGCTAGCCTGGTGACAAGTTGGCTTAGGAAGGAATATGCCCTGCGATGGAAGCTTTTAGAAGACCATCATGGCAAGGAGTGGAAAGCTCAAGCCTGGAGGAGCACGCTCCCACGGAGGACCACATTTGGGACACTTGGCAACGGATCTAAAGCCTCATAAAGGTCCTTACAAAGGTGGGGTTGGCAGTTCAAGAGGCCTATAAATACAAGTGCCCATAGAGGAATTGAGATATAGATCAATAGAGAGCAGAGCTCTGCAGAAATGTTGCGAGGAACTCTATTGGGTTGGGTAGATGACCTATAGGGGAAGGATGTATCAAGGGGTTTGGGTATGAAATTTTCCTTTAATGTTTAGGAGGACTCTAATCTAGTTATGATGTATGACTTCGGTCTGCCATACTGTGATATTCTGTAATGGATCTAATGCATGTGATGAGGTTGTTGGATATGATGGAATGTAAATATAATAGACTTTGGTTTATACATATATCTGCGTAGCTTTGTTTCATATGTGTTATATGAATGAATATAAACTCCTATACATTTCCTTTTCAGTTCAATTCTATAAATTGTTAAGTATCCTTTTTGTCTGGAATGACTACATTGATCTAGAAGTTTGTTCTAAGCTCTATGATGAATGTATGTCTGTGTGTCCACTCACTCATTTTAAGTTCCCTATCATAGATGATGCTTTCCCCACTTACTCACATAAAAGAGAGACTCGACGCCTCCACGACTGCGTGGCTTGGGTGAGCACCCAGCTCCCGTTGGGTGATAGGACAGTGCGCATGGGATTCCCCTTATTTTTGGTGGCTGTAAAAATGACTACACTACAAAAGGGGTTTCCCATTGGTGGAAACTGTGACATCAAGAGAAACAACATGAAACATTACAACATGCAAGAATACATGTATATAGTAATAAAAATAGCAGAGAAAAACATCAATCATGCCATAATCCAAGTTAGTCCTATTAAATAAACATTAGTTTTATAAATTGACCATGTCATAAACCAAAGTATTAATATTATAAAAATCATTAGAGTAAAAATCAAACATGTCAAAAGCTAGAGTAGTAATTGGTATATTATTAGAAATAATAATGTAGAGAAAAAACAAGCGGGTAGTATATAGAAACATAGTCATATGTAGGCATATAGCTTCAAATGTGGGACACCCATAGTGTCATAAGACAATCCCAAGAGGATGCATGATGTGCCACATACAGAGAAACAAGTGTATATACACAAGATAGACATAAATCCACAAACATGGGACACCCATAGTGTCACACGAATATAAGGGAACTCATGCCATATAAAGCAAAAAATCATAGCATTATAATCAAACAAGACAATAGTCATCCATAAGAAAGGATTAAAACAACACAATAATCAATCAAGAAATCAATCTTTATAAGCAAGTAGTGAAAATAGTATATGAAGAAAGCACATAAAATTGTAATAGTAAAAATAGAGATAACAAGATAGGTTATCATTTGCACAAGGCACATGTGTTAGTCATGTTAGCTAAAAAGATAACAATAAACATTGTGCATATAACCAAACATGATGAGGAAGGTGTAAAGTAATTGTAATGAAAAAAATCACATGTATCACATGAGGGGATTCCCACAAAGAGTAGTGTAAGGACCCCAAGATGGAACCTATCAACATCTATAAACCTATGTATATCTTGCATCAAGCTTGATATACCTCATAAATGCATGTATGTATAGAGTAGATATGTTATCTATCAAACCAATGTGAAAACAAACATGTATAAAATAACAATCTAACCAAACAAACCATAAAACATATCCTAATTTTTTATTTTTCCACATACGTTGAATGTTTTTTATTATTTGATTATTTGAATGTTTTTGAGTTGTTTTAAAAATAGATATGTATAGGAAATGAGATAGCACAAAAAATACCCAATAAGATCCTCATAAAGAAGCATGTCACACTTAGAGGTTAAAGGGGGCACACGCCCCACAAGTATCAAAATAGAAAGAATGCTCATATATGATCTTTGTAGAAGTGATGGAATGTGCCATAGAAGAGATAGGGTAGATAGAACCATGATGATTAGTATTCGTAGAGGGTTGTAGAGTCAAAGACATAGAGGAAGGTGTATTATGAGAAGTATTATGTTTTTCTAGATGACTAAACAAAAGGACAAAGAGATATCCTACGAGAAGTAAAATGTGACCAGATAAGAACAATGTGTGAACTAGAAGACCTATACACGGATACACTAAAGGGAGAATGTCCTAATAGGCATAGAATGGGAAACAACATGATGAGATGTAGATGTACTAGTACTAGGAGTAATAATTGATATGTTTCGAGTTAAACTATTGTGATGTATGATACTCAAATGGAATACCCCTAATCATAACCACTCGATTATTGTGACAAAAGGACTTATCACATTGATGGAGTACTAAATGTGCAGATGTGAAGGTTTTAAGACAAGAGAAACCTAAACTCATAGTCACATAAGCTTAAAAGAAGATGCCACCAAGAATGTGAGGTCAAAGGTAGTAAAACTAAACTATGAGAGGGAGGAAAACATGTCATATATGTGTATTAGGATCAATTATGACGTGCTTCTTAGTATATCTGAGAGAGCATAATAACTTAAAAGTGCACATATTATGGGGGGTATTATGGTCAATCAAAAAATTACGTACATGACGTAGATAAAAAAGGTAGGAATATATAGTGTATTAGAAACAAAAATATGTGTCATATCAGTATTATCAAAAGTAATAAGTTTTGCAATAGAGGCATAGTAGTAACAATACCAATCATGACATCAAATGTGTGATCATAATAATGGTGGAGCGGGTATGAGTGTGCAAATGATAATCATATGGCAACTTCAAGGTATATTTAGCAGGTATCATGTTCACGATAAGTGGATCACTTAATGATTTTGAGCTTTACATTATCATTAGTAGGCTTAGTGTTGAGGTGTAGTTTCAGAATTCAATATACACGAGCATTAAGAAGGGTCTTAGTATTACATGACAAAGCTTAATATAAATATTAGTGGAGTAACCAACACATCGATGGTAATCATAATGAGCATTAACATCAAATATATTTACCATGAGGTGTGTTTGTATTGAACCTTAAGTGGTGGAATGAGAGATACAAGATTACACTCAAGTAATTATTTGATAGCACTTTTTGTGGTGTGTAAGGTAAACAAGTGAATTACCATTGAAGGGTTGTAATTGTAGATTTTTAGGTTGAGATAAAACATTGAAATGTGTCTTTAACTTCAGATTTTACATTTGTAGGCATGTTCTTAAATGTAGTCTTTCTTTAAAAATTATGATTAGAAGTGCTATAGGATGGTTAACAACATATTTAGATTTATTCATGTTGAGGAGCTTAGCTTCAGGTTCTTTCAAAGTATAACATAGATGATAAAATGAAATAAACTTTAAAAAAATTGATTCTAACATGTAAAGGGACAAAAATACTCTTGGTAAAAAAGATCTTGTAGGTCACTATTGGCCAAAAATATTGTTCATCTTACTAAGCATGGTCTTATAGTGTACAACATAATCATTGAAGGGCTCATTAGAACCTTTTCGCATTTTAACCATTTGAGTGTAAGATACCTTTTCTCCAATCTTGATGGAAAATTTTGTGAGAAATTGATTTTCCAAAGGAGTGAAAGTCCAAACATAATGCATGGGTAGATCATAAAACCATTGTTAGGGGAAACATATTTGAGACTCCTAGGGAAGATCTTGGTAAGAAATGTATCATACGAAGAATAGTCTAACAAAGCAACATGAAATGTACAGAGGTACTTTATTAGGATCACCCTTGTCATCATAGATATGAAGCTTAGGAGAAAAAATTGATAGGAAAAGGGTAAGGGGCCACTTTGGGTGCAAGTTGGTTATGAAACAATTGAGTAGAATCCAAAGCATGAGAAGAAGCATATGTACCTGAATGTAATTGTAGAATTTGATCTTGGAAAGTATGAACAAGGATTCCAAGATCTTGTGTGTTAGAAGAAGAAGCATGTGAGGACACTACGAGTGCATAAATAGGAGACAAAGGAATAATAGTGATCATAGGAATAAACATAGAGATACTGCGAAGTGGAGGATTAGATGCCCCTAATAAATATGTATTACAAATATAGGAATGGTAGAGGTAGATGCACTAGATGATGGGGGAGGTGGTGGTCATAAAAAGAGGATCACTCATTATATTCTTGATCATGATCAAGTTTAATAGTAAGAAGGACTCAATATGATGAGGGCTTTCATGGAGATGAAGAAAAAAATAGATACAATTTCAATTTGTACTTAGTCTACATTATTTGTCATAATGAGGATCACAATAAAAATAATGTTCACTAATTGTTCCCATTTCATTCAAATGTTCCTCTAGGAATTATGATCCAATATAGAAGAAACTATAAAAAAACATGAGATGAGGAAGATTAGCCATGAGGATATGTCACTTGTGAGAAGGAGGAGAAAGCTTTATTGTGCTCAATAATGTTGTTGATTAAGCTAATTGCAACACCAAAAGGGCATATAGGGAAAACATATGTGAAAATGAGATCAATGAAACCCTAGGGATATTAGGTTTGAGAAATGGATTTAAATTCAAGAGTCAAGTTCACAAAAATTTCATACCCTAATTAAATTTTTGTTATGGAAAGTACATAAAAATAAAGAGGATGTAAACATTTGTAAAGGGGATTATTTTGACCTAATTAATTCAACATTAACCTTTCATAACCAGAATAATGCATTAATACTTGCAACAATTGATAAAATGTATAAGTAACGACTCAAATACATAAGAGGATGATGAGAGACTTAGTTGTAAGGAAAAAGGAGGATCTTGATGTGTAAGCAAGTGAAAAAGGAAGATCAAAGGCCAGAGAGTGCTTCAGTACAAGTTCTGGAACTAGTTCAAAGCTAAGCAAGGGCATGAAATTTACAACTATTTTATGATCCAAAATGGAACTGTATGGTCCTGACCTAGATATGTACAAATTTGGACCCTTTCGATAGTCTGTGAATATGAAAATTAATGTGTGCTTCCCTTACCTGGAAACTGCCTTCATTGTATGTTTTTCTTGCTCACACAACTTTGGGATGACCTAAAATCACCTATAACAGAGTGAAAACCATAGAAACCTATAGAACCATCCATTGAATGGAATTAACAAGACAAAAGGAGAACATGTACATCTGGTGACGATGGACTACACTTTGCAATCAAACCCAAACTATTAAACCAATCCAAGTGTTACACTACATTCCCTCATTACGGGATCATGCCTCATGTAGTTCTTCTAGGTGCTTGTAAAAGTGTTAGTGAAAACTAGCCAAACCCCTAGGTTTCCCTCATGTCTCTTGAAACCAAGATAACAAGCTAATTGTATAACATAGAATGTAGCCAATGTAATAGTGGTGTGATGTGGTGTGCCTCAAATATGTGACATAACCCTTTTTTGTTTAAACCCTCAAACAAATATTGGAGTGACTTTTCTTTTGTTAATACATAGCTTTATGACCTTTCAATGCTAGGAAATAAAGGAACATGTACTTTTTAACCTACTTGAGTGCTTCAAATTTGTAGTAAGGACTACTCTAATTGATTTTGGAAAAATCCAAGAAAACCTCGAGTGTTTTTGGAATGGTATTTATAATAGGAGATTGTAAGAGTGACAAGTGAGTTATAAAGTGAACATTACTTTCTTATGAATCCTTTCATAGGTGAAATATTTCTAATAAGGACCTAGGAAGGTGAAGAGACCACGAAGAGACCCAATACAAATATTGACATTGAAAACAAAGTTAGAAAAATGCAAAGGGATGGGACCATATAGGTCGGCCAAGACTAGACCCACACCCCTGACCCTTTTGTACAGTATTAGACAATAAAGATGAAAAGAGAAATAAGAAGTCATGCCATAAAGTACAAATTTTGGTTTTTGATTTGATTTGATAATATCCCTTGAATTGATGACATAACAAAGTGTACAAAAAATCAAATCATGAGAGAGTTAGAGAGAGACATTGATTGGTTTATGAATGTGAGCATTTGCCTTAGCAAGGGAGCATGGTCAAACTTGGCAATTACAAAGTACAAGTTATCAATTTTTAGTGTCTATATTATGACATGACTGCTTCATTCCTGATACATGGCTAACATATTTTCACTTTTCTATGTGGTTTGTATGATTATCATGTATCTCATTTTTGATGTTCTTTATCTATGAGTGGAGTATATAAGATTTATGCTTCATAATTTAATAGACATAATTATGAAATTGATATGCTTATATTCAATAGGTATTTGATATGTCTTACAGTGGTATGACTCACATCATTCCCAACTCTATCTTACTACTTTTCTACATGGCCATGATTCATATCATGCATTTATTTGGGTAAGGGACCTTATACTCGTGTCTTACATTGTTCATATATATTTCTCACGTAAGGGAATAGTATTCTGTGTACCCACATTTCTTATGTGGTGTCCATACTGTGGCATATTATCCCATGGTAGGCATGATAATTCATATAGATCATTTTATTATACCTTCCCCACACATGGGTGATATTATTCATATGATTAGTATGATTACATTTTCCTTCTTGGGGATTTATTACCTTTTGTGCTTACATTGCTTATATCTTTCCCATTGGGGGATTATTACTATTGTGATTATACTATTAACTTATTTCCCATAAGAGGCATGATATTATCATTCTTACATTATCCATACTTCTCTAGGGGGAACTTATTCCTATGATTATATCAATTGACTACATTGTCCTACTTTAGGAAATTGTACTATCCATAGCCTCTCATTTCTTATACTTCACCCATATGGGGCATGCTACTCCTATGATTACATTTTCTTATATCTTGGTCATAAGGAACATATTACACTTTTTTAATATAGTTTTTACATTACATGTCAATACAGAGAAACTTGTTTATATCGCATACACGTGTCTATAATGACATCTTACTATGTTAAACATTAGTGATTTTATTTCCTATCTTACACATGATCCATGTAATACCTTTCTATTGAGACATTATCTTCACATGTCCATCCCACATCTCAAAATAAGGATAGATATTCAACTCATTTTATCTCCAAAAACCATGATGTGTGACTCTCTATTATTTTTCTTTTATAGATGAAAGAAATGGAATGGTATTTTTTCCAATACATACCTAACACACAACTCTTTTTATCATCACATGATATATTCAAGACATTTTCTAGCCCAACTCTCTTTATATTGCATCAAATCTACCCAAATTTTATTTTTTGCTACCCAAATTTTTACTAAAATGATGACATGTAGGATTTAGTATAGGTTCAAATATTTAGATTCCTATGAGGAAATATTCAAAATTTTCAATAAAAATGGGTGTATTCATTCCTATCCTTTTATCCACGATTTCAAGAGTTCATTACTTATTATTTATATAGACACTTGCTCACTTGGACAAGCTACTCGCATGTTTTTCAAAGGAAAATATTTTTATATCACAAGATTCTATGAGCGTTGAATTCAATTCCATGGTCTCTACAACTTTTTATAGGGGAAATTAGGCGACCTCTCTTCTTTTGAATTACACTATTGTTTGATATTGATTTCGAGAAATATGAATTTAGGTTTCTAGGTGATCAAGGTGGATTCTTTGTACATACACATGTTTTTTTTTACTTTGAAATATATGTATGCACGGACACACACATTAAAATGGGGCACTATGTAGATACTTAATTTTGGTGTACATGACTAGTTATTTGTTATAAATTTGCATTGTTTTAGAGTACTTGTGTGTTTGGCGATCATTGGTCCAAATTATGCTATTCTTGGCATGCTTTCCTCATTTATGGTTGTCTTATAGAATGTTAGCTCATGTTCTCTGTCTCATCTCCTATAGATTTATATAGAGCTTCTCTCTATTTTCTTGCTAATATGTGATTTTCCCAAAATTGTATTCGTACCATTATGGTTCACCAAAATCTTACAACTATAGTGTAGGGTTGTTTTTCATGTGGGCCCTTTTTACCCATATATGGGTTCCTTGGGGTTTTTGACCATTCATAGTCAAATTTTATCATTTATTGTGTGTCAACATGCATATCAATACAGTCATAATTTGAATTCAAGAAGTCTATAAATACATATACATGCATTAATACATTTAGTACAAGGTGGGAACAATATATTTTAGAATTCAATGATATAAGAGAATTCACATGCCAAAAGTAATTACAAGCATTTATAGCTCAACATCCTAGCATTTAAGGAAAGCTACGAAAAATCTAGCCTTTATGGTGTTGCATTGGTTAGAGCATTAAAATTCATATGGGTTGGGTACTTGCACTACCGTAGATTGCATGTTAACTTGGATTATATTTGGTGTGTTAGATTCAATGACCTATTCCCATCAAGGGGTCTGATAATAATGGAATGATAATACGAGCCCCTCAAAACACCCCACCATTTTAAACTATGTTCTTGAAAGGTGTTGCTACTTTATCTAGGTTCCAAGACCTTGAAGGAAACTATTTTCTCAAAGGTCCACTTAAACTTCAAGAAAAATTAAGAAGATTTTTAGAGCCCGAAAGAATCTATGAACATGGTTGTGAAATTAGATTTTCCTTGTAGTACATTACTTCGGTAACAAGATAGGAATAAAATAGTTTCAATGAAGGTTCTCTATTCATGTAAATTTTTTAAAGGTCCTATGCACCTTATCGTCTAGATTTGCATTATGATATTAAACTATGACGTTTCTCTCTAGAATTACAATAAATCATATATTCCTCTAAAACCCCATCTTATCAATTATTATAACTTCACGAACATTCTTTTATACAATTAAGTATGATCTTATTGTTACAATATTTATGAGTTAATAGATTAAACTATTGATGTAATACCACTTTCCATTTCTCATAAAATACTTTTAAACTTGTATAAATATAGGTTTTTAGGAAAAAAAAAACTACATAGAATTTGGAGTAATGGTATTTGGGATAAATTTTGTATTTTTTTTTATCCACGTGCTTTCAATCATAATCCATGATTCATCATGAGGAACGAGATTTTTTATGAATAATAGATTATGATTCGAAACATGTGCATCAAAAAATCTACACAGTATATCGCAAAAATCATTGCTCCAATCTCATAAATTGTAGAAAAATCAGAAATCTCATAAATAAATTTTTTTATCAATATTTTGATCACATCGTATAACTCTATTTTCTTCTTAATGATGAGATATGATCCAAAATATTCGTTAAAAACCCACGTAATTTCTTTTGAAAGCCTATTTATATATATTATGGGCTCTAGAAGCGTGAAATCTCTTACTAATAAACTTATTTCTCCAATTTGGCGTCATGGTTGACTCTTAACTTCAAAAAAAAAATATTTTAATAAATTATGGAGCAAGCTGGCTTTTTTCTGTTTTTTATCAGCTGGACTTTAATTCTGCAGACGTAATCGAGCATTTAATTCTGCGTCCACGTAGGAAATGGAAAGAGCGATAACCATGGATTTCAGAGTCTGAAAACACCCATTTCGTGGGGTTGTGTGGCCACGTGGACCGGCTAGTTGGGCGATTGACAGCTCACTAATAAAAGTAGATAACCAAAATTCTGGACTCTCTGTATTTTCAGTTGGGTGGCACTTTCAGTCAATTTTTAACTTTTCCAAATTGTTTAAGCCAACACGTTAACCATTTTTCAACTGCCTTTTTATTTTGAGGACCTATGGTTCAATTTGGTAATCCAATATTCTGAACGTTAGCTCATTGAAAAGTCAAATGTTTTGATTTTTAAAAACTAACGTTCAAAATAAAAATTAAAAAGAGTTAGGCTCTTCCCAAATAGAGTGTAGGCATCTAATTTTGGTACGGATCTAGTTAATTATTAGACTGTTGGTAAATTATATGTTTAGGGATTATTTATCTAGGTGCGGATTTTTATGTTGTCGTTTGTTTATTTTTCAGTTTTTTTAGATTGGATTTTTGTTTAGAAGAGTTTATCTATCACATAAGATAATATGGTTGAAATGTTGACCAACCAATAGGTTGTTTAGCATTTTTTTGGGTGGTATTTTCGCATTGGCCGGTCAACAATTTGACTTACTCTATTATATGTGAGGTTTAGGTAGAGTGCTTTTCTTCTATTCCATGGTGCACAAGAGTTATTTATCCATGTATGTCATTTTTGTTTTGTCTCTCATGACCCTAAACAGGACCCCCCTTTCTCTTGGCTCTCTCTCCCTCTCTGTTTTTAACCAGATCTCGAGCCTTGACCACTTTTGTGGGATATTAACAATTTTCGTTCCCCACAATAATGGCCACATCTCCACAAAATGGCCCATTGTTGACTTTCTATGGCCCATTTTCCCTTATATGTTTTATTACTTTGTGAGCCTCTTTTGATAATCTATTTATGCTCATTATGTTTTAGCTTGTGTGTCAATAAGGTCAAATTTGAACTCAAGAAGTTTATAACTACATATGTACATTAATGCATTAAGGATAAACAAATTATCACACTTTGAGATATTCATTTTGCACAAGAGTGATATTAAATATATACGAGTATAATGCACTCTATTTCTCGGTTATCTGGAAGGAATATTAGAGTATTCTCTTACCAATTGGTAGGGCCAAGGGGTTCCAAAAATCCTATAAATACCCCTCACGAGATCCTTAGGTGTTCCTTTTGGAAAAATTGGACAAGGGTAATGTTGAAGGAGTTAGGGATCAAAGAAGGTTTAGTGCATGTCTTTAACTAATTAGAATTGCATAGGAATTTCATGCAAAAATACTTAGGCTTTATAATGTTTTCATTGTATAGCGAACACAATGTATAGGGATGCACCATTATAAATGAGATTTGAGATAATATATGAGATGTGAGGTTCTATGTAACCGATAATGGCATATATTTGTTGTGTATCTTCTTAAAGGCTTTTTATTATGTTCAATAAGTGATCGTAGATGATGTAGTGTACTACCTTTACATGTTGACAAAGTTATATTAATAATCGCAATAATATTTGCAGGTTAAGGTTAGTTTTGCTTGTGTATGTTGAGTTAGGTTTTGATGGGCCATCATAGGATGTGTGTTGTATGTCGTTCCATAGGGGATAATTTATTCCTATGATTACATTGACTACATTTTCCTACTCGAAGCGTACCATATTTAGGATCTCATTGTAGTCACAAAATCACACACTTACTATTACATTTATATCGCCGGGTACGTTATTTTATATATGGATTTTGCGTAGTAAAAGTATTCCTTTGGTCTTGTTGTCAGTTATTCAAGCGTCATTGTTTTTTGTCTAGTTCAGTCGTCATTTGTCTCTGTAATTTTGGGCATCTTTTAGGGTGTCTTAGGTGTCGTAATTTTCTCAGTTGTCATCTTTAGGTCTATGTTGGGGTGCATATGGTTGCACTGAGGCACCCCAGGGCACCCCAATCCATGATTTTAGGTGCCCATGTCGTCGTAATTTGTGGTTTTTATTTGTTTGTTTGAGGTTGGTCTTAACATTTACCCCATGCATTCCCCTAGGTCATAGTCGGCAGTTTCGGGTCACTAGTGTCGAAATTCGAATAAGAGATCCCTGTATAAACATAACATACTCACTACATTAGGGACGAACATCTTACTATCAAGGGAAACTATCTACTACGGAAAGGGACTGCATTTGGGCATCTTCTACATCTGCATCACACATTGCATAGGGGAAAGGGTTGTATTCTTTCCATTCCATCCACCATTTGCACTTTACATCTAGTTATTACCCATTATTACCACGTCATTGGCGCTAGGGAACCCTAGGCACAAAATTACACACACACACACACACACACATAGAACTACATTGGGCCCGAAATGCAGTGCAGTGCTCATTCCTAAGACCACTAGTTTGGTAGTTGAGGTCAGTTTGACCTATTCATATGCATTTTTTTTTTTTAGGATTTGATGCTTTAGATAGGGTTTTACAGGTAAATATTCATGTGACATCTACAACGACATAAGCAATATTATTGCGACATTTGTGCGACACGAGTGAAGGTATTGCAAAGATATTGTGACACTGTCAAACTCAAGTTCTGAGCTTTCCTGCAATCAACAACATCCATATTATAGACTAAGGCACTCTGGGGTGCCCCAGTACCCTCCCAAGTGCCTCAATACAGGAAAATATTTAGCTTCTGCCCTTCCCGAGGCCATTCAGTCACAACTTTCCTAGTCCGCATACTAGTCTGCTACAGTCTAGCGCACAGTGAGGTAAGCTAATTCAAGGTTAGCACCATACCCCTTTTATTTCTATTATTTCAATACATTCCAATATTAAAATAAAATATTTAGATCTTGCATTCCAATATAGCATTTAGTTTCTATTTAGACTAACTCATAAAATAGCTAGAAAAATCCTATTTTTTAGTTAATCATTTTGGTGAACCCCACGTTTCAAATATTTTGCTTTTGGATCCTCTTTTATAGCTTAGTGGTTAGTCATAGTTCTCCTTTTTCCTCATCATGTCTCATTTTAGTGTTAACCCTATCTATGATGAAGCAGCCATAGCTGAGCTTAGGGATTTATATAGTGCTCTTATGATCTTACCTGTTGATACTCAACAAGCCCTTTTGGAAGGCCAACAACATGTCCTAACTAATCATGTTGATTCTCATATAGGAATATGCCTTGTTGATGATCATGTTGCTTTCACTCATTATATGCCATGTCATCCAGTTGCATATGATCCTTCTTATCCTTCTTCTGATCTACTACCTGATGTTTTAGATCCCTCCATCATTGATTATTTATTAGGTATTGATTCACAATTCAGTTTACCTCCTACTTCTCCTCCTGCTACTCCTATAACTACCCCTATGTCTTCTACTGCTTCCGATAGTCCTTCCCCCACATCTCCTTTGAACTTGCACTCTCCTTCCTATTACATTGATGATCCCATTGATTCTTATGATGATAATAGAATTATTTCTGGAACCCCTTCTTCTACTGATCAACGTCACGGATCTCCTTCTTTCCATACTGCTGCATGTAACTCTCCCGCTCCATCGTTATCCTCTCCTGAAGTTGTATCTAATATTGCACATGAGTCACCCCCCACTGTTGCTTCTTATCCTTCTATTCCCACATCCTCTACCCCTCCTATTGTATCTTCACCTATTATCTTCACCTATTAGGGTTTGTGTTGATACTAGTCATACTACCACTCCTAAATCCACATCTACCACCACACCTTTAGCATTTTCTTCCACTACATCACCTTTTGACATTCCCATGATCACCCATAATTTCAAACTTCAACCACTTAATACATTATTGCTGTCTCCTACCATTCCCTCATAGGATATTCTCTCTCTCATGCATGTTGTAGGAGAACTCTAATTGCTAGTTCATATTCTTATTTTAGAAAGTAGAGCCTATTATGCTTATATTGACAACAACTCTTTACATGACAATCTCGTTCCTAAAAATATTTTTAATTGTACCTTCCCCAAAGTTTTTATCATGCCTACTTTCACATGCTTTGACGGTGCCATTGATCCTCATGCTCATATCCTACATCACTGCACACTTATGGCCACTTACTCTAATGATCAATTATTGCTTAAGAACTTCTGTTATAGTCTTATTGATGAGGCACTCCAATCGTACAACCACTTACCCTTTGGGTCCATTAGTACTTTTCATGATATGGAGGATGCTTTCCTTCGTTGCTTTATTCTTAAGAATGGCCCTAGGGTTACATATGACCGCATTCCTACATTACACCAAGACGCCTCTAAATCTATTCAAGATTATATCTTATGATTCAATGATTGCATACACTAGTTCATTTTCTTGCCTAGTGACCTAGAAAAGTAATTTATCTTTTGTCGTGGTCTTATTCCTCCACTTAAACAAAGGCTCCAATATGACACTTGTGAGTCATTTATTCTCTTATGTTATAAGGTTATCGACCTAGAACAAGATCTTTCATCCTCACATGACATTACACCCACATTAGTTTCTCCACAAGCTCCACATGTTACTCCTCTCCCTTCACCATCCATTAAGCATCCACCGCTACCTCCACTATTGTCTCAGGTGCCTTCTAATAAAACTCAATCCCCTTCTTCCCCTCTATTACAGTCTCATTCGGCCCCACAGCGCGCAACTACTTCCACCACTCCACCCCCTTCATGTGAGCCTTTGTACTTCTCTCCACATGCTCAACCACATGATGTGCTTTGCATATTTCTCAATGAGTGCTTGATTCGGTTTCCCTCTAACCAACATCATCCTTTGCACCATTTACAACATTAGCGTGACTAACACTATTGTAATTATCATTGCATTTCTGGCCACAGGGACAATGCTTGTCTTTCCTTACATGAAAGGATACAATAACTAGTGGATTCTGGCATCATCTCCTTTGCCCCTCGTGAGTGCTCATTATCTCCTTCACCCCGCCAGCTTTGGCATACCCCACTTCAGTATTCTCCATTAGGTTCTTAGTTTGTTTGTCATGCTCCACAAATGAATATTTTACGCATTGGATACTACTGGCCCACAATGGAGGAATATGTATGCAACTTTGTAAAGAAATGTTAGGCTTGCCAAAAACACGGTAATCTCATTCATGCACCATCCCAAGCCTTACAACCTATTACTTCACCTTGGCATTTTTCAAAATGAGGACTTGATTTAATTGGAAAAATAAAGCCCACATCTTCTGATGGCCACACTTTTATTATAACCGCCACTGAGTATTTCACCAAGTGGGTTGAGGTTATGCCTCTTAAAACATTACTGGGTGCAATATTTCTAAATTCATCTTCAACCATATTATCTGTTGTTTTGGCATCCCCTATGCTATTATCACTGACAATGGTGGTTCTTTCAAAAATAAGGATCTCAAAGCCCTAGCTAAGAAATATAATATTTGCCTAAAATGGGCTACACCCTATTATCCACAATGCAATGGCCAATCTAAAGAGTCAAACAATACTATCAAGTCCATTCTGGAAAATACTATCAATAAACACAGACGTAATTGGCATACGCAGTTATATCCTACCCTCTAGGCCTAGCACACTTCCTTCCGTATACCTACAGGAGCTACTCCTTTTTCCTAGTATATGGCTCTGAAGCCATATTACCTATCAAAGTTGAGCTACCTTCACTTCGTGTATCCCTCCAACATCTCATTCATGAAAAGGATTACCATGTTACATGCCTTGAAGAGCTAGAATTACTGGATGAGAGAAAAATTCATGCCTTAGACCATATGTAGGTATATCAAAATAAATTGCACCATAATTATAATTGCAAGATCAAACCTCGATAGTTTGAAATTGGTGATTTTTTCCTTAAGGAAAATCAAAAGAACACAACAAAACCACGAGAAAACAAGGTAAATTTGAGCCTAATTGGTTGGGTCCTTATGTTATAACTGCTAAATTTGGATCTAGCACATGCAAACTGTCTACTAAGGATGGCAAAGAGTTGAAGGAGCCTATGAATTCCATTCATCTGAAGAAGTTATACTTTTGAGTCTCCAAAGAGTAACCCTTGTACTGGGGGCATATCAGTGCATCCACCTATTTCGTCATTCCACTTTATTTCCCGCTTGTAAATTTTCACTTCACCGTGTGTCATGTGTTCTCCTTGGCAGGTTGTCATTCCCATTGTCTACCACCATTGTTCACCTTCCATTTAGCATGTCAGTTTTGACTTGGGAATTTCCTTTCCCTCTTCTTTGGTGTGTGGTTCAAAATTCCAAAAAAACCAAAAACATTCAAAAAATGTCTCGAAAAAAGTACAAAAACAATATAAAATTGTTCAGAAAATACAAAAAAAAACATACAAAATGTTTCAAAAATGCTTTTCAAAAAAATAAAAACTCACAATTGTGTAATTCCATTCACCATTTTCTTCATTTGATTGTTCTCAATCATCTTTTCCAATCAATCAAGATACTCTTTGCAATGTAACTTTACATAGGGACATCACTTAGCTTTGGCTTTCTCTTGGGGGAAACTTGACATTTGTATATAATCACTTCTTTATTAGAATGTTTTTTTACATTAGTGTGATATTGTTCACTAGCTTGTTTTCTTGTTTACCATTTGTACATATGAAATTTTGTATTGTATTTTCTTAGCTTAGTTTCTTATGTTTGATATTTTGAATAACCAGTACTCTGTGTATCTGGAATGTGCTCATGGACCAATTGCAAGAAATTTATTCGTATCCTAGTTCACATATAACTTTGGTGTGGTTCTTTCATGTTCATTTCTGTTACTTCTTTTCTATCTTTTTGTCATTTGCACGTGTTGTGTTTTCCTCCTGGTTTATTTAAGCCATGGAATGTCTTCATTTTTTTCTTGCATTTGTATTTCAAAACTTGCGAAAATAAAAATAAAAATCAAATATTTAAAAAAAAAAATCACGAAAATTCGAACAAATATTCACTTCTCACAGAAATCATACAATTGAAAAACCCTTGAAGTAAATCGTTCAACATCTTAATACACTTTTGATAAATGTCATACTTTTATCTATTACTCTAGTGCTCATGCCAATCTTACAACTATCACTTTCTTCCCTTTGCATGATATGCTAACTCTGCTTGGGGCAAGTCACACAAATTATTTTTCCTTCATCATATAACTTCACCTGGAGCAATTTCAACTTTGATCATTTACACAAAGGATTCAGAAAGAGTGTCATACAGATTTGTTTTAACTCTGCTCTTTCAGTTTGATCCTATTTCCATTTGGGAGCATTTGTATCTACTTAATCATCATTGTGGCATGCATTAGGGGCATAGTTGATTGTCTTCTTTTTCGACTTTGTGTTGCTTTGTTGATGTTTACTATTTTTTTGACCACTTACAAGTAGTGTGATCACATCTTGGTTCCCTTATAACCCTGATGCTGGAACCTACTTTGTATATTGGGTTTGTTTTCCTTTTTATCTTTTCTTTGCTCGGTGTGTTTGTTTACGCACATCTGGGTTAGCCATCTTGATTATTTCATAATTGTGGGGACAACTCTATTGTGCAATAGCAAAAATCAGGTTACTCTAAAAAAATTACTCTCCAAATAACACTCATGCTACGAACACAGTCCTTTCTCATCCTTGTTTTACTCCCTTGCTTTCTTCCTATCAAGTGGTTGCTCACCGCCTTGTTGTGTCATCCATCCCCTTGAGGGGGCATTCCTATACTATTTTGTTTGTTGGGGCATTTCAATGATTCACAATTTTTCTGCTCGCCGATCATCATGCATCTACTATATTTAAAGCACTATTACTCTGCAATAGCACTTTAAAGAGGGGCAAAATGCAGACACCTCAAATACACTTTTGTTTCCACTTGTTCACGGTATTATTTCTAGTACACCACTGTTATTCACCCATTTGCATTAATTGATTGAAATTAATTAATTGATACATCTTGTACCACTTTGGATTAATTAATTAATCCCATTGACCCGTTGTACCCCCTTTGACTACATAATTGTTATTTATTAATTAAATAAAATATTAATTAAGTGTGTGCACATCCTGTCATCTGCCACTTGATCTAACTCCACTTAGACTCCACTTGGACTCCCTATCCTTACCCTAGTCAACTACACTTCTAGAATCCTAGAAAGGTGGGGGCAATTAGATTACATGTACAACCACCTTTCCGGATGTAACTTTTTGAAATTAATTCATTTACTACCCCTGACACTTTTGTAACTTCCCACAATGTTATTTTTAGCATACACATTTATCCGTGTGTAACTGATTCCAACTACCTTCTGCTTATATAAATTTACAGGCTTACCTTCCTTTCAAATCCTCTTGATTTTGAAGAACAAAAATTCTGTTGAACTGTGTCTGTAGCATTTTCCTTCAAAGCTTGGAGAGCACTCAAGAGCAACCAAAAATCATCTCTGACATTCACTTGCAAGGTTTCACAGACAAGGTCTTGACAACCCTTATTGAGGTTTGCATTGGAGAAAGTATAGGGAAGGTTTGCATTTATAATTTGTTCATCTTTCATTACTTTGTAGTTTTTCATTGCATACAACATTCATTATCTACATTATCATTTACCATGCATGTTTTATCTACCATTACTCATATCCTCATAATAATTTATATTCATCATATACATTACACTACACATGCTAGAAAAACAACCATAGAATTATACCATATCCATTACATTGTAAATACCAACAACATCCCAACCTCGATCTAATATATATATAAATAGGTATTCATACATATATCGGTCATACAACCATCATCCCAAACACTTGTTTCATCACTGGGGGGAAAGGACCCCTACATCATATATAATCATCACTATCAAACCTCATCATCACTATTTCTCTCATGTACTATGAAGACCCCTAGAACTAGATGCCTCACAACCGACACAATGACACTGCATTTCGCGGCCCCAAAAATTCTCCACCTACCTGCGCAACATCGCAATCTCCATGTTCTACTCCGAGAATTGGTGCATTGCAAATCTACATATTACGTGTGAACACATCTTGGGCCAAGGGACCACCACCTAATGCCTCTCAAGCATGTTGAGTCTCCTCTCGTGCCTTGTCCCTCTCGTCAAGCAGTATTGTACATGTCACTGCTGCAATGGCTTTTGAATCAAACAAATGGGCATGCTTTCCTGCCATATTTTCTACACGCTCTACTATCCCTCCACATAGCACATCATTTGTCACATTCCATGTCAATGTTCGGATCGATGTGTCCACTATCAATGACCAAATGGGCATCTCCTGCAAACATGACAACCTATACTATATTAGTCCACCACGTACAAAAAACATAAACAATTCATTGACCAAACTTGAAACATACACAAGTACTTACAATTTGCCATAGCCGCCGCTATAGGGTCAAGGACATCTCCCTCGCCCGCTCCTCCTAGCAGTAGCTCCATAACACCTATGAACACTGGATATAACAATACCCACCAATGTGCTACCCACCATACTTAATACAAAAAAATGGGCATGCCCACCTGTAATATTGTGCACACACTCTAGTATTCCTCCGCATAGCACATCGCTTGGCACATTCCACATCAATGTGTGGATTGACGTCTCTACTATCAACAATCAATAAGCATCTCACTGTATACACAACAAACAATCCCATGTTAGTCCATCATGTACAATTACAACATAAACAATTCATTGACCAAACTTTAAACATACACAAGTACTTACGATCTTCCACAACCACCACTATAGGGTCAGGGACATCTCCCTCGCCCGCTTCTCCTGGTGGCAGCTCCATAGCACCTATCGAACATACTGGATATAACAATACCCACCGATGAACTCCCACCATGCTCGATAATCCTCTGTGCACCCCACATCATCTCTATTTACAATTGTTATCATTGGGTCTACCACATCTGATCCCTGGTGGTATCAACTTCTCTAGTGTGGGCCCTGGCCTAGCACTCCTACCCTCCTAGGGGCTCTAACAGCTCATAACCATATGTATGGCTCTGGGGGCATGTCCTGTGCCATACCAAACTTTCGTGATACCCTCTCCACCTGAAACAACTCTGCCACACCTGGAAATCAATCCTCTAGCCACATGGTCCTCTAAATACATCGCAACTCTATAGCATCCTCAAGCCATCCCCCATAATCCCAGTATGGCCTCCATATCACTGACTTGGACCCCATCCTATCTATCAGGCTCTGAAACTATTTGTATCCATCTTCCTACTGTGAATATCAACCCAACATCAAGCATATATCTCTTGTCATTGAGTCCCACTCTCCTCGTGGCCTTGCAACTAGTTCAATACGGCTTATGTACTCATATACCCATACATGTAGTAGTGTGGTGGCCCTTATATCCCCACCATGCTCATCCTATGTAAACCGATACAAATCCCTATATAAATGGGCCAACACACACCGTGCGCCCATGTGTATCTCATCCCATCCTCCTCTATCCACTGGCATATGTCATGCATCTTATACAAGATGCTGACACCTCCTCCCTCCACTACTATACATGACACTATCACCACTGTCGATGAACTTCCACAACTGTGGAACCCTAGACTGTAATATCACATCCAAACTAATATGGGCCTCGGACAGGCACCTGGGCCCCTACAAAATATCGTCTAGCCGAGTGCATCTGACACTCCATATCTACTACTTCCATAACTCATACTCGCTCTCCAACCACTGGCAATCAGAATATGCGATACACATCCTCCAGTGTCACCGTCATCTCCCCTGTAGGAAACTAAAATGTGCACATATCCGTCACACCACTTATCACATGATCCCGTCAACATGGGGATATTATGGGTCACATCCCCAATCCATTCTATATGTCACAGGGCCGGCATGGTCCATCACATCCCAATTACCATCTGAAAAAATAAATCCTAATAATGTACTCAAGTGTCGACCACCACGGAACTCCCTCAAGTGGATATCCCTTTGCACAAGACCACATAACACCAAAGGCAAGTGTTATTACATTTTACACATAGTAAAATAAAAACTCTTCCAATATACTCAGAAACATATTCCCTAACATTATCCATCAACATCAAAACATTTATGGACCAGGGTGCCCAAATGTAGGACTGGGGTGCCCCGGAGTAGGACACTAGCACCCGGTTGTGGGACTCTAGTCTTAGGAGTCACTAGCACCCTCACCACTCTTGTCTAGGTCCCAAAACACCAGGAAATTGAAAAACACCAAATTTTCAAAAATTCAACTAAAATGCCTAGTACACCCTACATTTTTGCAAAAAATAACACACTTACCAACTCCACAGTAGTGCGTGATGCCACCTACAAGTCACCACTCTCTCAAACCGGCTAGGACGTAATGGTCTCACTTGAGGCATCTTTACTCCCTCTGTATACACTCTCAAACTCACGTAAAATACAAATGAAGTGATGAGTTACCTTTTCACTTTACTATTTATAATAACTTTTCAATGCCACCTTTACTATGGTCTATATTTAGCACTCCTAACCATGAATAATACATACTACATAGTTTCACTCATATCTTGAGCTGTTTTTACTCTATTTACACCCCGTTTTGTAGCATTATTTTTATAATTCTACCTACCACTGTATTCTACACATTGCACATGCACATTATATCCCTTACTGCCATGCTTCTATGTCTCCACTACACACACGTTTTCAACCTCTTATCATTACTTTTCAAATTAGAGTTCATTCTCATTCATCACTCCCTCTTTCATTGAAAGGGGGAAGCATATTATTGGGGGGTCCCCATTATAATCCCCCCTTATGTCACCATGTGTTCCAATATCATGAATTCAACTCCTTGGAAATTTATACCAGTGACATTTCACCATCAATTCCCCCTAATGACCTAATCTGGGGGGAAAAAATCATTTAACATTCCCCAAACATGATCACATGCTATAATTTATCAATTCCCCCTAATGACCTAACTTGGGGGAAACAAATGACTAAAAATCATTTTTATGCGACATCTCATCATTTTTTTAGCAACTTTCCCCTAATGACCTAACCTGTGTAGAACAATTAGCGAAAAAATCTCTCCATGAGTAGCCAATCAAAATAAATCAATAAACCAATCAAAAATCAATGCATTCATAATCAGATCATTAAAATCATGGGTCTCCAAAACGAACTACCTTGGGAGTTACATTCACCAGATCTTCTCCCAGATGACATAACTTGGGATTTTATTTTATATTTCCACATTCTCTTCCAGATGACCCAACTTGGAAGATCATCTCATTCATTTGATGATCTATTTTGCTTCCTAATGACCTAACTTAGAAGTCTATCCCATTTCCATATCTCATATTCTTCTTGATGATATAACTTGGAAGCCGTATCTCACTTTCTATCATCGTTCACTTCCAGATGACCTAACTTAGAAGCCTTCACATTACGCATGACACTCATGGAGTGGAGGTAAAGAGTGCCTTTCCTTTATCAACTCCTATATGGGTCAACTGTTTAATCAAAATCATTTGGATCCAACAATCACAACATTTTGATCTAAGTCTATCTACAGTGGATAGATCTTGAGGATGTAGTTAAAGCTTGGAGAATAACACACTTTTCTCCCTACACTCTTCCTCTAGTGGCAGGATGCCCAAATCCTCCAATTATTCCATTCATATATAAGCATTTCAGGTTGGGAACCGATCACTCCCTACCCACCTATTCATTATTGAACCGCATTCAAAATCATCTAAAATCTTAATCATCATTTTCATTTCCCACACTTCATCGCTGACACTTAAACATTTTTACGTTGCAATGGATCAACTCATTGATCCATGGTTCGAAACGCTTTTTATAGTTCTATCGGCACACTTCTACTACACATATGTGACACATTCTTCTACAATAGGGGCTTCTCCAACTTTTTCTCAGGTACGCATCTCTATCTACTTTATGTTACTGAGCTTTCCACTCACCAACATAAAGTGGGGGGCAAATGTAGTCACAAAATCACACACTTAAAATTACATTTATACCATGTCAGGTATGTTATTTTATATATGGATCTTTCGTAATAAAAGTATTCACTAGTGACCCATCCTTTGGTCTTGTTGTCAATTAGTCTCTCATCATTGTCATTTTTGTTGTCTGGTTCATTCATCACTTGTCTCTGCAATTTTTGGCAGTCTTTTAGGGAGTCTTAGGTGTCGTAATATTTATCATTTGTCATTTTAGGTCTATAATGGGGTCCCTATGGTTGTACAGTAGGGTAACCCCTGGGCCCCCCCATTCCATGATTTTATGCTCTCGTATCATCGTAATTTTTGGTCTTAATTTCTTTATTCGAGATCAGTCTTAACAGTTTACCCCTGTGCATTCCCATAGGTCATACTTGGTATGTTTTAGGTCACTAGTGTCAAAATTTGAACAAGAGATTCCTATATAAACATAACATACTCACTACATTATGGGCAGACATCTTACTATCAAGGGTAACTATCTACTAAGGAAAGGGATTGCATTTGGGCATCTTCTACATCTACATCACACAAGCATAGGGGGGGAAAGGGTTGTATTCTTTCCATTCCATCCACCATTTGCATTTTACATCTAGTTATTATCCCCTATTACTACATCATTGGCATTAGGGCACCCTAGGTACAAAATTGTGACACACACGCACATAGAACTACATTGGGTCTAAAATGTAGTGAAACACTCAGTCGTAAGACCACTAGTTTGGTAGCTGAGGTTAGTCTGACCTATTCATATGCATTTTTATTTTTTAGGAATTGATGCTTTGGATATGGTTTTGTGAGGTATATCTTCATAGTGACATTACAGTGACATAGAGAAACATTATTGCGACACCTGTATGTGATAGGAGAAAAGGTGTTAAAGAGATATTGTGACACTGTCAAACTCAATTTCTGAGCTTTCCTATAGTCTACATCACCCAGATTATGGACCATAGACCAAGGGCACCCCTAGTACCCTCATAGGACACCTCAGTACAGGATAAATACTTAGTCTTCTTCCCTTCTCAAGGCCATTCAATCACAACTTGCCTAGTCTGCATACCAGTCTACTACAGTCCAGCGCACACAGTAGAGGTAAGTTAATTACAAGGTTAGTACCATATCCCTCTTATTTCCATTATTTCAATATATTCAAATATTACAAATAAAATATGTAGATCTTACATTCCATTATAGCATTCATTTCCTATTTAGATTAACTCATAAAATAGCTAAAAAACCCTATTTTTAGTTAATCACTCATTGGTTACATGTTTCCCATATGGGGCATGACACTCCTATGATTACATTTCTTATTTTGCACCCACAAGGGGGATATTATATTTGTGCTTACATAGTTAACATTACATACCAACATGTATCAAATTTATTATTGCATATATTTTTCCATGATGACACCTTATTATGGTAGACACAATGATTGTATTTCTTATCTTACATGTATAATGTGTGTGATCTCATTCTTTTGTGATAGATATCAAAGGGGGTAGATATTCCACTTATTATATCTCTAAACACCATGACACATAAGACTCTATTGTTTTGATCTATATATGGGGGTATCCACATGGTGTTTTCACTCCAATTTGTAATTTAAATATGACACATATTCTTATCACCTGATATATTCTAGACATTTTCAAACCCTAATTTCTTTACTATACATCATATTTAATCAAATTTTGTGTTTTCTTCCTAAAAAACTATACTACAAATGCACACTATAGGATTTAACATTAGTTCAATATTTATATTTATACACTTGGACATCTATATATTCTTTAAAAACCATGTGCATTCATTCTAAATCATTTTTCCTATATTGTAATACTTCATTGATTCCTGATTATTAGACACTTTATTGATTTAAGGCACTTAGTTACTTGTAAAAGTTATTCATGTTTGTAGATGCACATTTTTTCATATCCCAGGACACGTGAGTGTGGAATTCAATTCCAATATATTTACATCTACCTATGAGGGAAATTATGTGATCTCCTTGTTAGTGCTCGATTTTATCTTTTCCTTTTATCTAATGTTTGTCTTCGAAAAATTTCCTTTGACTAATTTGTTAATGTTTAAAAAATGTATGCTTGAAAATGTGATCATGTTAATGCGAATAACATGCTTAGGGTGTGAATCCTCTTCTTCGGTCAAGGAATGTAGTAGTCATTTCGTCCCTGAAAATCCTTGTATAAAATCAATTATTGATCGGGTTCAATCTTGAAAATCTTCCTTGTATATCGTCCTCTGGAACTTCATTGCAAATGTCATATTTTGTTCTACCACCTGAGGATACGTGGCATGCTTCCATTAGTTGCATTGCAGCGGGCGTGGCTTACAAAGTTACATCATTTACATAATAAATACAAAGTGCAAACTTAGCCCCGAGGCCCGAAGAATATTCTCAGGAATATTCGAGTCAAAGAATGCAAAAAGGAGAAATTGACCCTGCTCCCGAAAAAAATATGTGTCAAAATAAGATTGGAGCAGGGAATGGGGCCAATGATGTATTTTTTTACGATGAGACGATGAAGTGAAAATTTTAATAAAATATCTAAGGCTATCCAAGGACACATGTCATGTTCTCAATAGAAGTCAAAGAGGTGGCGTTTTGGGTTAACTTAGTAATTTTGTACCTAGTTGGGAAAATAAAGAAATGTGCATAAAGTTCCCATGACTCCCTTACCTCTAAGATCTACACACGTGTCATGATCTCAATAAAAGTTAAAAAATAGGTGCTCGGGTCAAATGTGTAAACGTGTATGCGTTTGAAAGATAGTGCAAAAGTGCAAAAAGACTCCTTGAGCCCGCAAAGCATCAATTTGATCCACGTGGATGGTCCAAATTCAAATGGAAAAAGTAGGATAGATGGCCAGGATGTAACACATTTATGGATGCTGTCATTAACGTGTGTTTGCATGGATCAAAGAAAAATTATTTGAAACTTTCAAACACTTCTAAGTTTTTATTATTTCATACAAAGATTTTGGTGCCAAAATTGTGAGAATTCATGAAGGAGTAAAGGAAAATTGATTGAGAAGTGTTGATATTGAGCTCGAGAGTTTAGAATCAAAGAATTAGAGGAGAATTACATGACAATGGACAAAAAATCAGTTGAAGACAATGAGATTGATCACGGAATTGAAGAAACTATCACGGGAAGAAGAGTTGTATAAAACAAGTTCAGGAAATTGGTAAGTCACATTATTTTCCCGTACCTGGGTTGATTTGTTCACAATTTTCATAGTAATTTGGGGGAGATATATTAAGAAACAATATGAAAACTTGTGATTCAAGTTTCTTTGTGTCCTTTGGTAATACAAGCAACTTAGATAACATAAAGGACATAAATTTATTTGATGTGGGCCTGGAGGATTTTGTAAGAAGGCTTCGCAGTGAGAATTGAAGTAAATTGATGAAAGTTATTAGTGCAAGCTATATTTCTCTAGCGATTGCCATCCTAACCGCTATCCATGCTCCTAAACTAGTGTGGTGGTGCGCTCATAATTATGACCTTGAGAAATGATAGGTATTGGACGAAAGTGGAAAGTGTGTAGTTAATCTCACCCCTGAAATTTTCAATAAGATATTGGGACTCCCTGAAATTGATGGACCTATTATGGAGGTTGTGGAATTTTTAGGAGAAGATTATCGAAATAGGCAGGATGAATATGTCGAGGTATTAAACTCTCAATGGTTAATAGAAAGAAAGGAATCAATAAAAAGGATCCCCAAGAACCTTGTCTGATCCTTATTTATTGAGGAAGTAGAAGATTTAATTGTAGTGTTGAGTAGAATGGGAGGGATCGATGGGTCCAACAAGTTAGAAGACTGGATGTGCCTTATTATCAAGGTAATTTTGGAGAAAAAGGGAAAATTTAGCTGGGAGTCTTATTTCAGCATCAATTCATTCTGAAATGTTGACATTGACAACTAAAGTCAGGGAAGGGGATAAAAAATACCTTAGATTCTCAATTATGACATATTTCATATATAATGTTGCATGTTTTAGGTCATTTCCATGGCTCACAAAAGCTAGAAAATTTGAAACACATAATGTCTATGATGTATTCCCATAGCTAAGGATTGATAATTGGAAAAGGAATCTAAGACCAGTACATGATGGGTTCATTTCTCCACTGGTTAGTTTATTTGTGTAAGGTTAATTATTATTTACCTAATATTATTAATTATGCATTATATAATTAATTATTTAACTATTGCTATTAATTAATTATTGTTGTTATATGGTTTTATTAAACCATATTTGTCTTATTATATTCATAGATATAATTGTTATGTTGTTATAAAAATTATATCATTATTCATTTATGCTTCCCGTATGATATTTTGGAAGCTTATGTATTCAGGGATATTGTTGCACATGTGGAACTTATTTTCTTGTGTGTATTCAATTGTACAATTCCCATAAGAATCACAACACTCCATTGTATTTTTTATTTGGTTGATTAATATAATTTATAGGCTTTCGTCCCTATTCTAAATTTGGTACCAAAGTTGGTTGAAGCTCCTGGAAAGGTTACAGAGGAAGGAAAAGTTTTGGAGAATAAAATTGCTACATCGGAGAGCCAGTGCTACCTCCTGTAGCTTCCTAGAACTCCATGTAGTCTCACAACTTCATGTGCGATCTCCAGGTAAATGGAAAGTAATTTTGTTTTTTTTCCTTGGTGCTCTCTTCACCAAGAAAATTTGTTTCTGGAGCTTATACATATATAGGAATTTTTTTAAAAAATCAAAATTTCCCCATTTAGGGGTTTTATCACTAAATTTGGTGACAGTGTTAGCTGTAACTAACACCAGTGGTCCTGCCAAGTCTAGAGGACTTTCTGCTAAAAAATTTCTAGCTTTGCATCACAGACCAAGTTATATTGACTAGTCTTTTGCATTGGATCAGGGTCTTTCCACCGGGTTGCCTTCCACTGAGTTCTGCCTAGATTTGCATTTGCACCAAGTTCTGATTTGAAAAGGTTGAGATGCTTGCTAAAGAGGCGAGGTATATTAACATTGCAACTAAGGCACATTGCATTG
The DNA here is from genome assembly GCA_019776745.2 of Taxus chinensis. Lineage (NCBI taxonomy): Eukaryota > Viridiplantae > Streptophyta > Pinopsida > Cupressales > Taxaceae > Taxus > Taxus chinensis. The sequence continues at coordinate 682,735,876 of CM034152.1, forward strand.
TGTTATCCCGTAAAATTGGCAAGGGAAATTTTATAGATAACCTACCAAATTTTTGTTCCGGTCCCTCGTCAGGGACCCCTTGCATTCGGAACGTTGAAAAATCCCTTCCTGGGAAATCTAGTTTTTCAAACTTAGCCATTTTTGGTCTTTTTTGGTCGGGCACACATAATGACTATGCAACATAAACTTTGGGTGCACCCTCTTTATATCCTTTGGCGCATGCTTTCTCATGTTAACAAGCATTTTGATGTGCCTCACTATGTTGAGTCTTCCTTGCATGCGCCAAGGTGCATGCGCCTTCATGTCAACAAAACATTTGTTGCGCCACTTTTTGGTGCGCCAATGGCGCACATATTCCTCTGTCGACATCTCTTTTGGTGCGTCAAGGGTGCATATAACTTCATGTTGGCAAGTCTTTCGGTGTGCCACAGGGCGCACGCTTTCTAGTGTCGACAATGCTTTTCATTCGCCACTTAAAAAGTTGGTGGCACATTTATTACTACTTCCCCTATATATAGGTGCGTCTGCACTGTCATTGTCACCAAACACAAATCACGTGATTATTTTTCTCTGTACCTGTCAGCGCACCAGCCCTGTCACTTTCGAATCTTTTTGTGGACCCATTTGCACACTTCTCCACTATTTATCCTGGTAAGAAGTCCTCTTTCTTTTGTGCACTTTGTGTTTGTGGTTTTTGGCTGCTTGTTGGTATGGATTGGATTGGAAAGACTGTGAAATCATGAGCTTCCCTCCCCTTCCTTGCTGTCTTTTCCATTCTTCCACATGTTCTTCCCCCTCTTTCCAGATATGCTGGTAGAGGAAACTCTGTCCTGAAATGATTTCTTAAAAACTCTTTGTTTAAGCCTCTTCATCACCCCAAGGTACCCTAAAAAGGAGCTTAACCACATATAAACCCCTCAGAGAGAGAATCAAAGCTTAAAAAGAAACTGTATTTTTCTTCTCCTTTGGCGCATTGGCGCACCTTGCAAAATGAAGAACAATTGCACCAATGGCGCATCTGTCACCCCCGTTAAACAAATAAAAGCCGCGCCAATGGCGCATATTCCCTGCCTGCTACATAATGAAAAGCTGCGCCCTCATGGCGCACTTCCTTAGTTTGTTGCAAACACTTTGCTCGTACCCCCTCATGGTGCACCAAACTCATTTTTTGCATCGTTAAAACCTGCGCCCTTTGGTGCACCCTGCATGTATGCAACATAGAAATTATCTGCGCCAAGTGCAACTGTAAAACGGTGCAGGCACATCCCTCATTACAATAATAGCATGTCATGCAGACCTTCCATGTGCCACACCAGGTTCCCTTATGGTGCACGAAAAAATGATGTAGCATGCGCAAATCTTGCGCCCTTTGGCGCATCCTGTACCCATGTAACATGCTACATTCATGCGCCTATTATAAAATGCATACATATGGCGCAGGTGCACTTCTGATTGCAACAACAAAATGTAACATGTAATTTCCATGCGCCATGTGCCTTTTGGCACTGATTTATCCCCTGCAGCATCCCTTTCCTGTGCGCCTTATTATTTAGCCCTACAACTTGTAGTATTCATGCGCCCTGCGCCCTGAGGCCTTAAAATTGCTAACTCTTTCTTCTGTTGGCGCTTTAATGGAAGATCAAACAGCTGATATGAATTTCTTGCCTTGGGTTTCACTTCTTATTCTTGCAGATCAACAACTAAGTTCAGAGTCACATATGTCAACATCAAACAAGAAACCTACCAAATCTAAGGGTAAAGTCAAGCTCACAGAAGAAGAAATGAAGTATAAATATCAGAGGGTCAGAATGCCCGAGTCCCAGGCAGAGTGTGACTTAGATATCAGAGACTCAGAACTTGGACACATTGATATAGAGGAGTTCTGGGCCAGAATTCAGAGGGTCACAAGAAGTCCATGGATGGACAAATTGATAGGCAGTGCCCTGCACTTTGCTGGAGGGATCCCAGTTAGCGCCGTGAACAACGAATTCATGATGGTTGTTGCCCAATGCTACAATAAAGACACAAGATGTGTCCACAATGAGAAGGGCGAGGTTATAATCAACCTCACTACCCACCATTTTGAAATAATGCTCGGCATCCCTCACCACCAGCACTTTGTGGCCGTCAGCCAGGAAGACTACGTCAAGGCCTGGGACGACAATGAAGATCAGTGTATGCAGCTGATGAATGAGGTTTATCTAAAGAATAAAAAAGTGGTGACTCGGTGGCCACAAGTCATTCACCATAGTGACTTTTCAGAAGAACTCAGTGACACCATCACGTTCCTGAGCAGAGTCTTTGGGCTTCTTGACGCCCATTATTTTCACAAGTGGATGCTGCAGTACCTAGAAACAATGAACAAAAATGTGCCCGATCAACGCTTTGAGTGGGCAGAAATCATAAGCAACACAATCTCTGAGCAGCTACAACAACTTAACACAACAGGGAGGTTCTATATGAACTCCTATGTGGTCTATGATGTAGCTTCAGAAAGGGACTATCCAGCTCTGATGTGGTGTGGGGTTTGACCCCAGGTTAAGATTTATGAATACTATCCAGAGCTGAAGCTAGAAAATAGTATTCCCCAGTTCACAAAGATCAATGATGTCTTCTTCTACGGCATCATCTGCCTCTTGAGGCTGAATATGACTCATGGTCGCACGATCAAGAGTATTGTAGCAGCTACCGAGAAGTGGGGGGCCCTATTCACTCAATTCCCCACATTCACCTATTTAAGGGCGGCTAACTTCTTGGGGGAACCAACTAAACTGCCAAGGTATGAAGGTCCCAAATTGATCCTGCTTGAGCTATCAAGACAACTAATCACCTACCATGAGAAGTGCCTCAAGAGAAATAAGGGTGGAACTCCTTTCCCCCTCACAGTGGGTAGGTATACGTGTCTCACTCACCACAAGGCAAAAGACATGTTTGCAGACCTGGAGCTGCTGAATCTGAAACATAACTTCCCAGCAAGGCCCACCTTCGACCCGAGAAATTGTCTACCTAGGGCCAAGCTCGACCCGATCCACATCCCTCAGATCGAAGATATCTACATCGATATATATCATGAGTTTGAGCTCAGGAGGAAGGACCATTCTCGCTTGGCCTTAGCAGAAATCATCTAGTACGGGGTGGCCATCTTCCCCAAAGGCTACCAAACTACTGAGAAAGAAGTGGATCAAGTGTATCTTGACACAGATTGGGACGATTGGCCTTTCGCAATGATTGATAGAACCAAAGCACCCCAAAGAATCGAGGAAAGGGTCAAGGAAACTCTGCGCAGGACAGAGCATTGGTGCCAAATGAACGGGCTCATCTACCTCGGAGTCGATTTTACAACCTCTCCATTAGGCAACACACCTCCTCGATCAAAGCAGCCAAAAGGAAAGGGAAAAGGAATAGAGGGCGAATCCAGTTCCACCCAAGAGGAAGATCCTGAAATCCCTCCTTCCGCTTCACAAGAACGGGTTGAAATCCCAAAAATCTCAGAAGAAGAAGCGGCGGAAAATGTTCCAATAGGCATATCCACTCAGGATGTGGCCACGACTATAACAATTGAGGTCCCTTCTGTCCCTTCCCCCTCTCCTCCTTCCCCTCCTCGAGTGACCCAAACAACCATCCCTTTGGTCGTGTCCTCTCCCCCTTCTTCTACCATTCCTCTTGCTTCCTCGTCCATCTTCTCTTCTCTCGCGGACCTGTCCCCCTCCATTTCTTCTCTCATCTCTGAGCTCCCTCCCCTTCCTATGTCTTCCTCCCCTGCAATATCCATTCCTCCCATGGGCACTTCCTCGGCTTTTCTCTCTATACCGCCGCCACGTGTCTCCACGTTTTTCCCTTCTACTACTACAGCTGCCCCCTTCTTTGTTTCTAGTCCTTCTCCCCTAAGTCCAACCTGGATCTCCCAGCACCTAAGTCAACAAAAAAGGAAAGTTCCCATCGCACCGATGGACTTTTCCGTTATCCAATCAAAGGGGGCCAAGAAGCAAAAGCGTATCACACGCTTATCTCAGAGTGCTTCGGGAGAGATGGTAATGGAGATCACATACCCCAATCCTCTAAAAGATAAAAAGGATCTGTCTTCCACAGATTACATAGTGACTCAAGTCACAATGGGGACGTCTTCTGAAAGCCTTTAGGGAGAGGCCCTATCTACAGTTGACGCCCTCTGCAAGAAGCTTCAAGAAGCAAAAGAAGAGAAAAGGCTACTGAAAGAGAAAAATAAACATCTACTCCACGCCTTACAGAAGATGGGCAGTGCACCTCCCACAACTGCCGCCGAAACTCCTGAGCCTTTGAGTCAGGATAGAATTAATGAATATCCAAAGATCAGTGAGAAAGGTATGGCAGTTTCCACCTGGAGGAGCCAGATCCTCAAGGACAGTGAACGAGTGATCACCAAGTTCACCGATTTGTATCTGAACATCAACAAGGGGAATAAATAACTCCAGGCGTTAGCAGGACCCATATCCGAAGAGCTGGACCATGCTAGGCTGCAACATGAGACCTTTCAAAGAATGTTCGACTATTCAGTCGAATATCTAGTCAAGTTTGGCATTTTTGGTCACCCCAGGGCCTTCAATAAAACCCTTTCCACTCTGGATTACCGGATGGATCAACTGGAATTTGTCCTCGAAAAGATTGATAAGGTAAAGGAAGAAGCCCTGGACGCAATGCATCAGATGGAACAAATTGTTCTAACGATGTCTCCAGGGTTGCTTACTCCTTATTTCGCCTTACGGAAGGTTGACGAAACCATTTAGATCTTCAAGGAGATCGTTTCGCAAGGGCTGGGGCCAGAGGTCACTTTGATGCAGAATCCATCAATAACCTGTTGGCCTGTTGGGACTTCATCGGGTTCTTAATAGAAGCAGAGAATGAATATTCCAAACTCCCAGAGAAGCTCACAGACGAGCGGGAGGACGCTTGCGAGGCTATACTGAGCGACATAAGGATCCTTCCCAGGATCAACTAGAGCCCATGATTAGCAAGTTCATGGAATTACCATGCCCAATTCCACATCTCGTCACCTAAGCCAGCAAGCAGAAGCAGGATCCCCCCCTTTCAGCCGTGGGATGACGACGATGAATAATTTTTCTCTCTTCTTCGACTTTCCTTTTTGTAATGTCTTACAGTATGGGTGACACAAATGATGACATCATCCATGGTGCACCATGGATGATGTCATCCCTCAAGTTGTCACAAGTCAACATGACTTTGAGATATTTTGTAGATATTATGTAAATAGGTGGTTGGTTCCTTTTTACCTTCCTGTCTCCGTTCTTCTATAAATACTCGAATACTGGTGTGTATTCGGGGGTGAGTGAATACTTTTCAGATGAGAAACCAGAAGTAAGAGTAAGAAAGAAGATTTGAACTATTTGGTAACAGAAGAAACAAACATTGAATGCAATATCATTTAGATTTTGTGTTTGAATAAATGTGTTTTACATCCCATATTTTGTTATTTATTGATTATGTATGAGTTGTTTGGTTGGAACGCTCTGTGATTCTAGGGTAAGTTATTATCAGTATGATTTTTGTCATGACGTAGGTTTAGGCTCGATTATACCAACCCAAACCCTAGGACCCTTGACCCTCTACTTGGATTCATTTCTTTTATCCCTTCGGATTGATCTTTCCTCCGATCTCCCCTCATTCTTTTCTTTTCGAAGTTGAAAAAGTCCCTACTAGGATGAGAGATCCCAAACCCCGAAGGCAGAATAAATGTGATGAGACGTGCACAGATTCCTGCTGTGTTAGAATAACAATACACCGTTTGGCTGTTGCTGATTGACTACAAAAGAGGGGCTATGACCTTGCTGCACACTGTTGACTCGTTGATCCATAAATCTACCCAAGAGATAGATTGCTTGACCCACAGTTTTTGGCGACTCTGCGGGGGAGCGAACAGAATATCCGATCTATGACTGGTGGTATATCGAAAATCAGTAAAATCAGACAGAAAATGAAGGACCTGGTGCAAATTTTAACTTTGGTTTTCAAAAAAATCTAAAATTTTTGCAAACCAGGGACCCAAATTAAAAAATTTTCTTTGAGGATCCAGTAGATTCTGCGCCTAGTGGAAACCTTAGTTGTTGAGTTTTTATAACAATCATATTTGTAAGTTGATGGAGCTTTTGACGTGTTTGCCAAAATTTTCCCAACTCTTAAAAAAGTCTCAAATCAAATTTAGGCTATGGGAAAACCAGCTACTAAGCTCACTATCCAATTTATATCCTCGTTGTTTTAAGCATTAAACCGCCAATCGGTTTCTAGAAAAGGATAAAATCTTAATATTTCGAAAAGACATGTGAGATGGTTTTCGTAGAAAAATCAGGGGAAATCAGAAAGTAATCAAAAGATTTTTAAATCTGCTCTGCAGTATTGTAGACCCTGAAATGTACATTGGCAGGTGAACTTTACTCATTGCAGGAGGAGAAATCGTGGAGAATTGACCCATCTTTGATTCGCTACAAAGGCAAACTTCGTATTATACAGAACGATCAGTCACTAAGTCAGCTGACGGTTCATATAGGAGAGTCTCAACATACACGGAGGAAGACACACTCTAGCAAGGGGCATCCACATCCCCTTGCAGCTTTATTGCTCAGGGAACACGCGTTCAGCACGTGTTATTTTCATCAATTCAAAATGGCAGGGCCATGGGGAAATGCTATGGGCCCTCTTGCATTACCACATCAGAGTTCACGCGCCCCCCTCATGGAAAAGGAAACTGAAAGAATTTTCCCCAAATTTGACGGGAGCGGGAACCAAAGCACAGATTCACACATATTGGCATCCTAATGTCATTGTAGATCCGCGATGTGACTCATTGAAGATAGATGTTGGTCGGTTAGCCTTTTTCTGAGGGAAAATTACAAAGGGCCCCACCCAGGATTGTTTCAGATTTTGCCGACCGGGGGTCTATACCATTTGGCCACCTTGCAGGACGCTTTGGAAGATAGATACCAGCCTCGGAAGATGCATTTGACTCTATCATACGATCACTCACCTAAACAAGCGAGGCCAAATGAGACAATGAGCGGATTTTATCGCCCGTTCAAGCATTAATCAACCGATGTGCCGTGCCAGGACATTCCAACAACCGGAAAATCAAACGGTTTCTTCGTGAATGACTATGAGTTGAAAGTAAGTTTCTTGCTCCTGCAAGAACAAGGGCTACCTGATTATCACCCGGACGTTGTAATCAAATTGAAGAAATTTGACTAATATTTGGCAAACTTAAAAGGAATAGAAAGCTTAAATTTGGGGCCCCTAGCCACTGCTTCATCTGATCGGCATTTCAAAACTATGGGCGACGACTTGCTGCATTAAAAAGTAGTAGGCTCAATCTTCTCCCAGTTCCTCATACGGGATCAATCCTACGGAGGAATTTTGGTCCTAGCCAGGTTCTCAAGGCCGCGCGCTTACTACAACGCTCCACGGTTGGCACTGAGGCTGCCTCGGTGTCAATGCTTCTAGCTGAAATTGAAGACGAAGAGAGGAACAGATTACGAAGAACCTTCGTACAAGGTGAAGATGATCAAGATGTCAGTGAATCAATGGTGGACTCTACTATGGGTATCTTGGCATTCGGAGGAAGCTGATGAAGAAGAGGTACACAGGATATCAAGGGGCAAATCATTATGCGTTTGTACGCTCGCAAGGCAAAGGACGCAGAGGTCACTGCCTGTGCCGGAGATGAGAACAGTTGGTCAAACGAACCTCCAATCATTGCTTTAAAAGAGGTATCCTTCTCCTCACTCAAAACACCTGTTATTTTGTTAAAAAGAAAGGAAAAGCTTTTCCCCCGATATCATCCCTCCGAATCAGCCTCTCATTCTTTTCCATCAAGCTAGTTAATCCTACTCTTACCATAATGAACTGAGGGACTCATTCCATTCACCAGGGGGCACAAACCCTTAGCCACATTGAATTCAATAGATCATGCTAAAAAGACTAAGAACAAATGCTGAAGCCGGGAGTATCTTCCTCAAAATCCCAAACAGCTGTAAGATGAACAAGTATATCAAAAAGTCAGCGTCATATATCTCCCAAATTCCCTAAAAAGGAAATCCTTTCCACTCTCCATGCATCCAGTAAAATGTTTGCCTAACATTGGCATCAGACAAAAAATAGACCGTTCATCTCCCCTCCTAATCAATGGCCAACAAGTTAAGTAACTGCAAATGATTCTGGAGCTTTGCTAAGTCAATGCCGGAAAAATTGCCCATGCTTTGGGCCTCACCCTTACAACCTTTTGGAGATGCTGATTCTTGGAAACCAAGTAGGTCGTTGATTGGTCAGATGCACAGACAACTCATTCAACATCACGCGCATTTCCAATAAAAGAAAAATGAACGTACTTCCTCGTGCCGAACATTCCAGCATGCCTATGAAATTGTAGAAGAAGTTTTTGTATAGCGAAGTTGGTGGGGAGGATTTAAATGGAATGGTCCAAGGCTAGAATCCCCCCCATGTCAGGTTGTTTGTAATGTGACTTGGAGCCAGGAATCAAAAAGATAGTACTTGGTTCACTAAACTCTGAAGACCCCAAGGCCCAAAATCTGTTCGAATCATCAGGAATGGGGAATGTTTCATGCAGAGTCTGACGAAAAATGGTTTGGTCTTGTCCAAGAAGTGAAGATATAAAAGGTCGGGACCTTGACAGTTGATGGCCGTTGTGCAACCCGTGGATGTGGTGCGGAGCGTGCTACTATCTGCCCGGGAAGAGAAATTATTCCTCTCTCTTTTAAATTGCAGTTTTTGATCACAAATAACAGCTGAGTCTGACATCTCTATCTACTCAGCATGCAAGACGCGAGGGAGAGAGGGATCAAAAATATGAAAGTAAAAGGTGATGCAGACGCTAGTGTTAGAAATCAAGTTAAAAGGATATATCAGGAAAGACTGAAAGGCTCAGTGCAGTACCGCAATGCGGTGTGGGACAAAATCGAGGAATTTTAAAGCCCGTGGTTCAAAGAATCCATTTCCGCAGCGCTTCAAAATGACACTGTGGCCGATTCTTGGCCGTCTTTCAGCATCCCTATGCTTACCACACCCAGGGTCGTGCATGTGGAAATGGACAAACAACCATTGAGATGGTTCTCGCCCAAGAGTGCCAGACAATTTCTAAGCAATGACAAGTATTCAATGACGCAATCAACTATGGCCTTTCTGGAAAAGGCAGAACCCTTTAAGGAGCTTCACTTTAGGATCACACTTCCACTTTGTCGGGAATCCGTCACAATCAGACAATGAAGTCGGCGGGAAGACGAATATGTCAGTCAAAGGAAATAAAATTCTGAAGGGGAGGTTTCTCGGAGTGGTTGTTCGACAGGCACATGACGTTTTGTAAAAAAAAAAAGGAGATGGTACGGGCTACCTCCTCCAGAAACCACCAGTAATTTAGGTTAAAGTAGAATATCCGGTTAGTTTGTGTGGAACATCAAAAAATGTTGCCCAACTGAAAGAGAAGCCGAAAGTTTGTCAAAATGCTGAAGAAATGAAGGACATACACGGGATGTAGTAGGCCATGGCCCTACACGATCTGAAGTCTTTAAGAAAAATTGATGTCCAGCATGACAATCCCATTGAAGGAGGTACGTAAAACCAACGTTTTGCAGAGAAGCAGAGGCATTATAAATCCTACGATCGTAGGGTACTATCCAGGTGAAATTCAGGAAAAGCTGGATGGAGGAATCACTTTCTATCCATCCAGTACTGGGTAGCAAACATGTGCAGTCCGCAAAGAAAGAAATAATGGGTGTGGTGTGGAATGAATGAATGATGCATGTGGAAATAGAATATATGCGTAGATAGAAACTTGAATCAGGCTTTCCTAAAAGACACTACCCATTCCTATAAGGAATCAGGTCTACAACGGTAACTGGATCCGAACAAATTGTGTACAGCTTGCTGGTTTTCGAGTACAATCAGATTGTCAAGTTCGCCTGAAATCAATTTAAAACACATTCATAATCAACTGCGGGTACGTTTTCCTTACAGAAGGATACTTTAGGCCTAACCAATCTTGGGCACCACTTTTCAGCGGGCCATGGATCTTGCACTCAAATGTATGATGGAAGTCATTGGGTTTATCGCAGATGACTTACCTCTGTTGTCTAAACAAACGAAGTGAGCACATTGTGATCCATCCTGGAGACAAGTATTGGCCAGATGCCGGAGCAGGGATTTTCTGCACCCAGAAAAACATCTGTTTTTTGGAGTCCTAGAAGGAAAGTTGTTGGGGCATTTGGTTTAGCAAAGAGGACCGAAGACAGATACGAAAGAGTTAAGCCGCGCTATTCAGAGCCTCACCTTGAATGCAAGCACAAGAACGGGTCTTTTGTCATTTTTTCTTCAGAGAGGGCAATATTCTCAGGGTGTTTGGGTCCGAATGTGCTGAAAAGACTCGTCAATATTAGACATGATGAAGGGTCACAACTTTCCGATGGGTGAAAGACAGGAAGAGGTTTGTTTGACGAAATGGGGGGTTGCGTGGTTCTTTGTTTCCCTTCGGCATCGGATCGTTCCTCCGTCTGCGGGCCCCTGATCATGTCCTTGTCTTTTCGCATTGGAACATCCCGTACTAGGATGAGATCCCCCAAACCCCACCCCGAAGGCAAATACTGTGAGACTTGCACAGATTCCTGCTTGTAGAATAACAATAAACCAGTTTGGCTTTGCTGACTCAAAGAGGGGCTATGCCCTGCACACTGTTGACCGGTCGTTTAATCCTAAATCTGACCCAAATCGATAGATGTTTTGAACCCAGCATTTTGGGGCGACTCTGCTGTGGATCCGAACAATCTATCCGATCTATGATGGTGGTAGATAGAAAAATCAGTAAAAATCAGAAAAAAATCACTACCCCCCTGTTTGGTCCAAAATTTTAACTTTTGTTCAAAATCTAAAATTTTTTTGCAAAAAGTGACCCGACAATTAACAAATTTCTTTTGAAGATCCATAGATCTTTTGCCCTAGTTGGCAAAAAAACCTTAGTTTTGTTGAAGTTTTTTATAAAAATCTATATTTTTCAGTAGATCTGAGCTTTTGACTGTTTTGCCAAAATTATTCAAACCTTTAAAAAGTCAAATTTAATTATGGAAAACAGCTTACCTTGTTGCCTTCCTATCATTTACCCTCTTTGTTCTATCATTAGGAAAAACCGCAATCGGTTTCTAGAAAGGATAAAATTTAATATTTTTAGAACAAGTACACTGCTGGGCTGTGTGTTTTTTTGTCAGAAAAATCGGAATCAGAAAGACAATCAAACGATTTTTTAATCGGGCTTTGCTCCGGTTTGTCGAACCGAAAAGGTACATTTAAGGTGAACCATTTACTCATTGCAGGAGAGCTCGTGGGATTTCGGACCCCTAAATCTTTCTTTTGATCTGCTCCAAAAGGGCATAACTTCAGTATTAACCAGCATAACGCTTCTCGTCACTAAGGCTCTACTGAGCCGTGGGGGTGGGAAGTCTCTAGGAGTGGTGTCTCACCTCCACGGAGGAAGACCCTCGTTCCCCTCTCGCAAGGGGTCATCCACATTCCCTTTGTCAGTGCTTTATGCCCAGGTCGGAACGGCGCGCTTTATCCAGCGCCGTTTCTTTTTCCATCCTTCAAATGGCAATGCCATGGTGGAAATGGCTATGGCCCTCTTGGCTTACCCAACAATCCAGTATCACGCGCGCCCGCTCATGGAAACTGAAAGAATTTTTTTCCGCCAATTTGACCGGGGCGGGAACCAAAAGCCCAATTCACACACATTTTGCATTCATCATGTCATGTTGGCATCCTGATGTGACCAGAAGATGTGTCTGTTCTGCCTTTTTTCTTTCTGTGAAATTTACAAGGGCCCCACAAAACAGATGGGTTTTCAGCATTTGTCCGACCGGGTCTATTACCATTTGGGGCCCACCTTGCAGGAGAACCGCTTGGGGGTGTGGAAGATATATTACAACCTTTCGGAAGACTCATTTTGCACTAGTATCATAGATACCTCCACCTAAACAACAAGGAGGCCAATTGACATTGCGCGATTTTATCGCCAGTATTCAATGCCTATCAAAAACCGTGTGCCTGTTGCCATGCTTCCAACACCGGGAAAATCATAAGTGTCTTTCTTTTTCTCTTCTTCGTGTGAATGCTAGTGGGGGTGAGTTTGAAAGTAAGTTTCTTGCTCCTGGCAAGACCAAGTGGCTACCTTTGATTCTCACCCAGGCCGTTGTAATCAAATTGAAGACATGTTTGTGCTAATATTTTGGCAAATTAAAACGGGTTAATGGAATCTAGAGCGTGTGAAGTGTCTTTGGCCCTTCGCCCACTGCTTCTCTGAATCCGGCTTTTTCAAAATATGGCGAACGACTTCTTGCATTAAAAAAGTATAGGCTCAATCTTCTTCCTCTGTTTCCAGTCCTCATACAGGGATATCCCCTGAGAATTTTTGGTCCTATCCTAGGTTCCTCCAAAAAGGCCGCCCTTTACCTACAACGCTCCACGGTTGCACTGTTGTTAGTGAGGCTCCTCCGGTCAATGCTCTAGCTGAAATTGAAGAAGAAGAGGAACAAGATTACGAAGAACCTTCGTGCTCAAGAGGTGAAGATGATCAAGATGTCATTGAATCAACTGGTGACTCTACTATCGGGTCAATGAAATTCCCGATGAGGAAAGCTGAGAAGAAGAGGGTACCCAGTATATGCCAAGTGGACATCATATGTGTTTTTAACCCCCGCGTCGCAAGGAAAAGAAGCAGAAGGTCACTGTCACGCCATGTGCGGATGAAAGAAAGTCGTGTCAAAACAAACTCACCTCCAAATCATTTGCAAAAGAGGTCAGCCCTCTTCCTACCAACAACCCTGTAATTCTTTTACAAAGAAAAGCTTTTTCCCTTTCTTTCCCCCCGATATCTCCTCCCCCTCCGAATACAATCACAGCCCTCCTCATATCCTATCAAGACTAGTAATTCCTACTCTACCATCATGAAACTGAGGACTCATTCCTTCACAGCACAACCCTTAATGGCCACATTTGATAATCAAGATCATGCTAAAAAGACTAATATCCAATGTAGGAGAATCCCCCGAGTATCCTTCAAGTCAAATCCAACAGCTTGTAAGATTGACCCAATATATTCAAAGTCAAGCTGTCATATCTCATCTCCCCAATTCCTCTAAAAGGAATCCTTATCCACTCCTCCTGCATCCCTTATAATGTTGCACCTCTCAACATCTGCATCAGACAAGATTAGAGCCTTTCTATCCTCTCTCCCCCCCTTCTCCCTCCTAATCATGGCCACAGTTAAGGTAACTGCAAATTGATTCTGGAGCTTTTGATAATGTCATGCCGGAAAAAATTTGGCCCATGCTTGGTCCTCAAACCCTTACCAAGCCTTTTGGCATATGTTATTCCGTTGGAAACCAGTAGGTTCCGTTGTTGTCAGATCAAAGACACTACAGTTTCACTTCAACGGCATTCCCCGGATAAAAGATTAAAAATGACCGTCCTCCGTTGCCGACATTCATCCCAGCAGCCTATGAAAATTTTGCTAGGAAGAAGTTTTTGTTTAAGCGAAGTTGTGGGAGATTCTATGACTGGTCCAAGTGCTAAGAAGTCCCTGTCAAAGGTGTAAATGTAGACTTTGGAGCCAGAATCCAAAAAGTACTGGTCCCCTTAAAAAAAACCTTCTGAAAAGACCCCCAAGGCCCAAATTCTTTTCCGAATCATCAGGAATGGGATCGGTTTCTTCTTTTCTTGTCTAGCAAGTCTGAGCTGACCAAAGGGTTGTTCTTGTCCAAGAAGAAGATCTTCTACAGGTCTGGACCTTGCAAGTTTGATGCAGTTGGGGCACCAGTCGATGTGGGGCCGGAGCGCCGTGCTAATATCTTCCCGAGAAGAATTATTCCTCTCTCTTTAAAATTGTCATTTTTTTTATCACCAATAACACTGCGTAGTATGAATCTTACTACTCATCATGCTAAGCCGGGCCTAGGGATGAGAGGGGATCAAAAATATGAAAGTACAAATGTGTGCGGCTAGTTTATAAATCAAGTTAAAAGGATAATCAAGTGAGAGATGAAGGCTCAGGCAATTATACCGTTTACCGCCTGCGGTGTTGGACAACATCGAGGAATTTAACAACGCGTTTTCAATGAAGCCATTCCGAGAGCCTCAAATTGACATGGCCGATTCATTTGGCCGTTCAGCTCCCTTATGCTACCCAAACCCAATACCCCATGGTGAAACATGGACAAATACAACCATTGAGATGGTTTTCTTTCCCTTCTCCCAAGCGTGCCCGACATTCTCAGCATTGGCAAGTATTCAATGATGACATCAACTCATTGCCTTTCTGGAAAAGGCAGAAAAGGTTTTAGGAGCTTCACTTTGAAGGAGCCACTTCCACTTGTCGTGAATCCAGTCACCAACAAGACAATGACTTCGGAGGGAATGACGCAATATGTTCAGCTCAAAGGAATAAAAATTTGAAGGCCTGGTTTCTGGAGTGGTTGTTTCGACAGGCATGAACCGTTTTGTAAAAATAAAAAGTGAGATGGTACGGGCTCCTCCCCTCCCCAAACCAAACAGTTAATTTAGGTTAGTAATATCCGTAGTTTGGTGAACATCAAAAAATGTTGCAACCCCTGAAGAGAAGCGAAGTTGTCAAACTGCTGAAGAAATACATGGATGGATTGGCATGGCCCTACCCGATCTTAAGCTTTTTAAGCCAAATGATGTCCAGCATGACATCCCATTGAAGGAGGACGTCAAAACCCTTTTGTGCCAGAAGCAAGGCAAATTATAAGCCTAAGATCTTAGTACATCAATCCAGGAATCGAGGCGGAAATTCAGAAAATGCTGGATGCGAGAATCATTTTTCCTATCCATCATAGTACGTTTTGGGTAGCAGACAGTGTGCCAGTACGCAAGAAAAATGGTGAAATATGCATATCGTGATTTTTCGAAACTTAATACATGCTTCCCTAAAAAGAACTAGACCCACTCTTCCTATAATGGATCAGGTTCTAACAATCGGTAACTGGATCAGAAATGTTGTCCATGCTTGAATGGTTTTTCGAGCTACAATCAGATTGAAGTTCCGGCCTGACGATCAATTTAAAACAACATCCTACTCCCGGGGTCACGTTTTCCTCCACAACATCAGGATGACCTTTCGGCCTACCAATGCTGGCATCCACTTTCCAGCGGGCCATGGATCTTGCATTCAAATGTATGATGGGGAAGTTCATTGTGGTTTATCTAGAATGACTTAAAACTATGTTTCTCTAAACAACGTAAGTGATCTTGTTGATCATCTGGATCAAGTATGGCCAGATGGCCGAGAGCATGGGATTTCCTGAACCCCAGAAAAAATCTGTTTTTTTTTGGAGTCATAGATGAAAAGTGGGTGTTGGGGCATGTTGTTAGCAAAGAGGCACAAGATAGATACCGAAGAGTTAAGAGGCTATTCAGACCATCACCTTGCCTTCAAGCAATACCCGGTGTTTCATTTTTTCTGTCAGAAGGTGAACTTTTCTTTTCAGGTGTTTTGTTCCCGACTGTGCTTAAAAGACTCGTTCATATATAGACATGATGAAAGGGTCACCAACTTTCCGATGGAGTGTAAGAAGGGAAGAGGTTGGTTTAAGAAATAAAGCTTCTGTCTGTCCACTTCACGCAACATCCTGGTGTGTCCTGACTGCATCCAAGTATTTTATCCATGTTAGCATGCGTCTGAGCATACTGTACTGCCACGTGATGCAAAAGAATTTAGGATGTTGAATCCCCAATTATGGTCATGAGCTCTCCCTCAAGCCCTCACAATTAAAAATGTCTCAATGAAAAGCATGCCCTCTCGCCCGTTTGTCAAAGCGGGGTCAAAAATTTCAGGTATACATTTTAAATTCTTCATGCGTGGTGCTGGTAGCAGTGGTGCTTGGTCCCCCTGACACTTGTAACAGTCAAGTCATATTTTAACGTCACATGATGTAGGAAGCTTGCGGAGGAATTGAATTGCAAAGGTCTAGGATCTATCTAAATATAAAACCAACCAAGTTGGTAAGAGTCAAAGGCCTTATGTCCAACTTATGGCCGAAAACCAAGGCTCAGAAGTTTCCCGTCCGGGGAAAAAGATGAGTGCACCAATGAACACAAGTCAGCTGGATAAACCTGATTCACCTGCCGTCGGGTCCCTATTTGTCGCAAAACCAGCGATGAGTGGGATCGTATATTGCTCTTTTCTCACCTACGGTGACTGCCTAGCTCCCTAACTACAAACTACAAAGGATAAAGCGCACTAAAAGCCAGAGCAGCCCAATATGTCATCTGGGATGACGGATTAGACAAACGCGAGATAGATTGTGTTTTCTTTGCGATGTGTCGACAAGCCACAGCAGGTGAAGTTTACTAAAGTTTTCATAATTCAGTCCTGTGGAGGGCCATTTTTTCCTCTTCTGTGATAGCACACAAGATATCGGGCCAAGGTACCTATTGGCTGACGCTTTTTCCAAGATACAGCCACCTGGGGTAGCAAAATGTGAGCCTTGTGAGCAGTTCATCGGCAAGCCCAAGTTGGCTACTTTTCCCTCAGGCCGGTCATTATCGACGAACCGTTCAAGCAATGGGGAATTGATTTTATCGGTGCACTCAATCCCTAGTCGAGTGCCAGACATAGTTATGTCCTAACAGCAACAGATTACTTCACCAAGTGGGTGGAAGCCATGCCTGTCAAACATGCCACTTCCGAAGTTGTTTACAATTTCATCAAAGAAAACCTCATTGTCAGGTTTGGCGTTTCCAAACAAGATTGTTGCTGATAATGCTTCTAACTTCTCTTCACGGGAGAAGTTATAGTTTTGCTATGAATATGGGATAACCTTTAGCTCACGCCTAGATTATTACCCTCAGGGAAATGGTCAAGCAGAATCCAGTAACAAAAACTTGGTGACCATCATACGCACAGTTGGTGGATGAGAATCAACGAATGGTGGCACAAATCCTTATAAGATGCTTTGTGGGCAGGATCACATTACTCCCAAGAGATCTCTTGGTATGTCACCTTTTCAAGTGTTATATGGCACCGATGCCAAGCTTCCCATTTCCGCTGAAACTCCCTGCTCTTGCATTTGACATGGGCAATCGAAGATGAAACTTTTTCAAAATTCCTTGAAAAAGGATCATGTATCGAGTCAGAGCTCGAAGAAGAAAGAGAGTAAAGGTGGTCGACAAGATCACCAAACATCAGAATTAGGTCAAAATATTGTTTGATAAAAAATCTAAGCCAAGAAAATTCCAGGTGGGAGACCTCGTCCTTTTGTGGGACAAACAAAGAGAGCCAAAAGGTATGCACAGAAAGTTTGATTCCCTATGGAGAGGGCCCTTCAAGATCAAGCAGCTCAATGGAGATAATAGTTTCTATCTCTCGTTTATGGATGGAACTGATCTCCCGCTTCCCTATAGCGGGCAACATCTGAAAATCTTTAGGAAGTAGAGCTTGCTTTCTTCTTTGTACACTTTACTTCAGTTGTGTGTTTGTTTTTGTCATGTGTTTGCTTTTGCTGGTTGTGTGTTTCCCTTTCCAGTCTCTCTTGTTTTTGACTCTGTTACCCAATGGATAGGCACGTGAGATCTGGGATTCTCTACCCCTGAGGTCTGGTCAGAGATAGTCCCCAGAAAGAGCCAGCTGTTATCCCGTAAAATTGGCAAGGGCAATTTTACAGATAACCTACCAAAATTTTGTTTCCGGTCCCTCGTCAGGGGCCCCTTGCGTTCGAAACGTTGCAAAATCCCTTCCCGGGAAATCTAGTTTTCCAAACTTAGCCATTTTTGG
Organism: Taxus chinensis; assembly: GCA_019776745.2. Lineage (NCBI taxonomy): Eukaryota > Viridiplantae > Streptophyta > Pinopsida > Cupressales > Taxaceae > Taxus > Taxus chinensis. The sequence goes on from CM034152.1 coordinate 682,753,706, forward strand.
TCCTTTTTGGTTGGGCACACATAATGATTATGCAACATCAAGTTTAGATGCACCCCCTTTAAATCCTTTGGCGCATGCTTTCTTGTGTCAACAGGCATTTTGGTGTGCCTCACTATGTTGATTCTTCCTTGCACGCGCCAAGGCGCATGTGCCTCCATGTCAACAATACTTTTGTTGCACCACTTTTTGGTGCACCAAGGGCGCACATATTCTTGTGTCGACAACACTTTTGGTGTGCCAAAGGCACACTTAACTTTGTGTTGGCAAGTGTTTCGGTGCGCCACAGGGCACATGCTTTCTTGTGTCGACAGTGCTTTTCATGCGCCATTTAAAAAGTTGGTGGCGCATTTATTACCACTTCACCTATATATAGGCGCGTCTGCACTGTCATTGTCATCCGACACAAATCACGTGATTATTTTTCTCTGTACCTGTCAGCGCACCAGCCCTGTCACTTTCGAATCTTTTCGTGGACCTGTTTGCACACTTCTCCACTATTTATCCTGGTAAGAGGTCCTCTTTCTTTTGTGGACTTTGTGTTTGTGGTTTTTGGCTGCTTGTTGGTATGGATTGGATTGGAAAGACTGTGAAATCATGAACTCCCCCCCTTCCTTTGTCTTTTCCATTCTTCCACATGTTCTTCCCCCTCTTTCCAGATCTGCTGGTAGAGGAAACTCTGTCCTGAAATGATTGCTTAAAAACTCTTTTTTTAAGCCTCTTCATCACCCCAAGGTACCCTAAAAAGGAGCTTAACCACATATAAACCCCTCAGAGAGAGAATCAAAGCTTAAAAAGAAACTCTATTTTTCTTCTCCTTTGGCGCATTGGCGCACCCTACAACATGAAGAACAGTTGCCAATGTCGCATCTGTCACCCCCGTTACACAAAGAACAGCCGCGCCAATGGCGCATATTCCCTACTTGCTACAAGTTGCACCCTCATGGCACACTTCCTTAGTTTGTTGCAAACACTTTCCCTCGCGCCCCCTCATGGCGCACCAAACTGCATTTGTTGCATTGTTAAAACCTCGCGCCCTTTGGCGCACCCTACATGTATACAACATAGAAATTATCCGCGCCAAGTGTAACATAAAAACGGCGCAGGCGCATCCCTCATTACAATAACATCATGTCATGCAAACCTTCCATGCGCCGTGCCAGGTTCCCTTATGGCACACGAAAAAATGATGTAACATGCACACATCCTGTTCCCTTTGGCGCATCATGTATCCATGTAACATGCTATATCCATGCGCCCGTTATAAAATACATACACATGGCGCAGGCACACTTCTGATTGCAACAACAAAATGTAACCCTGCAGCATTTCCATGCACCATGCACCCTTTGGCACTGATTTATCCCTTGCATCAGCCCTTTCTTGTGCGCCTTACCATTTACCCTGTAAACTGCAGTATGCATGTGCCCTGCACCCTAAGGCATTCAAATCACTAACTCTTTCTTCTGTTGATGCTTTAATGGAAGATCAAACAGCTGATATGACTTTCTTGCGTTGGGTTTCACTTCTTATTCTTGCAGATCAGCAATTAAGTTCAGAAGTACATATGTCAACATCAAGCAAGAGACCTACCAAATCTAAAGGTAAAGCCAAGCTCACAGAAGAAGAAATGAAGTATAAATATCAGAGGGTCAGGATGCTCGAGTCCCAGGAAGAGTGTGACCTAGATATCAGAGACTCAGAACTGGGACACATTGATATGGAGGAGTTCTGGGCTAGAACCCAGAGGGTCACAAGAAGTCCATGGATGGACAAATTGATAGGCAGTGCCCTGCACTTTGCTGGAGGGATCCCAGTTAGCGTCGTGAACAATGAATTTATGATGGTAGTTGCCCGATGCTACAATAAAGACACAAGATGTGTCCACAATGAGAAGGACGTGGTTATAATCAACCTCACTACCCGCCATTTTGAAATAATGCTCGGCATCCCTCACTTTGTGGCCCACCGGCACTTTGTGGCCGTAAGCCGGGAAGACTACATTCAAGGCCTGGGACGACAATGAAGATCAGTGCATGCAGCTGATGAATGAGGTTTATCTGAAGAATAAAAAAGTGGTGACTCGGTGGCCACAAGTCATTCATCGTAGTGACTTTTCAGAAGAACTCAGTGACACCATCACATTCCTGAGTAGAGTCTTTGGGCTTCCTGATGCCCATTATTTTCACAAGTGGATGCTGCGGTACCTAGAAACAATGAACAAAAATGTGCCCGATCAACGCTTTGAGTGGGCAGAAATCATAAGCAGCACAATCTCTGAGCAGCTACAAAAACTTAACACAACGGGGAGGTTCTATATGAACTCCTACGTGGTCTATGCTGTAGCTTTAGAAAGGGACTATCCAGCTCTGATATGGTGTGGGGTTTGGCCCCAAGTTAAGATTTATGAATACTATCCAGAGCTGAAGCTGGAAAATAGTATTCCTCAGTTCACAAAGATCAACGATGCCTTCTTCTACGGCATCATCTACCTCTTGAGGCCGAATATGACTCATGGTCGCACGATCAAGAGTATTGTAGCAGCTACTGAGAAGTGGGGGGGCTTGTTCACTCAATTCCCCACATTCACCTATCTAAGGGCGGCTAACTTCTTGGGGGAACCAACTAAACTGCCAAGGTATGCCGGTCCCAAATTGATCCTGCTTGAGCTGTCAAAGCAGCTAATCACCTACCATGAGAAGTGCCTCAAGAGAAAGAAGGGTGGAACTCCTTTCCCCCTCACAGTGGGTAGGTATACGTGTCTCACTCACCACAAGGTAAAAGACATGTTTGCAGAGCTGGAGCTGCTGAATCTGAAACATAACTTCCCAGCAAGGCCCACCTTCGACCCAAGAAATTGTCTACCTAGGGCCAAGCTCGACCCAATCCACATCCCTCAGATCGAAGATATCTACATCGATATATATCATGAGGTTGAGCTCAGGAGGAAGGACCATTCTCACTTGGCCTTAGCAGAAATCATCCAGTACGGGGTGGCCATCGTCCCCAAAGGCTACCAAACTACTGAGCAAGAAGTGGATCAAGTGTATCTTGACACAGGTGGGGACGATTGGCCTTTCGCAATGATTGATAGAAGTAAAGCACCCCAAACAATCGAGGAGAGAGTCAAGGAAACTCTGCGCAGAACAGAGCATTGGTGCCGAATGAACGGGCTCATCTACCTCGGAGTCGATTTCACAACCTCTCCATTGGGTAACGCACCTCCTCGATCAAAATAGCAGCCAAAAGGCAAGGGAAAAGGAATAGAGGGTGAATCCAGCTCCACCCAAGAGGAAGCTCCTGAAAGTCCTCCTTCCGCTTCACAAGAATGGGTTGAAATCCTGAAAAGCTTAGAAGAAGAAGCGGTGGAAGATGTTCCAATAGGCATATCCACTCAGGATGTGGCCACGACTATAACAATTGAGGTCCCTTCTGTCCCTTCTCCCTCTCCTCCTTCCCCTCCTCGAGTGACCCAAGCGACCATTCCTTTGGTCGTGTCCTCTCCCCCTTCTTCTACCATTCCTCCTGCTTCTTCGTCCATCTTCTCTTCTCTTGCGGACCTGTCCCCCTCCATTTCTTCCCTCATCTCTGAGCTCCCTTCCCTTCCTATGTCTTCCTCCCCTACAGTATCTCTTCCTCCCGTGGACACTTCTTCAGCTTTCCCTCTCGATGCTTCCGCCACGTGTCTCCACGTTTTTCCCTTCTACTACTGCAGCTGCCCCCTTCTCTGTTTCTGGTCCTTCTCCCCTAAGTCCAGCCTGGATCTCCCAGCACCTAAGTCAACAGAAAAGGAAAGTTCCCATCGCACCGATGGACTTTTCTGTTATCCCGTCAAAAGGGGCAAAGAAGCAAAAGCCTATCACACGCTTCTCTCAGAGTGCTTCGGGAGAGAGGGTAATGGAGATCGCATACCCCAATCCTCTGAAGGATAAAAAGGATCTGTCTTTGACAGATTACACAGTGACTCAAGTCACAATGGGGACGTCTTCTGAAAGCCTTCAGGGAGAGGCCCTATCTACAGTTGACGCCCTCTGCAAGAAGCTTCAAGAAGCAAAAGAAGAGAAAAGGCTATTAAAAGAGAAAAATAAACATCTGCTCCATGCCTTACAGAAGATGGGCAGTGCACCTCCCACAACTGCCACCGAAACTCCTGAGCCTCTGAGTCAGGATAAAATTAATGAATATGTAAAGATCGGCGAGTAGGGTATGGCAGTTTCCGCCTGGAGGAGCCAAATCCTCAAGGACAGTGAACGAGTGATCGCCAAGTTCACCGATTTGTATTTGAACATCAACAAGGTGAATAAAGAACTCTAGGTGTTAGCAGGACCCATATCCGAAGAGCTGGACCATGCTAGGCTGCAACATGAGACCTTTCAAAGAATGTTCGACTGTTCAGTCGAAGATCTGGTCAAGTTCGGCGTTTTTGGTCACCCCAGGGCCCTCAATAAAACCCTTTCCACTCTGGATTACCGGATGGATCAACTAGAATTCGTCCTCGAAAAGATTGATAAGGTAAAGGAAGAAGCCCTGGACGTAATGCATCAGATGGAACAAATTGTTCTAACGATGTCTCCAGGGTTGCTTACTCCTTCTTTCACCTTAAGGAAGGTTGACGAAACCATTCAGATCTTCAAGGAGATTTTTTCTCAAGGGCTGGGGCCAGAGGTCACTTTTGACACAGAATCCATCAATAACCTGCTGGCCTGTCGGGACTTCATCGGGTTCTTAATAGAAGCAGAGAATGAATATTCCAAACTCCCAGAGAAGCTCACAGATGAGCGGGAGACTTGCGAGGCTATCACTAAGTGACACAAGGATCCTTCCCAGGATCAACTAGAGCCCATGATCAGCAAGTTCATGGAATACCGTGCCCAATTCCACATCTCGTCACCTGAGCAGCAGCAGAAGTAGGATCCCCCCTTTCAGCCGCGGGATGATGACGATGAATAATTTCTCTCTCTTCTTCGACTTTCTTTTTGTAAATGTCTAAAGTATGTTGGCACAAATGATGACATCATCCATGTTGCACCATGGGATGATGTCATCCATCAAGTTGTCAAAAGTCAACATGACTTTGAGATATTTTGTAGATATTATGTAAATAGGTGGTTGGTTCCTTTTTGCCTTCCTTCTTCTCCTTCTTCTATAAATACTCGAATACTTGTTGTATTCGGGGGTGAATACTTTTTAGATGAGAAATAGAAGTAAGAAGAAGATTTTGAACTCTTTGTAACAGAAACAAACATTGAATACAATATATTTAGACTTTGTGCTAAATACATGTGTTTTAATATCAGATTTTTCTTATGTTAGATCTGTATGATTGTTCTGTTGGAATTGCTTCTACTTTGTTGTCATTTATTCATTAGTATTGCTTTATCCGTCTATGCAAGTAGGTTTGGCTCTGTTTACTACCAACCCAAACCATAGACCCTTTGACCCTTCTACTTTGGAATTCATTTCTTTTCTCCCTTCGGATCTGATCTTTCCTCCATCTTCCCCTTCCTTCCTTTTTCTCCTCGCAGCCGGAAATACACCTACTGGGATGAGATCCCAAACCCCCGAAGATAGAATATTGTGAGACTTGCACAGATTCCTGCTGGTAGAATAGCAATAAACCAGTTTCACTTTGCTGACTCAAAGAGGGGCTATGCCCTGCACACTGTTGACTCGTTTATCCATAAATCTGCCCAAGCGACAGATTTTTGAACCAACACATTGATCATGCCAATTGACGACAAGTGATTCAAATCACTATTTCCACATTAGGATTTTTGTTGTGACCACGAGTTGGGCATGCCTATACCCAACCGAGCCTTGTTACTCCATCGAACGAACCATGTTGAATGGTCGAGCTCCCCTGAGATGGTGGATCCTACAATATAAACTCCTACACAACAAATTTGTGAGCCTCCAAACCAACTTGCATCCTCTACTCTCCCTATCAGACAACCTGCAACAAAAAGAAAGTAGCGATTAGCAAACTCAAAGAAAAAACCAACAAAACAAACCTGCAGCAAGCTAAAAACCATATCTAAAGCCGGCCTGCATAAATAATACAACGAAGCTCATGCAATCACAACATTGAAGAAAAAGGTGGTCAATTCAACTCCTCCACATAGGACCTGCAATCAAATGAAAATGTTGCAAAAAAAATAAAAAGTGGCAGTAGTAATACAAGAGGAGATCCGTTTTATTTGGCATCTCATTTGCTCGAAACTGCTTCCATAGGAAGCCCTATACTGCCAACAAAACCACATGGAGCTCCATCTTTGCAACATCATCATTTTGAAGGTGAGTCAAAAATTTTGTCATTGTTAAATTTAATTTTCTTCAATTTACTAAGCAAAAGCACAAGTGGCTGAGGCAGTTAGTGTGATAGTCTTGGGGAAGGGAGGTTTAGGGTTCAACCCCCCACCCCAACACAAGTTTTTAAACAATTTGACTTTGGCAGAAAATCTTATGGAGAAACCCCCACAGTTAGAGGGCCATTTTGTTGGAAAAACCTCCACTAAACCTGTTAGTTACAGCTAAACCTGCCTCTAAACTTTTAGTGAGAAAAACCCTAATTTAGGGTAAAAACAAAATCTCCTAATAGGCCTATTTTTTCATTCCAGACATTCTTTACTAAAGGAGGTGTACCCAAAAATTTCATTTTTAGCTATTTTTCGTTTTTGCAATTTTTGGCATAGGAGATCATTTTGGGCTCTGGAGGCCACTAGGGCCCACAAAACAAAAACAAATTTCCCTTCCATTCAATTTTTTCCATATTTTGAATGTAATTACATGCTTCAGTATATTGTACTAATTTGCAGGTTTCCATAATCAACCGCAAAATATTGTAACTGCTTAAAAACTGGCAGAGAGTTGTAATAAACAATAGTGAAAATTGGTTCTAAAACACTCACGAGATCCTAGATCTCATTTACAACGTTTGGTATATACGGTGCCTCTGGGAAGCACTTACGGGTAAAGTCTTCGCGACTACTATTGCACTTAACACCTAATATAGCTGCAACAATGTCATCTGGGCATCAACCCTTTAAATTGATAGGGAGTAATAAGGTCACAATGCACACACTATGAGCCATCCCATCCATCTGTGAACGATTGCACGACATAAATCTGGACTGAGAAATTATCCAAGTATATAGTGAAGTTACTCATGTGTATGAGGATATTTCTTTGAGCCGGGTGTCAATAATCACACATACCCCTTTCAGTACTGTCTTAGTACCACGTATCGAATTCTTTCACAGTACGTTAATGCCTCTTTCTGTACCGCCCATATACGAAAGGGTGAGCTTCTTGGGTATATTGGAAGGGTGCATATATAGAAAGGTTTGGTATATCAGACTGATGGCATATAGATTGGGAGACCTTATACCTAGAGTGATAAGAGCCAAACCCTTGTCAGTGATTTCTACAAAATGGGCACCAATGCCCCCAAATTTGTTCTTCCAGATTCACAACTACTAAGAGGAAACAACTATGCTACATGGAAGACTAAATCAAGACACAACTTGAGTTTGAAGAGATCTGGACTATTGTGAATGGTACTCTGACCAAATCAACTACTGATACAACACAACAATGATAGTTTGATAGAGCAGATCAGAAGGCCAAACTCATCATCTTGTTTGGAGTGTCCGACGATGTGCAACCCCACATTCGAGATGCCAAAACAACCAAAGAAGCGTGGGATAAATTGCACACAGTATATGAGGCCAAAAACAATAATGTCATACTAAATTTACAGAGTCAATTACACATAATGAAGCTTCAAGATAGAATGAGAAAATTGAACCTTTCTTAAGAAGAGTTGTCAGAGTTGAGGGCTTCACTTCTAGCCCTGGGAGAAGTGGTCACAGATGATGCTCTCGTTCCCATTGTTCTGAGAGCACTCCCTCTTCTTACCGCATTTTTGTCACAACACTAAACGTGTTAGATAAGACAGTTAGTTTTGACAAGATGGTAAACCTACTGCAACAAGAGGAAGTCATGCATAATAAGGATGATGAAGAGGAGCAGGCACTTTCTTCACATCAAAAATGGAAAGGAAAAGGTAAAGGAAAACCTAATTCCTATCAAAATTCCCAACATTAGAATCAGTATCAACATCAAGGGGACAAACAACAGAAGAAGCAATGTCCAATTTGTAAAAGAGGACATGATTAAAATATTGTTGGTATAATACTTACAAGAAAGGTTCATCAAGTAACTCTGGACCTCCACAACAACAATCTTACAAGGGACATTCTAACTACAATCAAGGGTAGAAAAAGGGGAACTGGAAAAGAAGACCCCATTAGCAAGGAAACATTGTTGAGCAAGAAGAACATTCAGATAATGAAGACTTCTTGTACACTACTCGATCAAGTGAACCATCCACATCATCTAGTGATGTCTGGTATGTTAATTCGGGAGCCACTCAACACATGAATAAGCCACATAGACTGGTTTACCTTAATGAGGGACATGCCTTCGAAAAACCATGTTTCGTTAGGTGATGATTCTTCATATATAGTTCAAGGGATTGGGAACATTTCTCTACCCCTTGGTTCATGCAACTGTAGACTATCAGATGTCTTATATGTCCCTAGGTTGACAAAGAATCTACTTTCAGTCAGTCAACTCCTAGATCAACAACTTAAAAATTGACTTTGATAGTCATTCCGGTAAGAAAATGTGTTTGATTCGAGATAAATCACTGAGGCTCGAAAATAGTTGCAAAAGCCTCCAATGTGGGATGCATGTTCCAGCTTGATTTTGTCCACAGAGATGATCAGACACTTGTGGCTAAGAACTCTACCTCAACATAGTTGTGGCATCAGAGACTTGGTCATGTTATGTTTCAAGTATCTCGAAGACACTTCGCTAATGCAATATGGTACATGGGTTACCATCTCTTCAGAAGGATACAGACAAGTGTCCTCACTGCCTAGCAGGAAAAACAACATAGAGCTTCATTCTAAAAGAGTACATATCGAGCTCATGGTAAGCTTGATCTGGTTCATACCGATCTTTGCATGGTCTGATGCAACCTGAGTCATTCTGGATTTCAGTACTTCATGCTATGTGTTGATGACTATTCAAGAAAAATGTGGATTATTTTTGTCTTCACAAGAAAAGTGAATCTTTTGAAACTTTCAAGAAGTTCAAAGTAGCAGTTGAGAATGAAACTGGTCATCACATCAGAACTCTCTGCTCAGATCGAGGGGGGGAATTCACCAGTAATGAGTTCAAAGACTACCTACAAACTCATGGGATTCGTCGACAAATTCCTCCTCCACACACACCACAACAGAATGGTGTTGTTGAGAGAAGAAATCATACTATCATGGAAATGGTGTGATGCATGATCGATGACTCTGGACTTGCAAAGACATTCTAGGCAGAAGCAACAAAGACAAATAGTGTATTTGTTTGAATAGAGTGCCCACAGTTGCTCTTGATGGAGTAACACCACAAGAAGCATGGTCAAAGACAAAAACCATCTATTGCACACCTTAGAGTATTCAGGTGTAAAGAAAGTATGCACATACCCAAGAAAAATAGAAAAGAAATTGGACATGAAGTCACAGAAACTCATCTTCATTGGGTATAGTGAAGAGACTCTTGGGTACAGATTGATGGATCTAAAGACCAAAAAAGTCTACACCAGCAGAGATGTTGATTTTTTTTGAGAAGAAAGAAGCAGAGTCTCCTCCTCCAGACTCACCTGATGTAGATTCTTCACCAGTTGTAAAAATTGAAGTTGATGTTCCCACAGATGATGAAAGTGATGATGGGGATGATGGTGTTGATATGATAGAACCACAACCCATGAGAATAGTTCAGCGTATGCCCAAGTGGTGTACTAGCACATTATGAGATGCAAGAATGGATGCTCCACCAGATACATCCACCCCTGGACCATGGACTCACAGTAAAGTAAGAGAAGAAGTCAACTTTGCTTTGATGAGTAGAGTTATTGAGTCTGATGATCCCTCTACAGTCCAGGAATCCCTACAATCAAAAGCTTGGAAAGATGCCATGGAATCTGAATATCAGTCAGTAATGAAAAATAACACTTGGATAGTTTGTCGATCTTCCACCAGGGAAGAAACCCATTGGATGCAGATGGATATTTAAAATGAAGTACAAAGCAGATGGGATAGTGGACAAGTATAAAACGAGACTAGTAGCAAAGGGGTATGCACAAAAAGAAGGCATTGACTATGAGGAGACATTTTTTCCCACAACTAAGATCAAGATGATCATGATGATCTTTTCTCTAGCTGCACAGTTTGGATGGAAATTTCATCAGATGGACGTAAAAAGTGCCTTCCTGAATGGAGATTTACACAGAAGAATTTCTACATGACTCAACCTAAGGGATATATAGTACTTGGTCAAGAAGCAAAGGTATGCATACTTCAGGAAATCTCTGTATGGCCTCAAACATGCACCCCGGGCATGGTACATCAAAATTGATGAGCATCTCGTACAACATGGATTTTTTAGAAATCCATACGATCCCAATATTTACCTCAAAAAGCAAGGGGGGAGATTGTGATTATTATTGTCTATTGATGATCTATTCATCACTGGTAGTTCAGTGAGGATGATCGATGCAACGAAGAAAGATCTTAATCGATTGTTCGACATGACAGATCTCAGGCTAATGCACTATTGTCTTGGATTGGAAGTATGGCAGAAAGAGAATCACATCTTTGTTTCTTAGATGAAATATACCAAGACAATGCTTGAGAAATTTAAGATGATGGATTGCACTCTGATTGCTACACCTATGGAGAATAAATTGCAGTTATCTCATTCAAATCCATCTCCTGATGTAAATGCCACTCTCTATCAGCAATTGATTGGGAGTCTCATTTACCTGACCTACACTAGACTAGATATCAACTTTGTAATAAGCTATCTATCCAGGTTCATGCAGGAACCCAAAGTTTTTCATTGGAAAGCAACAAGGCGCATCTTGAGATATCTCAAAGGATCAATGGATCTTGGTCTAGAATACAAGAAGAACGAAAACTTCTTCTTGTCAGGATATTTGGATTCAGATCATGCAGGAAATATTGATGATAGAAAATCCACTTCAGGATTTACATTATTTATGGGATCTGGACCAATATCATGGGGAAGCAAGAAACAACACTTTGTTTCTTGTTCTTCCATAGAAGTCGAGTATCATTCTGTAGGAGAAGATGTCTGTGAAGCAATTTGGCTATGTTGCATACTTGAAGGACTTGGAATACCATAGGAAAAACTGACCACCATGTATGTTGAGAATGAAGGTGTTCTCAAACTTGTTCGCAATCCAGTGTTTCATGAAAGAACAAAACATATTGAAGTACATGTTCATTTCATATGTGAGCATGTCTTGAAACACAATATACAGCTTCAATTTTTTCCAACATCTGAACAATAGGAAGATATCTTCACAAAGTCACTTGCACGTGACAAGTTTGAGTTGTTCAGTGTGTTCCTCTCCTCATCCCTTGAGGCAATGCAAAATTAAGGGGGGGAATGTTAGGTTAATTATTATTTACCTAATATTATTAATTATGCATTATATAATTAATTATTTAACTATTGTTATTAATTAATTATTGTTGTTATATGGTTTTATTAAACCATATTTGTCTTATTATATTCACGGATATAATTGTTATGTTGTTATAACAATTATATCATTATTCATTTGTGCTTCTTGTATGATATTTTGGAAGCTTATGTATTCGGGGATATTGTTGCACATGTGCAACTTATTTTCTTGTGTGTATTCAGCTGTACAAATCCTATAAGAATTGCAACACTCCATTGTATTTTTTATTTGGTTGATTAATATAATTTACAGGCTTATGTCCTTGTTCTACAATTTGATCCTGAATTAGAAAAATACAGATTGTCATTTGTAGCTCATGCTATGCTATTGGATTATGGGTACCTTTTCATTCAATAAAAATATTTCACTTTACTTCAGAATAAGTGGGTTTGAGGGGAAGCCATGCAAGTTACCCATATAACCTGATCACAAATGGGCTTTAATGGAACTTTCTAGACAAGTAGTTCCTGTGCATGGGAGAATTGCAAAGAAACACAAGACCAACATTAAGTTCCCCCTTACCATTGGAAGGTACACATGTCAATCCATCACAAAAATAAAAATTGATGGATGAAGATATGAAGAAATTCAAGATGGACATGTTTTTGCCAAGGCCAAAATTTGATAATAGATGGCTTGTCACATCTGGTGAACATGAACCTCAATTCAAAGATTTTTGGATGAATTGCAGGGATGATTAGGAAGTTAGGAAGAGATATTTTTCAACAATGACCTTAAGGCAGATCATTGACTACAAAATTGATGTTTTTCCTCAAGGAATTGAGGATGATGAAAGTATTGTGAGCTAGGTGTATCTTGAACAAAATCTTGATTCAAAGGTAATTGCTCCTATTAATTGGAAGGAAGGAGAAGAAAATGAACCCAATAGAAGAATTTTCAATGTTATAAGACGTGCATCAACCTGGGTTGATATAACCAACTAGAGTATTAAATGAATTCAGAAAATTGGTTAATTTGAAAGAAGATCTCCCTTCTTTAGAAAAGGGGGCTGAGACCATGTACCCATTGAATGGTGCACCTCCAAAATTACCAAGTAATAATCCCACCACAAAGACAACTGATGCCTGGACTATGGCTACAAGCAAGAATGGGACATCTAAGACTTCTCTAATTCAGAAAGCATAGGGTATACTCCTACAAACAATACACAATGTGCCTATTACATTTGCAATACCTTTGAAGTCAAAAGAAGCTAGTTCAAGAAAAGCAAAGGTTCCTATAACACCATTTCCCCTAGACTTCTAGCCTTCCTCTGAAAATGAGAGGATCTTTAACAAATATTGACCCATCTCCCACAATCCAAAGTGCCAAGGAAAAAGAAGTTTATGAATCTAAGCATTATGAAAGATCATCAAAGAGATCTGGAGTAACTGTGCCTCTAGAAAATAATGTTGAGGAAAATATCCCAATTGCAAAAAAAGCATAAGAAGGGAGAATCAAAGGTAATCAGTGAACCTAATTTAATTAGAATTGCACAAAAGGTTATAAATCCCCCAATTATTAAAACCACATTCCATTATTGGTCTATGAAGGCACTCAAGTAAACCCCTTTACACCAGTAATCCCCACTACTCCATCTGCATTTCCTATAGGGGCGGTGAAAGAAATCATCAGAGAAAATAGGGTACTAGGTAGGACAAATGTTGTGGGAGAAAGTCATGAACAAAAAGGGTTAAGTGTGGAGTAGCATGATGATAAAAGTGATGTTGAGACTGAATTTTCACCAGGGAAACCATTGAAAGAAGTTAAAATAGTTGATGTTGATATAAAGGAGCTTAGGAAGCCCCTATTTTGATATTTATAAAGATAAAAATGAAACTATGAGAATGTCATTTGAAGAAATCCATGTGATTGATATCGAGAAAACTCAAAATGTGAATATGGAGACCTAATTTTAATGAACTCAACTTATAGATACAGTTCATACAGAAGAGCAAGAAAAGGAAGTTCAAATGGATATGCAGGATATGCCACTACTTGAAGTTACTCTTGTTACATGCCCACAATTCACAAGTGGAGGAGGAATGTCAAAAATTCAAGAAGTCCTAATTGCTAGTATCATTGAGTAGAAAACTATTAAATTCATCACCACCCCAAGTGTACAAGATAGAAATGTTGTTATACCAGATACATTGGTGGAAAATAAAGATGTAAGTCAAGAATCAAGTACCCAATCCCAACCAGCTAAGGTGCAAGAAAAAGATGATACAAAGCAAGTAGAGGTTGAGATAGAACCCCAAGTGAATACTTCTATCCAAGAGCCTCCCATGAAGGACAAGGAACAAGAAGAAACTATAGGTAACAAAAAAGAGATCCAAAAAGAAATGGTTAAGAAATACATCACTCCACCAAGGAAGCCTGAGGGGGGAGAAAGCGTGGAATTTCCTAAGGAAGAGAAATTACCAAGGATATAAGTATGTTCTCCACTCCCCCTAAAAGTTTGAAAGAAGATGTTAGCACACTTGCTGGTTCAGAGAGAGATAATTTTCTGTGTGAACGGTCTACACTAGATAATGAAGAAGAAAAGGCTCAACAAACTCAGACTCAGGAGCAAAATGAGGAACAACCTAAAGTATTTGAAACTGTAGACTAGGAAACAAGTGCGAAAGCACCAATTGTAGGAATGCTCACAATTCAAGATGCATCAACAAAAATGGTGCCATTTCTTCAAAATACAAGTTGTACCCCCTTGGAAATAAGAGATGATAATGACCCAATGATAGGATGGCTAGGAGGAATTCTCCAGGAAAATGAAAATAAGAAGGAAAAAGGAAAGGATATTGTCCCAACAAAGGCTTTGGGTCTCTCAAATATTGATTTTCAAAAACATGTGAAAGCCTCCAAGAAAGGTAGAATTATGAAAAGATCACACTTTGATAGAACAAGGTCCAAAATTTTGGAAATTTCTACTCCCCATCCTGATATCCCAAAGGAAAAATTAACAGATAGTGATTATAGCAATCAAAAAATCCAATTGGGAAGGCTTACAAGAGGAAATATTAAACATGATATTGTAACAACAATAAAAATGACTCTTTGAAAGGGTAAATGAAGATAAAATAAGTAAAAAGGAGCTAAAAGAGAAGGTAAAGAATCTAACCTCATGCTTACAAAAATTAATAGTTCCATCAAAAGAAGATCAAGGAACTCTTACTGTTACCCCCGAAATAATAAACAACATAGAAAAGGCCACTAAAAAGGTGAAAGCTATTGACAGTTGGGTTGAGAACTTATTTGATAAGGGAAAGAAAGTCTTAGAAAAAGTGAAGAAAAGGTATGAAGAATTCATTTCTCATCTCAATGTTTTCAAGGACATGATTGAAGAATGCAATAATGAATCGTTCTATATTGAAGGAATCCTTCCCAAATTAGACCTAATCAATCAACTAAGTGAGGATATAATTGCAAAGGAAGGAATATTGCCAGATGATAAAATGGGAACTCAATTTATCCTGGAAGATTGGTTGAAAATAAGAATGGGTGTATTAAGTGATGTCAAGGGAAGCATGGAAGAAGAAAAGAAGTGGATTGAGAGAGGCATCGACACCCAGAATATAAAAGTGGAAATCCTAGTATTTGAAAAGAATTAAACTGGTTATTTTGATTTAGAGATGGATTTCTTGATACAATCTTTCAAAAAGAAAATTCATGATGAAAAATAGTCATATGAGGTTATCAAAAGGTTGATAAGTGTATAAAATACAATTGAGGACCTAACAATCAAATCAAGGGAAATCAAATACAGAATGGGGAAATGTGTGATAACAATTAACAGAGAAACTATAATCTTTCAAAATCACAAGGGCCCTGATAAAGAAGAGTTGCATCAACTATTTCAGAGGTATGATGCTTACATGGAAAGACAATTTCAAGGAGACAATGGAGATGATGATGTTACCATGCTCACTGCTGAAGAAGCCAAGACTATTGTGGAAGCTAAGGCTATTGAAGATGCTAAGGCTAAGTCTTCTTGATATTGTATTTATTTCCATTTGATACTCTTATTTTCCAAACAATTTTAAAGATAATTTGAGTAGTTAAATTTTGAAAATGATGTATTGAAAAACAATAAATTTCCATTACATTTTGATTAAATTGTAAACTCAATGTGAAGCATGTGATTTTATTTATAACAATTTGAAGTTTGTTGTACTTTTTGAAAAGAAAAAGGGGGATCTATAGGGGCCCCCTTCCCATGAAAAGATACATACATTTTCAAATATTACATCAAAAAGGGAGACAATAGGAGAAGAGGTACATTCAATGATCCTCTATCACTACTTCAAGATCTTCTCTGAATGAAGGGAATTTGTTCACTAGCCTGTTTTTCCTTGGTATGAACTCTTTTGAACCCGGTGTTATTTGGGAAAACACAACTACCCCAACAAAATTACGAGATATCCCCATACCCATCAATGTGTCAACATTTGTTCTAGGACCATCCATAATATTCCTTGATTATATCTTTTTCTGATAAGAAGATACCTAGTCCAAAAGTTCCAAGCCACATGTGGGAAATACCTTCCTCCCTTTCACTTTATAAGGAGTAGATTGAATAGGAGTAGGCTAAGCATGAACATTGGGAGTAGCTGGAAGAGCAAGTACTATAACCCTTGGACCTGGTGGAATAAGGGACTTAGAACTAGACCCACCTCTGCATCTCCTTGTGAAAGGTGGATGTTCTCTTGGAAGATAGGAACATGTGAAATGGTCCTGATAATTTTTGCTCCAACAAAGGAGCACTGCACTAAATGAATGAAATTGGAGAGAAGAACTTTCCCTTACCTTCCTTGGTGGTAGAAATTGATCCCTTAAAGCATGTTGAGGAGATGAAGGCTCTACCTTTTCCTCATCCAAAATGAAAATTGGGGGCTTGAGAGCTTGATTCCCCATTTTCCCTTCTTGCAGATGGTGTTATTATTGTAGATTGTTGAGGTGGCACATGTCCTATTAGACCTTTTTCTAGAAATATGATTCGTTTCTTCCAATTCCTCTACTTTGTGAGAAATGATAGGGAAAAGTATCAATTGAAGTCTTATCATAAAGTATGTAGGACTTTTGGGGAACCTATTTCAGCACAAAGTCTTCATTGCAAAGAAAGGGAGACTCATAATCAGTCATCCCTGTCACAATAGGCCTCCTTTTAAGCTAGAATTTCTTCAATTCTTCTGGAGTTTTCTGGTGCTCCCACCAGAAGAGATGATAATATATCATTTGGAAAGCCAAGAAATACAATATTGATTCTGATCAATCTTAAAAGGAGGGAAAGCTGAACCTCTTGGTATTTCAAGGGCACCTTTGTTATCCCCGGGGTCTGCAATTTTGAATAAATCCCTGACAAACACCTCATCCATGCCTGTTAAATCAAAGATTTGATTCAAATCTTCTGATGATATTTCCTTTAGGCTTGTTACTACAACTAATTTCACCATTGCACCAACAAAGAGATTTGTAATAGCTTTTCAAGTCTAAAAATGGCAAGGGGATGCACACTAATGAAGAAATGGAGCTGAATTTATAGTGAAAATGGTGTAGACAAGCTGAACTAGATAGAATCACCACCATTAAATGAATAAAGATTTCCTTGCTCATCCCACACAAAGTAAAGTGAAGGTGAAGCAATTGGTTACTATCTAAAAGAAAAGATACTTAAACATGCCAAAAAGTTGCACACGAAGGACTACTCAAGTCAGGGGATCTAGTGATTATTGTGCATATTTCAAAGCTGATGTTTGAAACTAGAGGTTGATAATGGTCACATCAGAAATATGTGAAGTGTTCAAAGAATTTCCATAAAGTGCTTACTTGTTTTGCCAAATATAAAAGTAGATAAGAGAATGCAGCATCCCAGTCATTCTAAGAGAATGAAAGAATGTGAATCACTCACAATTCCTCCACCTGGAAACATGAAAATAGATTAAATTGTGTCTCCATAAAGGGGAATATTCTTTTGAAGATTCACACTTTTGGGGGGGAAACGAAAAATATGAGAGGAAATAAATTTTATATATGCGGGAGGAATGTTCTTGCATAAAAGGGGGGTTAAATTTTTCTAAGCTTTTAGAGAGATAAAGGAGAAAACCAATTTGTATGGTCTTAAGCTGAACTAATCTGAGATACCTAAGAATTTTTCATCCATTCCCAAACCTTCTCACTAAGATGATTGCAATGTACAATCATTGGTAAACATTGAGGTCATAGGTGTTATGTCCCCTTATTGAAGTATTGGAGTTTCTTGAATTAATTTGTGTGTATTCTCATGAGAAATGTTATTTTGTTTCATGATGAATTACTTTGAATCAATTATTTGCATTCCTGTTGCAATCTTGTGCTATTAATTTCTCTGAATTACACAAAGTTTTAGTCTAAATAGTGACAATTTGGCAACTGCAACTGCATTGTTGATGGAGCTTTCCTTTATGCTGCAGTAAACTAGTTTTAAATTCAAGTTGTATCTATCTGATTTAGGATTTTTTTCAGTTCTTGAGGGTATTTTAAACGTATTTGATCGAAAATTGTCAACATTTTATTGATAATTTATCATGAGCTTTTGTGTTTATGTTCTCAAAGTTTGTGTGAAATCCTGTGTTCTTGGGATTCCATGAATGAAAATCTTCTGGTTGAAGGAGTGCTTTGAGTCATGTGTTCTGTATTTTTCATCTAGAACAATTACCTACAACATTTGTTAAGGTTTATTTAAGGATTTTGTATAATCAACTTTATCCTGCTTAATCTCCCATCAATACATCAAAATCATAATCAATAACCATTTGATCCATCTTAATTACCCATGTTTTCCCTGTTTGTACAAAAATGCTAAGGAAATTTGTTATTTTTGTCCATCCTTTATCAAAAATATGCAGAGGCAAGATGGAATTATCACTGTCTTTAGTAACCTGAGCCTTGTTTAGGAGACATCTGCATTTTCTAGTGTGACAACTCATGAGAGTTAGATAATGTCTGCATTAACCATGTCTTCTTGAGGCTACCGTCTTCAAATCCCTAAGAGAGAGACTCTAAAATACTATTATCCTATCCATTCTTCTCATAAATACATGTTACAAAATGGGTTCTCTCACCCTAGTTGCATAGTAGAACCTAAAGTAGCAGGGTAGGTCATACTCTTAGTGAGGTGTTATCCAACATTTCCCAAGTCAAAGTGACAAAGATATTTCCATATTCATCCCGGCTACAAAATGACTTAAATCTTGGTCTGTCTTTCTCTAAGCATCATGTTTAGCTTATTGATGTTGTTTGACTTTACAACATGGGACTGATTTGGGTACCAACACTCTCTGCATTTGATATTTAGTAAAATATTGATTTTAATAACTTTTAACCAATTTCCAGGTGATCAAGGCATCTTCTTTGTAGATCCACTATTTGTTTTACTTTGATATGTATACACACACATCAAAGTGGAGCATTATGTACACACCTAATTTTGGTACAAGACTAGTTATATGTTATAAGTTTACATTGTTTTAGTGTGCTTGTGTTTTTTTTTTTTATATTCTAGTCTAGATTATGCTCTTATTGACACATTTCCCTATTTCTAGTTATCTTATGGCATGTTCCGCTATGTTCTTCTCTCTCATCTCCTATTTTTCTCTCTTCTCCCTGCTTGCATCTTATAAGGGGGTTTCTTCAAAATGTATAAATCTAAAGTTTTGGTTCCCCATAACTATACCACTACGATATAATGTTTTTTCTTACACTAGCCCTTCTAATTGATATTTCAGTTTTTCTAGGGTTTTTGGATTTTCATGCTCATTGTGTGCCAACATGCACACCAATAAGGTCCTAATTTGAGTTCAAGAAGTCTATAATGCATAGGTACATTAGTACATTTAGAAAACAATATGAACAAGAGAATTATGAAGTGATTAATAGATTAGCATACTTGCACAAAAAATAATTACAAGTATAAATTAGAGAAACATTTGATGTAATCTAAAGAGCATTTAATATTTATGGTGTTGTATTGATCATAGCCATAAAAGTGATAAGTGTTAGGTACTTGCAATACATCAGATTACTTCTTGATTTTCATTATACTTGTTTGTTCCCATCAAGGGGTCTAATAATAATAGAGGGATAACGCAAGCCCTCAAAACATCCCCTATTTTTTACTATGCTCTTGCAAAGAATTACTATTCTTTTAGGGTTCCAAGTTCGAAGGAGACTAATTTCTCAAAGATCCACACAAAATTCATGAAAACGAGTGATATTTTTTTGGGGCAATGAAGCAAATGAACATGGTCATGAAATCATATTTCTTGTAGTTGATAATGGCTAGAATTATATACTGTTATTGTACCATAATAATAATACAATGATTATTGCAAAAGTTCAATATATATATTTGTTTTTTGAAGATCTTCTTTATCGTACTATGTAGACCTACACTTTGCTATCATCTTGTCAATTATTATTACTTTAAAAATAATCTTTAATGCACTTAAATCCAATCTTACTCTTTATATGACTATTTAGTTCTAAATTATAATATTTATGCGTAAATACACTTTCCCTTTCCCATATAAAACACTTAATAAACTTATTCAAAGAAACTATTTCTCCATTTTAGCGTGATACTTGACTCTTAACTAAAAAAATTAGTTTTTTTTTTAAACTAGACGTGTCATTGCTGAGGTAATCAGAGCATTTAATTATGTCTTTGGTGATCAGGTTAGAAACGTTTCAAAGTGGATTTTGTTTTGGCGAAAACCCTGGATAAGTCTGTTGTCTATGCTTTTCCAACGAAGTTTCTGGAAAAACCTACCTGGAATTTAATTAGGTATTATAGAATTATTTAGGCAGTTTTATCCCAACAAAATAAAAATTATATATATATACAAAATGGTGGTGGTCTAGAGGGATCAGCAAATCCCTCATGATTTAAAGTTTTGAGGAGAGGACTTTTAATATAAGGTGAGCACCACTGATCAATCTCATTTGGATCAGTATTCACTTAGTCCTTAATACATCTTTCGATAAATCACAAAAATAAAATAAAATACTATTAATATTTAAAAATTCAACCGAACTAAATCCTCCACTATTGGTTAGAGGACATTTAATCATTTTAAATCATTTTTATTTCTCTTAGTTCACTTGATTCACTTTAGTAATCCAACATTCTCATTTTTGAATTTTAACTTGTTAAAAAATCAAATGTTTTGATTTTTATTTTGTATAGACTATAAATATATTTTAAAAATTTTAATGTTTACTATTAAATACCGTAAAGAGTTGACATTTTAATGATATAAATTGAGATATAGAGTGAGCATAGACACTTAATATTAGTACCAGCTTACTTAATTGTTATGGTATTAATGTATTTATGTGTTTATGGATTATTATGTTTTTATTGGTGTGTGTTCCCTTCTGTCGTCACTCGTCTACTTGTTTTTATTGTGTCAATGATTTTTCATCAATTTTTCTTATTAGTTTCCATGTATTTGTAGGTTTTGTTCCTTATGATTTTAAATTTCTCCCTTCTCATGGAAATCTCTCTCCCTCTCTATTTTTCATCTGATTTGGGGCCTTGACCACTTAGTGGAATGTTGACTATTTTAATACCCCAAAAAATGGTCATATCTCCATAAAACTGTTCCCTTTGTCCCTGGGCTATTTTATTGAGTTTCGAGCCTCTTTTGGTTGGGTTTCACACTCTTTGTGTCATCTTGTGAGCCAAAAGGGTTCTAATTTGAATTTAACAAGTCTATAAATAAATAGGTGAATTGATGTATTAAAGACATACATATGATCACACATTGAATTATTCATTTTGCATAAGAGTGATATTGAAACTATAAAGGTAGAATCTATTTTGAAGCATCCCCATATTAAAAGCCAAAATTAAGCATTTAGAGAATCATTGTAGCTAATACTAGTTGCACTAATAAAAAGAAAAGGGTCGAGACATTTATGTACACATATCAAGTGTTGTGTATGCCTTTTTCAAATCATATCAAGGTTAATAATAATGGAGGTATAAAATAAGCCCCCATTACACCACCCATTTTAATGGTTTTTGCAAGGAATTGAGTATGGATTACAATTTTTTTACAAAGGAGATCAATTTCTTTGCAATGCAGGAGTGAACCATAAAATTTGAGTTATGATTTTGTATATTAGGGCACAAAAGACACAATAGTGAAGTTAGATACATTTTGGTGCATATTGAAGCATTTTGTACTATCCCAACCATTTTCATATAGTGTTCATACCCCACAAAAATGGTCTAATCTCTACAAAATGTTGTCGAGAAGTTTTTTGGGTTAGATTTATTTGTGAGTTAATCGTTTTGATCTATATACCTATTTCCCCTAATTTGCCATTAATGATTATATGTAGATTCCCTATTTTCAACATATTTATATCTCTAACCCGAAATATCTAGCTTTTCCAATCATTTTACCCTTTTATGTTATTCCTACAATTTAAATTGGCCCATATCCCATATTTGTATATGTGAGGGGAGGGTTCCCTTGCCAGATAGGTAAGTTACTTTTTGTAATTAGGTCTATATTATTGATTAATTAGGGATAATTAAATTTAGGTGTGGTTATTTTAGTGCATTCATGTATCAAGAAATAATTGCCACATCTTCTATTTGGTAGATCCGCGTTCACATCAATAGCATATGGTTTTAATTTCTAGTGAAACTGCATTGATTGAAAACTCAATCCCTAAGGGTTTCCTTTTTGGTGAACATGCACTTATGTTAAATACTCAAATTAGAGTTGCTCTTTAGATAAACCTTGCTTAACTATTCCTTAACCTAGGATTTTCACTTTTTGAAAAACGTCATTCACTTATCACATTATAGGGATTTATCTTTGATACAATTGTGCTTAGAGGGTCCAATGATGGACTGTCTTATACCACATAACCTATTCACTTACCGAAACATCAATGGATTCTCACAACAAGGACCCAAACTGATGCAGGGGCATCTTGGGACTTAGGACAACCTACATTGAAGAAGGAAGGTATATGTGAGAATCGTTCCCATTTTAAGTCATTAGAACGAGGGAATTATTTATATATATATAACGTTCTCTGTTCTGAATTATGTAATTCAAAACACACGACCAAGTTTTAATAATTGTTCTCTGTCCAATTAAGGTGATTTGGAACACACAATGCCTTTTAAAACCAATGTTCTCTGTTCACATTTTTTTATAATATGGAACACACATTCAATGCCATTCAATCATATAACAGATACCATTGCTGCTGTAATGACTCGAAGAACTACCGATCTCCCATTTATGGCTCAGAGTTTCAATGATCTCTCATTTCATGACTCGGCTACTTACCGATCCTTCATGTTAATCCATGCATTGTATACTAAGTATACTTGGTTCTCTTTACTGTTTTTGGTTATCGAAGTGTTCCATTTAAGAGGCCTATCTGAATATCTGTTACCGATATTCATCTGAAATCTTGCTTCTTAAACTAGGTGATTAGGACAACGCAACCAGCAGCTTGCGATACTTTGGCAAAAGATTTTCACATGCTTTGCATGATCATATTCCTAGACGTTACACACATCAATGGAATACATCCTTCACCTCACTTCATCTGTTATCTAGAATGGTCTTTTCTGACCTCTATCAGTCCTCTCGTCCAAGGTTTAAACTTTAACCCAAGATAGCAATATGAAAGAGTATAGGGAGACACTCGCGGTGACTAAAGGTACGCAGACATACTTTGTCGACCCTAAGTGACTGTGTGTGTCTAGTCACCTTTAGTCCTCCTGAGTCACTCCGTATACGAGGTCACATTCCTATCTTGGTCCAAAGTAACTTGGTCCAAGCTTATGTAGACTTGATGATTCGATTCGGGAGGGCGTTGTAACATGTCAGCTGCAACATTGTGTCATCATGAAGGCCCCACCTTCATGAAGACACCAGATTGCAGCTGGAGTGTGCCAATGTCCTACGGAATCCTCCCATCAAGGGATACACATCCAGCTAGAAGTGTGATTAGATTATTATCTTAAATATTTTAAGAATAAGTTTCAGCAACCGTGTTGATCCTCTAACCTCACTGTTCGTTACAGTTGCATAGCTAAGAGAGACTTAAATTGTCTTATAGCTTAATATGCCTTTACTCCTCCTTACTGAAGGATTGCTTAGTTCCATCTTAGTTCCTTAATTTAAGCTTCGGACTAACAGTCCACTACAGCTTAACGTAGTAAGATCAACTTACTAAACTTAACCAAGTTTTATTCACAACCGAATTTAAATTCAGAATTCCATCTCATTAGACGTCATTTAAATGAGGCCTAATCCCAAATGAATATATTCATTTATTTACTATGACCTTATTTCAGTTAAGGTTTGACATGAGGAGACATGATTCCTCATACTGAATATCCTTTTGATCAAAACGTCCCAAGGATATTAACGAAATCAGAATACAGAATTCGATTGTTTCTTTATTAATATTCATTAGTTTATATACTAATTATGAATATCATTCATTTAAGAGTTCATATTCACTTTACTCTTTACAAATGTCAATTTAAAATCCATATTGACCTAAGTATGAATTAATTGCACATTCCAACTTAAAAGTTGTATTCAAGTAAAGAACAGATATTATGTCCCTATAAATCTGTCAACCATCATTTGAATAATCCAAATTCAATGAATAAAATTATATTCTCAATCTTATTCAAACAGTTCCAAGGTGGTACAACCATTAAAATAACACACCTTTCCTTTGTACTCAATCCTCAAGATTAAAATTTATACAATTTACAAGTCCATACAACCAGACTTCATTCATGCCAAACAGCATTAACAACTCATAAAGAAGAAGAATACAACTTTCTCTTTTTCCATTTCCTCGTAGAAGAATAATAAATTCTCAGAAAAGATCCATCCTTAGCTAATCAGAAGAAGCATCATAAAACAACATGTCTTCATTTTTACTCATGGAAACCATCTGCAAAATTTACTTGCACGGGTCAGTTCATCGAACTGAGCATATTAAGCACTTATCATTAAAATGAGGTGCTCTCGATTAACTGTCTCAATAAAAGAACTCTACTTTTATGAAACGTCTCATAATAGAGATAGACATCACGTAATAGTTAAGCACCAATAAAATTGAACAATTTTAACAGCCCAATTTCAATAATTAGCATCACGTTAAACAGTACTAATAAATATCAGCACACCAATTTCTATAATGGCCAACATATCATGATGTATATTTCACCATTCTCATAACTGTTTTCAATGAAAAGAAAAGAGTTCATTCCAAATTTAGATAATACTAAAAAGGAGTATTTTCTCTAAACAATCACGTATTAAGACATCTATATTAACTGATTTATAGATTGTTGTTCGATTGCATGCATTGTCCAACCCATTTCATCATCAAGAATGAATTCCATATACTGAGTCGATTTTAAATTAAGATAGAACTCTCTTACCTTCAGGTCATCCACTGGATTTCAACTATATCAAATGCAAAAGTGAAAAGAAACCTTACGTCACAGCAACAATCCATTTAACTTCCCAGAAGTCAATAATCAGCATAGTACTTCTTTCAATTCAGAAAAGAAGAAAAACAGTAGTTAAAATGCAGTCGCTTACGCCAAGGCAGTGGAAAATTCATTCAATATCAAATAATAGAATTTCAACTGGATAAGAGAAGAAAATAATTATTACTTCCGATTACCCACTCAATATTCTCTTTCCTTTCATCACAACCGAACAGGATGATTTGAACAAGAAGTGATAACAATCAACGATAACAGTCAAGGAGAGAGAACAATTAAAACCAATAATCGAATGAAAGAAGAAGATTCATATTATCTCTTCTCATTTCTTAGCCGAATATCAACTAGTTAGTACAGACCTGTTCCCATAAGATGATTTCTTCTAACAGTCTATTTCAGTATTTAAAACTTACTAACTACCATTCATGGAAGCATGCCAGAGTTCATTTGCATCTGATTCTGTAAGTATCAAGATAACGAATCTCTAAATAAAATTGTTTCCTTAAATTATTCACCCCAACGGACATTTCCATCTAGGTATAAAGCAAGTGAGAGTGTACAGCAAACAACAAAATCATGATTTCATCATAATAATAAAAGGAATCGTTCTTCAACACCAGAGTAAGAAATCAACTTCAGTTCAGTTTTAATGAATCAGCGAAGAATTTTAGACTGTAGTTTGCATATATATATATATATATATATATATATATATATATATATATATATATATATAGATATATAGGAATTCACCATTGAATTCAAAGAAGAATAAAATGATAAGCTCTATTCCATCCAACAAATAACCAGATTACTCTGTTCCAGGTTTAAGTAAATCATTCCTAAAAATCATTCATGGATCTCAAACCAAATAAGGAGACATTGAATCGTTTTAAATCAAGCAAGGGTAAGATGATGAAATAAATTCACTGTTCCCAAAGAATTGTATTCTATGCACTGTAATACGACCAGAAAAATAACTCATGCAAACAGTTCCATCAAGCATTCTCACGATTTTTCCAAACCATTTACACACAGAACTCAAAAAAACAATCTTCACATCACTGTTACTTCCATCAAATCAAACCCATAATGGGTAGATAAAACCGAATACCCATTACTGTAAAAAACTCAAACAGCAAGGATAGATTTCATTTCATTTACCCTCCTAGTAAAGAAAACACCCAAATTGTATTTATCTCCAAAAGACAACTCAACCCAAAAATCTCATCAAACATATCAACATTTTCATTTTACAAAAACATCCTATAAAAGAGTAGAGTTCTTTTAATGAAGACACTTAACAAAGAGCAAAACGGTTTAAAGAGAAGAGCTCAACATGCCTGTAAAACTTCTTGTTGCTTGAAGAAAACCATGTCCATGCCCACAGGAGTTACTCTTTTTCCACGGCGACAACAACAGGGTTTCCCCCAACTATCTCCTTACTCCCACAGGCTCAAAGACAGCCGTGGTTAATCAAAATATCAGCAACAATGACCAGAATGGTTGCAGGTTTGAAAGAACCTCAAAAGAAATGCAGAGCAAATACAAGAAACCCAAATGAACACAATAACCACAAAATTTCCTCTTTCCCCTTTCCAAGGCGAGCGGGTGTAAAAACCAAGATCAATAAATGCATTGAATGCATTTCTTTTTCCTTAATCTCCACGCCACCACCGACTCAGGTTTGGTAAGGCCCTTTTCTTCAAAAATTTTGCTTGTGATTTCATTTTTAGCTATATTGCTAATTG
Source organism: Taxus chinensis (assembly GCA_019776745.2). NCBI lineage: Eukaryota > Viridiplantae > Streptophyta > Pinopsida > Cupressales > Taxaceae > Taxus > Taxus chinensis. The sequence continues at coordinate 682,780,617 of CM034152.1, forward strand.
GTGCCTCTAACTTCTCTGTTCCTGCCAATTTTGGCATTTAAAACTTCAAGGACTGTAATTAATGTCCTTCATTAAATTTCAAACCTTCCCTTCTTATCCTCTTATCAGCATGTATCCACAAGTCCCCCTTCAAGGGTTAGCATTAGTTTAGGTTACATTGTCCATAGCTAGGTATTCACCTAGGTCGCAAATCATTAGGATTTGCAATATTTTACATCCCTTTTAATTTATAAAATCCTCCTAGGATAGTTGTTAGGTCATAGGTTAGAATTTAACCCCGTAGTATTTTAAATTAATAGGTTCTTTAGTAAGTTTTACCAACTTACGTTCCTTAACCAGCATAATGCAGGATGTTCGTCCCATGCTCGACATATACCTGGCTCACTTGCATCAAAACTCTTACTGCCTCACGCTTTCTGGCGTTACAATTTGTATGTAGTTTGGAAATCGAACCTTTTCCATTGGCAGCATGGTGCCGAGTAGTTATACCTGTAACCAGGTTCTAAAAAATTTATAACAACCTCCAGTCTGGTTCCATACTTCATCTAATTAGAAAGTAAATCGTCAAAGCGATCACAAAGAAGGCCACATCATACCTTGGATCAATGGAATTGATTCAAGGTGTGCTGTCAACAATAATATGAGTTCATCAAACACAAAAGCAAGCCTGCAGTTTCACACTTTGCAAAACACAAGTTATAATGACCTCCGTCCCAAGTAAACAAGTTACAGTAAGCAAGGGTTCAGATCAGTAACACATTCTTTTTAAGATTAAAAGATATATCTTAACATAATTATCCTCATTTCCACAGTTACAACATCACGAAAAGAGGTTATCATAGTAGCTTCTAAAAATCAAGACTCTACATTCCTCCCTTCTTAAAAGAATCATCGTCCCGATGATCAAATTAGCCAATTCATAGAGTTTTTAGGACAAAATTCAATTATCATCCTTCCATTCATAAGTTCATACCAAAATTAGATTCAATCTTTAAAATAGTGTTTTAAGATAACCATAAAATAGACCAGTAATTGTCCATGTTTGGCAGAATTATCAGTTTTTTGAATTCAATTTCTGATCAAACAAGTATGGAAAAGAAAATCTCATTTCTTCAAGATTTTCCCAAGTTGCACTTTCTTCACTAAACTGGTCCCACTGGACCTTACATTGGTTCACTTCACGATTTCTTAGGTACAACTAGTGAGTTCCCAGCACTCGAATGGGCTTAACCACGATTATTCCTGGGTCTTGGACCTGCAAGGAATTCCAATTCAGCACATGTGATAAATCTGATACGTATTTCTTAAGCAAAGAAATATGGAAAACATCATGCATTTGTGATAAAGCAGGAGGTAATGCTAGACGATAAGCTATAGGGTTGATTATTTCAACAATTTCAAAAGGTCCCACATAACGAGGTGATAACTTGGCAGCCTTGCCAAAAGTTATAGAACTCTTTTTCAGCTTGACCCGAAGAAAGACCTTCTCACCAAGTTTATAATTCCTATCAACCCACTTTAAGTCTGCATAACTCTTTTGCCTATTGGCAGCCTCCTTCAAATGTTCACGAATCATTTTAATTTGTTGTTCCATTTCCGTAAGGATTTATGGCCCAATTACCTCTCTATCCTCTACGTTGTCCCAGCTAACTAGGGGTTCTACATTTTCTTCCATACAATGCTTCAAAAGGCACCATCTTTAAAGAGGCGTGGTATGTATTATTATAGGAAAATTCAACCAGCGGAAGGTATTCCTCCCATTTATACTGCTGGTCCATGCAATACATTCTTAACATATCCTCTAAAACTTGATTGACTCTTTCAGTCTGTCCATCTGTTTCTGGATGATATGCAGAACTGAAATTTAGTTTAGTTCCCAAGGCCGCATTAAGCATTTGCCAAAATCTTGATGTCATTCTCGGATCTCTGTCCGATATGATCAGTTCAGGTATTCCATGCAATCTAAAATTTCATGTACAAATCTTCTTGCTAACACTGGTGCATCATCTTTTAAATTACCAGCAATGAAGTGTGCCACTTTGGTTAGTTTGTCGATGACAACCAGGATGATATCATGTTTATTCCTTGACATAGGTAATCCTTGAATGAAATCCATAGTTATCACTTGCCATTTGTACTGCGAGAATGCTGTGGGGGTATACAATAATCTGGTGGGATGCATATGTTCTGCCTTAACACGCTGACATTCCAAGCAGTGTGTCACAAATTCCACCACATCCTTTTTCATTCCCTTCCAGAAATATTGCTGCTTGAGATCAGCAAGCATTTTCATAATGCCAGGGTGTCCAGAAAAAGGTGAATTATGAAATTCAGTTAATAATTTCTTTCTTAAATCATTTGCCAAGGGTATATATACCCTGTTTTCAAACCTCAAAATCCCTTCATTATCAAAATGAAATCCTTTATACTTCACATCCTTTGGATCTGCAGCAAGTGTTGTTTTAACTTGCTGAAAATAAGAGTCAGATTCCATGACATCTTTCACCTCATCCTTTAAACTGAGTTCTTAATGTTATAAGGTCAGAGATGTGCTTCCTACGACTCAGAGCATCTGCTACCCTATTTTCCTTGCCTTTAATGTAGCTTATATCAAAATCATACTGAGATAGAAATTCTAACCATCTTCGTTGTCTTGCATTCAGGTTTGGTTGAGTAAAAATATACTTCAACCCCAGATGGTTGGTTTTTAGCTCAAAGGGCTTACCAAGAAGGTAATGCCTCCACATTTGAAGTGCATGAACAATGGCAGCGAGCTCTAGGTCATGTGGAGCATAATTTTGTTCATGTAACTTAAGCTTTCTGCTTTCATATGCTATGACATGGCCATTTTGTAACAGAATGCCTCCGAGACCCTCTCTAGATGCATCCGTTACAACTGTAAAATCTCCATTTGGGTCAGGTACAGTCAGAATGGGTGTTGTAGTTAACTGTTCCTTTAAAATTTTAAAGGCAGATTCACATTTGTCACTCCAGACAAATTTCTTATCTTTCTTCCGTAATGAAGTGATTGGGGCAGCAATTTTAGAAAAGTCCTTAACGAACTTTCTATAGTATCCTGCCAGGCCCATGAAGCTTCTTACTTCATGCACGTTCTTAGGCGTAGGCCACTCAGTTATAGCTGTGATCTTTGAAGGGTCTATAGCTATCCCGTTCTTGCTTATAACATGCCCCAAATAATGCACCTCTGCATCATAAAAGGAACATTTAGATAATTTACCATACAACCTTCTCTTTCTCAAAATTTCCAGCACTATCCTTAAATGCTCTTGATGCTCTTCGACATTTTTGGAGTATATAAGAATGTCATCCAAGAATACAAGCACAAACTTGTCTAAGTATTCTTGAAAAATATTGTTCATCAAATTCATGAAGGTGGTAGGTGCATTCGTCAACCCAAAAGGTAACACTGTGAATTCATAATGTTTCATACCTTGTTCTAAAAGTTGTTTTATGAATATCTTCTTCCTTTATTCTCAGCTGATGATATCCAGATCAAAGATCTATTTTTGAATAGACTGATGCTCCACGCATCTGGTCGAATAGATCATCAATCCTAGGAAGTGGATATCGATTCTTAATGGTTTCCTTATTCAACATTCTGTAATCAATGCACAATCTAAGTGTGCCATCCTTCTTCTTTACAAAAATTACCGGCGCTCCCCATGGTGAGACGCTCGGTCTTATCAGCCCTTTTGTCAAAATTTCCTGTAACTGAGCCTTAAGTTCCACTAACTCAAGGGTGGTCATTCTGTAGGGTGCCTTAGATATGGGTTCGGTTCCTGGCTTGATCTCTATTGCAAAGTCAAACTCCCGTTTGGGCGGAAGACCTGGTAACTCTTCTGGAAAGACATCGCTGAAATCTCTTAATAATGGATACTTTTCCATAAAATCATTATCTTCTTTGGCATTTTCCATCATTCTTATGGCATACAAAGTGCAGCCTCTATTTTTAGCCCTTTTTAGTTGCATAGCTGTTACTTTCCTAACTGCAACCCCATGCTTTACACCCTAAATGACTAGCTGCTTTATGTAGGTCATCAAAATAGCAAATCTATTTTTCATAATAGTCGACCTTCACCTTATGTTCCGCCAACCAATTAACTCCTATAATTATATCATATGACCCTAAAGGAGTAACATACAAGTCAACTTCTGTGGAGAAACTGGGCAGGTCAAGAATTGCCCCAGAAAGACACATATCTACTGTATGGACAACATTATTTCCATAATGCACTGTCCATGTCTTATCCATTCATTCAGCTTTTCTTTTTAATTTCATTGCTAGTTTAGTAGAGATAAAACATTCAGTAGCTCCAGTATCAAAAAGTATGACTACAGGTGTACCGAATAACTTACCTGGAACTTTGATGGGTGTGACTTACTTTTCAGCTTGTTTGTTAGCCACCACAGCGTGTATCCTATGCTGCTAATCGCGATCATCCTTCTTCAGAGGACAGTGACTCACGTAATGGTCCTTTCCATAGTTGAAGCAGCCTCCAACTAGGCCCCTTCCTAGGCTCAAATTTTTTGCTAGCCTTGAAGTTATCACTCTGGCTTCCATAGGACTTTTGTCCATTACCACTAATTTTTGCAAAGCTGCTCCACACACTATTAACAGGTTTGTTCATTACTGATTTCTTATTGTTATCCACAACAATTTTTTTTCATACCAAACCTTTTCCAGGGTCCCTTTTTGGGTGCGAGAGATGAAGAAGAGTTGGGAATCTTCTTCCTAATCTCCTCCTATTAGCAGAGATTGCTCTCAATTTTTCTTCTTGTCTTATTGCCTTTTCGACAACTCCTTCCATAGTGGTTGGACTGTGGACATACACCTTGCCACCTATAATGGGATTCATTCCCATTATGAAATTCATATCCTAAACTTCTTGTCATCTTGGTATTGCTGGTACATACTTAAGGACTTTAGTAAACCCTTCCCAGTATTCTGTCAGTGTCAGCCTTCCTTGCGACCAGTTCTGAAATTCAGCCTCGATCAAAATACAGTTGAGGCAGCCAGTGCCTAAAGTAACTTTTAAATTGATCCCAAGTTATGTCTATTTCGACAATATTCAACTCAGCCTTATGGTTGTCCCACCATGATGATGCTTCATGAGAAATCTGATATGCTCCCCATATCGCTTTGGTCTCCTCAGAGAAGTTTCTTATTGCAAAGTACTTCTCCATTTCACTGAGCCAATTTTCAGCCCCGTCCCCAAGTGTTGTTCCATCAAACTTTGGAGGACTTATTCTCTTTATATCATTTGTAAGTTCATCCGCTAATCTTTCCCTTTTATTTTTAGGATTATTAGGAGCATTCGCGTTACTATTATCAACACCCGGATTCCCTCCATTGGTGTTGTCCACAGGAGGTGGCTGATCATTTATATCAATATTCTTCCTCCTCCTCATTGCCCATTGTTTTTTGTTCCAAAATAGTCAAATGATCTCTCGTATCTAGTAGGGTAGCAAGGATTTCATATAGCTTTTGAGCAGTAGCTACTTCTCCACCCGGTAACGGGTTGTTCGTAGCATTTCCTCTTGTTCTAACCATTTTCTGTTCAATAAGAAAATGTAAACCTTATTAAATTGTGGACTCATTAGGTCCAAGAGCTGCAACCTTCAGCTCTGATACCAAGATGTAACATTCCCATTTTAAGTCATTAGAACGATGGAAATTATATATATATAACATTCTCTACTCTGAATCATGTAATTCAAAACACACGACCAAGTTTTAATAATTAGTTCTATGTCTAATTAAGGTAATTTAGAACACACAATACTTTTCAAAACCAATGTTCTTTGTTCACATTTTTTTTATAATATGGAACACACATTCAATGCCATCCAATCATATAACAGATACCATATGTTGCTGTAATGACTCAAAGAACTACCGATCTCCCATTTTATGGCTCAGAGTTTCAACAATCTCTCATTTCATGACTCGGCTACTTATCAATCCTTCATGTTAATCCATGCATTGTCTACTAAGTATACTTGGTTCTCTTTACCATTTTCAGTTATCGAAGTATTCCATTTAAGAGGCCTATCTGAATATCTGTTACTGATATTTATCTGAAATCCTACTTCTTAAACTAGGTGTTTAGGACAACGCAACCAGCAGCTTACGATACTTTGGCCAAAGATTTTCACATGCTTTGAATGATCATATTCCTCGACATTATACACATCAATGGAATACGTCCTTCACCTCACTTTGTCTGTTATCTAGAATGGTATTTTCTGACCTCTATCGGTCCTCTCATCCAAGTTTAAACTTTAACCCAAGATAGAAATATGAAAGAGTATAGGGAGACACTCGCGGTGACTAAAGGTACGCAGACGTACTTTTTCGACCCTAGTGGACTACGTGTGTCTATTAACCTTTAGTCCTCCTGAGTCACTCTGTATATAAGGTCACATTCCTATCTTGGTCCAAAGTAACTTGGTCCAAGCTTATGTAGAAACTATGATTCGATTCAGGAGGGCGTTTGTAACATGTCAGCTACAACATTGTGTCATCATGAAGGCCCCACCTTCATGAAGCCAGCTGACGTGTCCCAATGTCCTACAGAATCCTCCCATCAAGAGATACACATCCAGCTAAAGTAGGATTAGATTCTTATCCTTAGTGTTTTAAGAATAGGTTTCAGCAAACGTCCTGATCTTCTAACCTCACTGTTCACTACAGTTGCATAGCTAAGGAGAACTTAAATTGTCTATAGCTTAATATACATTTACTCCTCCCTTTCGAAGGATTACATATTTCCATCTTAGTTTTTTAATTTAAGCTTCATACTAACAGTCCACTACAGCTTAACGTAGTAAGATAAACTTACTAAACTTAACCAAGTTTAATTCACAACCGAATTTAAATTCAGAATTCCATCTCATTAGGTCATTTAAATGAGGCCTAATTCCAAATGAATATATTCATTTATTCGCTATAACCTTACTTCAGCGTTTTACGAGGAGATATGATTCCTCATACCGAATATCCTTTTGATCAAAACATCCCAAGGATATTAACAAAATCAGAATACAAAATTCAATTGTCTCTTTACTAATATTCATTAGTTTATACTCTAATTCTGAATATCATTCATTTAAGAGTTCATATTCACTTTACTCTTTATAAATGTCAATTTAAAATCCATATTGACCTAAGTATGAATTAATTGCACATTCCAACTTAAAAGTTGTATTCAAGTAAAGAACAGATATTATGTCCCTATAAATCTGTCAACCATCATTTGAATAATCCAAATTCAATGAATAAAATTATATTCTCAATCTTATTCAAACAGTTCCAAGGTGGTACAACCATTAAAATAACACACCTTTCCTTTGTACTCAATCCTCAAGATTAAAATTTATACAATTTACAAGTCCATACAACCAGACTTCATTCATGCCAAACAACATTAACAACTCATAAAGAAGAAGAATACAACTTTCTCTTTTTCCATTTCCTCGTAGAAGAATAATAAATTCTCAGAAAAGATCCATCCTTAGCTAATCCAGAAGAAGCATCATAAAACAACATGTCTTCATTTTACTCATGGAAACCATCTGCAAAATTTACTTGCACGGGTCAGTTCATCGAACTGAGCATATTAAGCACTTATCATTAAAATGAGGTGCTCTCGATTAACTGTCTCAATAAAAGAACTCTACTTTTATGAAACGTCTCATAATAGAGATAGACATCACATAATAGTTAAGCACCAATAAAATTGAACAATTTTAACAACCCAATTTCAATAATTAGCATCACGTTAAACATTACTAATAAATACCAACACACCAATTTCTATATTGGCTAACCTATCATGATGTAAATTTCACCATTCTCATAGCTGTTTTCAATGAAAAGAAAAGAGTTCATTCCAAACTTTAGATAATACTAAAAAGGAGTATTTTCTCTAAACAATCACATATTAAGACAGCTATATTAACTGATTTATAGATTGTTGTTCGATTGCATACATTGTCCAACCCATTTCATCATCAAGAATGAATTCCATATACTGAGTCGATTTTAAATTAAGATAGAACTCTCTTACCTTCAGGTCATCCACTGGATTTCAACTATATCAAATGCAAAAGTGAAAAGAAACCTTACGTCACAGCAACAATCCATTTAACTTCCCAGAAGTCAATAATCAACATAGTACTTCTTTCAATTCAGAAAAGAAGAAAAACAGTAGTTAAAATGCAGTTGACTTACGCATAGGTAGTGGAAAATTCATTCAATATCAAATAATAGAATTTCAACTGGATAAGAGAAGAAAATAATTATTACTTCCGATTACCCACTCAATATTCTCTTTCTCTTTCATCACAACCGAACAGGATGATTTGAACAAGAAGTGATAACAATCAATGATAACAGTCAAGGGGAGAGAACAATTAAAACCAATAATCAAATGAAAGAAGAAGATTCATATTATCTCTTCTCATTGCTTAGCTGAATATTAACTAGTTAGCACGGACCTGTTCCCATAAGATGATTTCTTCTAACAGTCTATTTAAGTATTTAAAACTTACTAACTACCATTCATGGAAGCATGCCAGAGTTCATTTGCATTTGATTCCATAAGTATCAAGATAACGGCATCTCTAAATAAAATTGTTTCCTTAAATTATTCACCCCAACAGACATTTCCATCCAGGTATAAAGCAAGTGAGAGTGTACAGCAAACAACAAAATCATGATTTCATCATAATAATAAAAGGAATCGTTCTTCAACACCAGAGTAGGAAATCAACTTCAGTTCAGTTTTAATGAATCAGCGAAGAATTTTAGACTGCAGTTCGCATATATATATATATATATATATATATATATATAAAATCACCATTGAATTCAAAGAAGAATAAAATGATAAGCTCTATTCCATCCAACAAATAACCAGATTACTCTGTTCCAGGTTTAAGTAAATCATTCCTAAAAATCATTCACGGATCTCAAACCAAATAAGGAGACATTGAATCATTTTAAATCAAGCAAGGGTAAGACGATGAAATAAATTCGCTGTCCCTAAGGAATTCGTATTCTATGCACAGTAATACGACCAGAAAAATAACTCACGCAAACAGTTCCATCAAGCATTCTCATGATTTATCCAAAACCATTTACATGCACAGAACTCAGAAAATAATCTTCACATCACTGTTACTTCCATCAAATCAAACCCATAATGGAAGATAAAACCGAATACCCATTACTATAAAAAATTCAAACAGCAAGGATAAATTTCATTTCATTTACCCTCCTAGTAAAGAAAACACCCAAATCGTATTTATCTCCAAAAGACAACTCAACCCAAAAATCTCATCAAACATATCAACATATTCATTTTACAAAAACATCCTATAAAAGAGCAGAGTTCTTTTAATGAAGATGCTTAACAAAGAGCAAAACGGTTTAAAGAGAAGAGCTCAACATGCCTGTAAAACTTCTTGTTTCTTGAAGAAAACCTTGTTCGTGCCCACATGAGTTACTCTTTTTCCACGGTGACAACAGGGTTTCCCCCAACTATCTCCTTACTCCCACAGGCTTAAAGACAGCCGTGGTTAATCAAAATATCAACAACAATGACCAGAATGGTTGCACGTTCGAAAGAACCTCAAAAGAAATGCAGAGCAAATACAAGAAACCCAAATGAACACAATAACCACAAAATTTCCTCTTTCCCCTTTCCAAGGTGAGTGGGTGTAAAAGCCAAGATCAATAAATGCATTGAATGCATTTCTTTTTCCTTAATCTCCATGCCACCACGAACTCAGGTTTGGTGGCCCTTTTCTTCAAAATTTTTGCTTGTGATTTCATTTTTAGCTATATTGCTAATTAGTGCCTCTATCTTCTCTGCTCCCACCAATTTTGGAATTTAAAATTTCAAGGACTATAATTAAAGTCCGTTATTAAATTTCAAACCTTCCCTTCTTATCCACTTATCGGCATGTATCCACAAGTCCCCCTTGAAGGGTCAACATTAGTTTAGGTTACATTTTCCATAGCTAGGTATTCACCTAGGTCGAAAATCATTAGGATTTGTAATATTTTACATCCCTTTTAATTTATAAAATCCTCCTAGGACAGTTGTTAGGTCATAGGTTAGAATTTAACACCGTAGTATTTTAAATTAATAGGTTCTTTAGTAAGTTTACCAACTTACGTTCATATCCAACATAATTCAGGACGTTCCATCCCATGCTCAACATATACCTGGCTCACTTGCATCAAAACTCTTACTGCCTCACGCTTTTCGGCGTTACAATGTGTATGTAGTTTGGAAATTGAACCTTTTCCATTGGCAACATGGTGATGAGTAGTTATGCCTGTAACCAGGTTCTGAAAAATTTATAACAACCTCTAGCATGTGAATCCAAAGATAAGGAGAAGTCTTACAGAGAGATAAATCAATCACATGAGGATTTTAGAGGGAGCATAACATAAGGTGGAGACATGATAGAAATACGAAGAAGACAAATCCTGAGATGAAAAGATGCAAAAACAACTAACAAGAAAAGGACAAAGGAAAATTCTACATGGTCACATGGGTGATGTTGACTAGATGATATGGAGGTTGATAAGAAGAATCCAACCAATGAATGACGTGACACATGAGGATTAGCCAAAGGAAGGAGAGACCACTAAGTCGTGTCTGTTGAAGGGCACTGAGAAAGTAGAAAATTCATCTATTGGGAGTTGGCCACACCAAATTTGGCTAGGAAGTGTGAGGTATGTAAAGGGATGAAGGGATGCAAAGTTTCCCAAGAGAGAGAAAAGAGGTACCAAGAGATAAAGGTCGAGATCATCCATAGAGCTGAAGGAGAGAGTTAGAATGAGATAATTATGGTTTGGACCTAGTGGCAGCAACATTTGTAAATCACCAAGAAGAAAATTGTAGATTTCTTAAAGGCTTTCCTGATTTAATGAAACATAAACAGTTTCACTCCATTGTGTTGAACTTTGTAGGTAGGCTCAAGGAGTTCTTGGAAAAGGCCTCATGCATATCATAAACAAAGCATGCAAATAAATAATTTAATATATTATTAAATGGATATAAAAATAGTTACAAACACAATAAAATGGACGCCTTACAATAAAATAAAAACAAAAACATATAGAAAACCCAACGATATGAAATATAAATAATATAAGTATCTAGGCTTGTAGGAACACATATTTTCTTAAAATTTCTCTTAGCCCTCTAGTTTTTAATCTTACTTGCAAACTCCTTGTTTGAACAACTAAATCTCAATTTCTATAAGCTATCTCCTTATAATGGGTAACCCACCACTTACACAAAGTGATTTACCCTAATTTTGAATATAAATAATATAAGGAGGTCTTAAATATAATTAGGATTGAAATATTAAAACTATGTACATTTAGATTATAAATTACACATTCACACATAGATATGAAAGTATAGCAAATGATTAAGGGTATATAATTTCATTAGGGAACATACTAAATAAAATGTTGACAAGAGAATAATGCACTTAGCTATTATGTGTTATGGTGACTAATATGGGTATGAAACATGTGGGGATAGGCTAGAAATATTCTATATTTACTTTATCTAAAAATATGGATCTTAATTCACCTCTGGGAAAAATCAACCAACAAGAAAGGATCGATTAACACAACTTGTCCAGAGTTGCACAAACGTTTTCTAGTCAGAAAATGAATTTGTGGCTACACGACCACTTGTTAATGTTGAACATGTTACACTTCATGTGATGTGGGATCTGAAATATTTATGCAACTTTCCAAAATTAGTCTTCTCTTGAATACCTAAGTTCCTTTAAATTTATGTTAAAAGGAGCCAAAAATTTGGGTTGAGGTACCCCTTTAATGCTTATTTAGCATTACTCTAAAGAGGATTCAAACTGACATAGTTATCTGCCTATTGAAGTGTAATCGGGATAATGCAACCTACACATATATAACTAGAATTTAGCCCTTGAATACTTGATAATGATTACTTTTACTTGGCTTGGAATGCCCTTGAATTGGCTTGGAAAATTTTTGTCTTGATTTAGAGTGCTTAAAACTTGCAGAAGGGATGCTCCTAGTGTAAGATCTTATAGTAGGGAAAAATAAGGCAACTTTGCTTGAGATTTGGGGATGAAGACCAAGTGTTGCTAGGCGATTTCCAAGTAGTGACCAAGTGAACAAATGAGTGGGTTTGATTTGTATTTAAATTACTCCAAAGGTAATATCTCACACTAAGGCCAAACTAGAGGTAAAATGCCAACTCATAAGAAGATTCCCATTTTAAAATTTGACTATTGGAAGACCAAGGACATGATCAACCATCATGGATATAATTAACCAGTAAATCCTGTCTCTATTATATAATTAACGAGTGGAAATAAGTATATTTATAGGTGTTTGAGTAGTGGAATAAGGGATTTCAAGTTCTGGGATAGTGCAGGATAGTTCATTTGATAAATAACATATCATGTCATAAATAAAATATGTACAGTCTAAACTTGTAGCTAAAATTATCCTTTGATCCCAATTATTGAATTTTTTGAATATTATTATGTTTTGGTGTTTTTGCATAATGTTATATTTTTAAATATTTTTGAATGAAATTTAGCTAGCCAATAATTAAATAAAGGAGGGTAGGGAGATCTAGGAGGTACACCCATATAAATATTAAAGGTAAAGTCTTCTTGGATAAAGAGTGCTAGATATGTGCATGTGTGAACTAGAAATAAAATCAAGTGACGTAGTGAGAGGATGTTTTTGCATAAGAGGGTGCGAGGATTGTATAAATGTATGAGTATCATGCCTTTTTAAATATTATGTTAGTATAAGCATATGTTGTAGGAAATGGTTATTTTCTCATGAAGTTTCCATATAAGTATTTGGAATAGAGTAGGCGCAAGTTAGGACATACTTGTTGCTATAGAGAAGTTAATATATGATTTTCTATTATTGGATTAGGTTCCTCTTAAATAGATATATTTTCCATAGAAGTTATGTCTATGTCGATGAAAGAAATTTTGATAGAATGAGTACTAAGCACCATAGGTTACTATAACACCCCACCTATTCGCAATATGTTTTAGTCGCAAAGTGAGTTTTAATGTTAAACAACTTGTGGACCCGAGACTAGTCATGTTACGCTAAACCATATGCGGATGTGTACTCATACGTGTAACCAGAAGGTTAGGCATACTAGTATGCAATGACATACGCGACATCGTAGAAGCACTTGCCGTTGTGTCTGTAAGTTGCTTAGTGTTATAATTTACTATGCATTCATTTAATTAATAATGATTATTTCATTTCTATTGTAGATGATGATTTGGTCTTGTCGTCATTGCATTTGATTATGTTATTATGATGTTGGAATATTCTTATAGACATTTGAACTTGATGGTTAGGAAAAATTTCATGCTTTTAGTAGCGCACAATATTTTATTAATCTTCATAATGATGTGGTCATTGATTGTGATACAATATAAGATTTATTATAGAATGATAATAAGAAGGTTAAGATAATTATCTACTTAAACTGCTAATGCGTGTTTCTTATAATATCGTCACATGATAGCTAGATGGACCTAGATCTTGAACTTGTGGAAGAAATGGTTTGAATTTATAACACCATTGTTATTACAGTAACAATGGGTAAGGTAATGTCTTTGAATGGTTTTATAAGCCGATACTTAGGGAAATGGTATCAAAAGAAGACTTGCGTTCTGATTTTATATTTTTAGAAAACAAAAACATTGTTATATTAATTAATAAGGTTTTGAGACCATATTCCTTGAGAGCATGTAATACAAGATAACATGGCCTTTGACTATATTAGGAGAAATGAGTTATGATGGGTTATAAGCTATGTTTAATACAATTGATGAGTGGTCATCGACCAATATCATGGCATGTAAAATTATTAAATGATTTTGAGATAATCTTAATCAGTTAAAATCAATCCCAAAGCTATTATTAAATTCAAACTTATCGAAAAATATGTCAACTCAGAATAAAATGAGAGTTTAATTCCTCCAAGTATTTGACCACTCAAATTATAACCACCATGTATTCTTGGCTATGTTTGGAGAGAGTTTTTGGGGGGAAAATGGGAAGTGGTACCTACATTATTTAATGGCATTAAATCCATCTACCATGTATCTCAAGAGAAGCGAGAAGCTTCTCAAGGAAGTTATTGAGATAGTCTTGTGTTTAAACTCTAGTTCATTTTTATTCTGTCATTTTTATCTCCCTTCGCGAGCTTCACTTCTATTAAGGTATGTGCATGTTATTTTGAATGGTCTATGGAGAAATTTTTGGGGTTTATTAATGGCAATTAAGAAATTTTTAAGTGGGGATCGGCCATTTCTTTGGTTTGTTACTTTTCTTTGATTTTGGAAACATATTTTTTGGGGGGGATTGCTTGGGAATTATTACGAGGGATTTCACTTTGTTCTTCTCGACCTATGAGAAAAATATAGAAGAAAAAAAAAGAGGAGATTCAAGACTTATTCTCAAGAATGAAATTCGTTAACTCTTGTTTTTATTTATTTATAGTGCATATGTTAAATGCCTTTTGTAGTTGTTTAAATGCATGTTAAAGGCGAGTTAGTTGATAGTCTTTGAATTTGATGCATTGGGTTAGGAAATATGTTTTATTTTCTTTTCTTTTTGCCATGTCTGGAAAAGGAATTTGGGTCTCCATTTTTATTATTATTTTGTGATAGTTCAAGAAAAGAAAGAATGTACTCATATTTCTTATGTTGGTTGATTTTATTTTGTTTTTAATATACCCATTTCTGGGTGTCGTTACTACATCCTTGACATGGAAGAAAAACAAACCTGTCATGGCTGCCTGGAGATATTAGTCTTATTAATTACTGATCTAGGTCGATTTATTATTTGAGTCTGTGGAATAAATTAATTGATGAATGTTAGGCATGTTTTTTCACTGTTAACCAACTTCATATTCTTTCCATGTTAATTTCTCCAATCCTTCTGTGATCTATGCACCCCAATTTATGATTATTATTGTTATCATTATAATATGTGAAAACATAATATTTGATGTTGTTGGAATATGCAACATAAAAGGGAAAAGGGGTTAAATTTCTTAAATGGATACAAACAGTTGTATTCCTTGATGATTTGTTTATGTGGAAATTTTGTATACCTTCGATGGTTGGAAAAATATATTTTTCATGGTTAATATCAAACTTGTGCAAAGAGTGAAATTAGGATTTGATAAGATAGCTTAATAACCATTAAATTTGATTGTTGTGCAAATGGAATATGTTGTCTAACTGGAAGTAATAAGATAACCAGTTAAAACAGTCTTGTAAAGATTTTTCAGAAAGTTTAAGGAAAAATTATTATTTCATTTATAATATTAAGATAACGTTAATATTACTTTGGTAATGTTGAAGTAATATTTTCATTGTGATAATATTGAGGCATGTTGTCTTTAACACCTTTCTAAAAGTTTAAGGTATTGAGGTACTGATATTTCATTGGTTGATAGGTTTTGAGGAAATTATTTTTCATGGTTAATATCAAACTTGTGCAAAGATTGAAACTAGGACTTGATAAGATATCTTAATAACCATTAAATTTGATTGTTGTGTAAATGGAATATGTTGTCTAACTGGAAGCAATAAGATAACCATGGATTGTGGTGCTGTTTTTTGGTAGTTTTGATGTTGTTTTCTTGCTGGGATGCCCTATTTTGGATCCCTCTTTGATTTTTTTTGGCCCTTTTGTTCTTCTTCAGATCACTATCTGGATTGATCATTTTGTTCTCTTTTTACTGATGTATCTAGATTTTGAGCCTCCATGTTTAAGGCATTTAGCCTTTCTTGGATGGGTTTTCTCCTTTTGATATCTGGATTTTTGAGCCTTTTTGTACACTGGGTATATTCCCTTCAAAACTATTTATCCATGATAAAAAAAAGATAACCAGTTAAAACAATCTTGTAATGATTTTCGAAAAGTTTAAGGAAAAATTATTATTTAATTGATAATATTAAGATAACATTAATATTACTTTGGTAATGTTGAGGTAATATTTGAATTGTGATAATATTGAGGCATGTTGTCTTTAACACCTTTCTGAAAGTTTAAGATATTGAGGTATTGATATTTCATTGGTTGATAGGTTTTGAGGAAAATATTTTTCATGGTTAATATCGAACTTATTCAAAGAGTGAAATTAGGACTTGATAAGATAGTTTAATAACCTGTAATGAAATTACTAGTATAATTTAGATTATGAGCAGCAATAGAACACCAAATAACACAATATTCCAAAATAATGATCTCAATATGCAATTATAATAGCTTCGCAACTTCGAGGGGACAACCTCCAAACCATATAATAAGACTAAAATACTCAAATGATAATGAAATACTACCTAAAATCCCCTATATATACTATTCATATGTTATGGCCATCACTAAGGCCAACCTATTAAGCATGAGAAAGTATAAATGATATAATAAAATGATATGGTAAGCCACAAGTCGGATACTCATATCCTAATACAAACAATAGGTTAAGGGCGTAGCATGCCCTTCCCCTTCAAACCAATGTTGTCCTCAACATTGAATAATCCTGGATGTTCTTGCAGAAAACCTTCATCCTCCCAGGTTGCATCTTCTATGCTTAGATTCTTTCACTTGATCAAATATTCCTTAATGTCTCTGATTCTCAGCCTTGTAGTACGTGTTTGCAAAATTTTCTCTGGATCCAAAATGATTATTCCTTCCTCATCAAGTTTTGGCAACTCTGTTTGGGCTTCAAATTTTTTTCTAATAACCTTATTCAAGCACGAAACATGGAATACTAGGTGTATGTGTGAAGATGGAGGCAACTCTAGTTTATAAGCAACACTGCCAATTTTCTGTAGAACCTGATAAGGGCCATAATATTTAGGAGCAAGTTTTTTCTCCTTTTTATGTTGCTTTAGGGACATCTGTTTGTAAGGCTAGAGATGTACAAAAAACCAGTCACCAATTTCAAAATGTCTTTCACTACGGTGTTGATCTGCTTGTTGTTTCATCTTGTTTTGTGTTAATGCTGAATTCTCCTTCAGATTAGCCAAAACCTGTTGTTGATTTTGAATGTGTTCCTCAACATCTATAACCTTAGTTTGCACCCTCAAGGATGAAGTGATAGAAGGTGGATGGTAACCATATAATGCTAAAAAGGGGGTCATTTGAGAAGAGGTATGAAAAGATGTGTTATACCACCATTCTGCAAGTGGTAGCCATTTAATCCACCTTTCCTGCTTATTTGATACAAAACAACGTAGATACCCCTCTAATAATTTGTTGACCACTTCTGTTTGCCCATCAGTTTGAGGATGATAAGATAAACCATGAGATAGTTGAGTACCCAAACATGAAAATAATTCCGTCCAAAAATTACTTGTAAAAATAGGATCACGATCACTTACAATTATCTTTGGGGTTCTATGTAGCCTTTAAATTGTCTCCAAAAAAATAGTTGCAACTGTACTAGCTGAAAATGGATGTGATAGGGCACAAAAATGGGCATATTTTGTGAGCCTATCCAAAATTATGAAAATAACATTCTTACCCTCTGAACAAGGAAATCCGGTGATGAAATCCATGGATACTTCCTCCCATCTCTGGCTAGGAATTGGTAAGGGTTGCAACAGACCTGGTGTCTTAATTGTTTCCCCTTTGTTCTATTGGCACACTAAACACTCTGATACAAATTTTTTTACATCCCCCTTGAGTCCTTCCCAAAATAATTCTCTTTTTATTCTATGACATGTCTTTAAAAACCCAGAGTGTCCTCCAATAGGCGAGGCATATAGCTCTACAAGAATCTTATGCTTCAACTCAGAATCTTTACTCAAGTATAACCTATCCTTGTACCATAGGGTATTACCTTTCCATTCAAATTTGTTATATGTCATATATCCTTGTTTGATATTCTATATTAGAGATTGTGTATCCTTTTCTTGATCCCATTCCAATCTTGTTTCATTCACCCAATCAGCTGTCAACATGGACATTCCACATAGTAAGGCATCTGCGGATGTATCCCTTTTGGACAATGCATCAGCTACTACATTTTCTTTACCCTTTTTGTATATGATTTCAAAATCATAGCCCAAAATTTTTGTTACCCACTTTTGTTGTTCCTCAGACGATAACCTTTGCTCCAAAAAGTATTTGAGACTATCATGATCATTTTTTACCTTGAAGTGTCTACCCATGAGATAGGGTCTCCATTGCTTGACCGCATGAAGAATAGCCATCATCTCTTTCTCATAGATAGGTTTGAGAAGATATTTTCCTTTGAATTGGTGACTCTCAAATGTAATTGGTCTTTCCACTTGCATTAGAACTAATCCCAATCCTGATCCTGAAGCGTCACACTCAACAATGAATGTTTTTAAGAAGTTGGGAGTAGCCCAAACTGGGGTGCTGCACAAGGCTTCCTTCAGCTGCTCAAAGGATTTAATGGGTAAGTGTGTCCAATGGAAGGCATCATTCTTTAGCAATGTAGTGAGTGGGGTTTTCATTCTACCATATCGCTACACAAATCTTTTGTAGTACCTTGTTAGTCCTAGGAACACACGAAGATTTTTGAGAGTTTTGGGCCTTGGCCATTCCACCATAGCTTTGATCTTCTAAGGATCAAATTTGACACCTTCATGGGATACAATGTGATCCAATTACTCTACCTCTTGTACACAAAAAGAACATTTAGATGGATTTGCATAGAGAGTATGTTTCTCCAAAACTTCCAACACTTTATTTACATGTTATAAGTGTTCTTCCCATGTCTTACTGTAAATCAATATGTCATCAAAGAAAACTAATACAAATTTCCTTAAAAATGGCCTAAAAACAGTGTTCATGAAGATTTGAAAGGTTGAAGCTGCATTTGTAAGACAAAAAGCATTACCAAAAACTCATAATGGCCCTCATGAGTCCTAAAAGTTGTTTTATGAACATCTTCCTCTTTTATTCTAATTTGATGGTACCCTGAACAAAGATCTAATTTTGTGAAATAAATAGCACCATGCAATTCAAGTAAATAATCAATTATTGGAATAGGAAACTTATCTTTAATGGTGTACTTGTTGAGTTCTCGATAATCTAGACACATCCTCCATGTTTCATCCTTCTTACATACCATGACCATTGGTGAAGAATATGCACTCTGGCTAGGCCTGATGATACCTGCCTTCAACATTTCCTGAACCATTTTATCGATCTCACTTTTCTGGGAATATGGGTATTTGTATGGTCTAATGTTAGGTGTTTGGCTCCTTGGAATCAACTAAATGGCATGATCATGATCCCTAACTGGTGGTAGTCCCTTTGGAATTTCATAAAAAACATATGGGTGAGCATCAACAATCTTCTGAAGATTGGGTGGCATTGAAGACTCTGTATTTTATACTTCTATGGAAAATAAATTTGCTATAAATCCATCTACTCCTTTTCTGAGAACCTTTTACATCTGATGAGAGCTAATAATCTATGGAGACTTAGCTACCATCCCATTCAATTTTATTTTCCTCCCATCTCAATGAAATCACATGAACAATTCTTAGAAATTCATTTCTATAGTACCTAAGGTTGTGAGCCATTAGACACCCAAAACAATATCTACCCCTCCCATAGAAATAGAAAACATAGGTGAGTCTAACATGTAGTCTCCCATGAAAAGCTTTTTTTTTATGGCAGTTTCCTATGCACTTGACTGTCCCACCATCCGTAATCATAACTTGCATTTCTGGAGTTGGGTAAATAAAACAATTGAGGTGGGTAGCTAACTTACTATTTATGAAGTTATGAGTACTCTCCCAGTCAATCAACATTGTCACCTTCTATTTTTTGAGATATCCAATAACCTTGAGTGTTCGAGGAGTACTAATACCTGACAATGCATGGCAAGAAATTGTAGGTTGGTGATCCTCTACTTCATCTTCTACTGGTTCCTTAGCCTCTCCTATAATTTCAGTGTCCTCATCATCCTCATTACCTCCATCAATATAGAAAAACTTCTCAACACATTTTTGTCCCGGTCCATATTTGATATCACAGTTAAAACATAATCCTTTTGCTCTCTTTTCTTCCATTTATTGAGGAGTCAGTCTAATTGGCCTAGAAAATTAAGGGGAAGAGATACTACAGTCCCTAGTGTTAATGAAAGGTGGCCTCCTACTAAAAATAAATTTTTCATTTGCTAGACATGCCATGATAATAGAATCAAAAATCTTGAGTGGATTAAACATACGTACCTCATGCTCGATGTGGTCCTTAAGACCCCTAAGAAATAGGTCATTCAGATTCTCTTTTGGTATATTCTCCACCCTTAAGGATAGGTTTTAGAATTGATGCACATAATATTTGAGTGATCTTGTTTGTCATAACTTTTCTAATTTACTAAAGAAGTTATCTGAAACACTGGAACTATAGTGCACTTGCAACTCCTCGGTAAAAACTGTCCAAGTGACACCTAGACCAAACTTCTGCCTCTGAGCACATAACCATCGATACCAAATGAATTGGTCTGGTTCAAGATATAGGGATGCCAATGCCACCTTTTTTCTTGATGGTGTTTGAGGCAGCTCAAAGAATTTCTCCATTTGATTTATCCAATTCAGGGGATCTTTACCATCAAATTTGCGCATATCCACTTTCAACATCATGTTCCGTGGTTGCAAATAAGTTGGATTCTGATTGGGCTGAAAAAGTGATCCAACATGGTTATTTTGTCCATGATTTTGAACTGAAGATCCTCCTTGGTTGATATGGGCTGGATTTGGGCCATATTGTTTACCCTTTACATGTTACATGATATCATCCAACTGATGATTGATTTGGGCTATGTCTCCTATAGAGGCCATCTCAAATTGTACATTTCATAGCTCATACTCAAGTTGGCTCACCTTATGATCAATTGAGGTAAACCCTAGTGTTGAGAAATCTGTATTTACCCGTTCTGACTCCATCTCTTCAATCACTATCCCATCTTTATCTAGGGTTTTACCCGGAGTAACCGGATTCTTTTTTGCTCTTGTGGAAGGCCCCACCATGATATCAAACCTTAGGGTTTAGGGTTTTGATACAAATATGACTGAATAGTAAAAAACATAGAGAAGATACTAATACTACGTTTTTGAGATCTTTCCGAAGATGTAAAGAAGTTGAAAAAATTACACAATTTGCACCCTAGGAAGCGATTTTATGAAAAAACCTAAATTTGTAATAACTTGTGAAAAATTAATCAAAAAAGTATGAAATTTTCAAGGAACCTTACTTGAAATGTTTTACAACTTTGGTAAAAATATCTCCCACCAATTTGATCTGGTTTGAAATATATTGTGGAAACAAAAAATTAGGGTTTTTGCCTTAATTTTTGCCCAGATTGCAGCTCTGATACCACTTGTAATGAAATTACTAGTATAATTCAGATTATGAGCAGCAATAGAACACCAAATAACACAATATTCCAAAATAATGATCTCAATGTGCAATTATAATAGCTTCACCACTTCGAGGGGGCAACCTCCAAACCATATAATAAGACTCAAATGCTCAAATGATAATGAACTACTACCTACAATCCCCTATATATACTATTCATATGCTATGGACATCATCAAGGCTGACCTATCAAGCATGAGAAAGTATAAATGATATAATAAAATGATATGGTAAGCTACAAGTCGGTTACTCATATCCTAATACAAACAACAGGTTAAGGGCGTAGCATAACCATTAAATTTGATTGTTATGCAAATGGAATATGTTTTCTAACTGGAAGAAATAAGATAACTAGTTAAAACAATCTTGTAATGATTTTTGGAAATTTTAAGGAAAAAAAAGTATTTAATTGATAATATTAAGATAACGTTAATATTACTTTGGTAATGTTGAGGTAATATTTGCATTGTGGTAATGTTGAGGCATGTTGTATTTAACACCTTTCTGGAAGTTTAAGGTATTGAGGTACTGATATTTCATTGGTTGATAGGTTTTGAGGAAATATATTTTTCATGGTTAATATCGAACTTGTGTAAAGAGTGAAATTAGGACTTGATAAGATAGCTTAATAACCATTAAATTTGATTGTTGTGCAAATGGAATATGTTGTCTAACTTGAAGCAATAAGATAACTAGTTAAAACAGTCTTGTAATGATTTTCGAAAAGTTTAAGGAAAAATTATTATTTCATTGATAATATTAAGATAACATTAATATTACTTTGGTAATGTTGAGGTAATATTTGCATTGTGATAATATTGAGGCAAGTTGTCTTTAACACATTTCTGAAAGTTTAAGGTATTGAGGTACTGATATTTCATTGGTTGATAGGTTTTGAGGAAATTATTTTTATTTGATAAGTTTAAGGTAATGTCATTATTGCCTTATCAATATTATGGTAATACTTGTTCTCGGTCTATCGAAAAGCAAGAAACTTTCATTGAATTATCTAAAAGGGTAGAGATTAAATTTTATCATTGAAGATGTGTTTAAATGAGTTAATTGGATCCTTGTTAAAAAAATGATGTTGTCATTATCAGTTCTATTTTGAACAATGGTATGTAAAATTATTTGTACTATATTTTCTGACTGTTATTAAGTATAAGTTATTATCATGTGGCATGGAAATTAAGTGATTAGGATTACTTCATTAGACTTATTCATTTTGTAAATTTGATGACTTCGGTAAATGAATATGATTGGGATTTTTGTGATGATTTAGCATATACATATATCGTAATAAACAACAAGGTGAAGAGGGTGAAAATTTCATGCCAGTTCATTTTGAACTGGCCCTTGTTTACCATCTCTCTCTCTCTCTCCTACAGATGATGGAGTCCTGCAATCATTTGTGGTTGAATAAAGAAAGTTTATGTGTGCTTAACTTATCTGATTATGATGATTAAGTTGATTTATTTTTATTAAATGCTTGGCATTATTATAAAGCAAAATTTAATACTTCCCTATTATATTTATTAAGGAAGTTATAAGAAATGAATTATCTTTGATAACCCATTTTGTACTTACAATCATTATTATTTTAATAATGATGATATTGAGGATTAATTGTATTATTAAGTACAGATTTTGAAATGTTAGTTTGTAGCAAATCATTATTATCATAGTTGGATTGTAAATGTTATTGCTATTTGAGGATTCATTATTAAATTAATTATTTAACTATTCAAGATTGAAAAAAAATGAATTAAAGGTAACTATGATATAATTTATAATGATAAAACATGTAATCAAGTACGTTAAAATGTACTATCATAGGAAACAATTATTTAATAAGTGACATATACAATAATATCGTAATATACTTATACCTATTTGTTGTGATAATGCAATGAGTTAAAGTAATCCATAATAAATATTGTAATGAGTTTACATTCTAAATTAATCATTAACGTTAACATTATCGTTAACTATTAGGATACTATAACCTAGTTCAAATAAAATACATGATTTGATTTGATAAACTTATCGGTGATACTAATAGGGGATTTTTAGTAAACCAATTAGTTGTAACTAATTAATATTTGAGTTACGATGTTCCTAATGAATGGAAATTGATAAAATAAACCTTATATGGCTGCGATAAGTCAACAATCATTTAATGACGTAAGTCATTAAGTGAAGGTTTCCTTATTGTATGTATCGAAAGATGTCCTATCAAGGTTCTATCCTTAGAATATCGAAACTAGATCTAAAACTAAATCTCACAAAGAAATGAGATTTATCTAACATGATCAACAAATACACATTAGTACCAACTTGAGTTGGCTACATGGAAGGAAGTGATTGCATAATGATGCAAGTCATTAAACGTAAAAATTTTCTTTCCCATAGGAAACCTAAGTTGGCACATATGTGTCATTTTGTGCATGTTGGACAAGTCTTGTACCTTGTGTGTGACCTTGAAATCTAAGTAACTTAACTAGTTGAATCAATCCAGATAACTGAATAAAGTGATATGGTGAGAGGACAAGTTTCTTATGATGAGTGTGCTGTCACGAAACTAAACATACAAACATGTCTCCTAAAATTTGGCAAAAGTAGTGCAAACTTCTTATTATAATGTCAAATTCACCAAGTTTCTAATTAAGGTGTGAGATACTGGATGGAATTCGATTGAATGAATTTCAAGTAGACACTTAGAATCAACACTTGATTATCAATACATGTTTAAGGTAACCTATTGTATACCTTGTATACACACTTGTGAAAGAGTGAAATATTGGGCATTGGGTAGATCTAGTTGACCCATATAATTGTACATGGTTTTTGATGTTATCATATAGATTGTATTTAAAATTTATGTTGGTAAAATGTTGTGTATTTAAATAAGTAAAGGCATAAAGTTGGTATGAAAAATAATTCCCTAAATTTGAAGCATTGATAAAGTAATTTCTACATTTTGGTATTAAAGCTAAATGTTATAGCTCTTAGACTTATTGAGTCCTTACGTTAACTTGAAATTAATTATTGTCTAACTAAAAAAAATGTTTAGGACAAGAGGAAACGTTGTTAGTCACCAACCTATAGGTGGCAAAGCAACCACAACTTAGAAATTGGATGTAATACTCATTGTCCTTTAAGACACATGAAACCGTATGGTTGTTCTTGAAAAATAATTGATGGGTAACGACAGTGATAATGACAGTGATGGTAATGAGAAACCTCAAGGAAGACCTAATGCTGAAAATAATAACAATGTTGTGGATCCCAATATAGAAAATAATAATGAAGCAGATTCTAACGTTGTGAATCTAAATATTGTAAATCAACCTGAAAACAAGAGGGCATGTTTAGAAGCAAAGCTTTCAAATGATATTAATAGCATCATCCCACCTAAATTTTATGGAACAACCTTAAGTGATAGAGCCAAAAATTGTCTCAGTGAGATGGAGAAGTATTTCACCATCAAGAACTTCTCTGAAGAGACTAAAGCTATTTGGGGAGCTTATCATCTCTCCAATGAGGCTTCCTCATGGTGGGACAACTGGAAGGTAGAACTAGGGGTTGATGAAGCTAGTATAACTTGGAAACAATTAAAAGCCTATTTTAGAAAACTCTAGTTACCATAACTGTACTCTGACCAAAAGATGTTAGCATTTCAAACTTTAGCTCAAGGCAAGATGACTGCAACCGAGTATTGGGAAAATTTCACAAAATTACTGAAATATGTACCTCAGTATCAGAATGATGAGAAATTATTCATAAGGAAATTCATTATGGGTTTGAACCCTGTCATAGGATGAGAAGTTGATGTTATGGACCATCAACCATGGAGGTTGTGTTTGAAAAAGATATCAAACAAGCGCAAAATTTGAAGGCTATATCGGCTCACAAGGAAGAAAATAAATAGAAATTTTTTAATTCACCTTCACCATTAGCACCTAATAAATTAGGGTGGAAAAATTTTGTCAATAAAACTATAAATGGGGAGAAAACTACAACAACAAGGCCTGCTAAATTTTTTAAAAAGTATGGACAAAACAATGTAACCAACTCTAAAAACAAACATGAAATAAAGGGACTTGTTACAGGGAGTTTCTTATGTGGCTTAGATCATCATGCAAACAACTATCCACAAAGGAAAAAGTAAAATAATCAGTAGTATAAAATACATCCTGCAATGGGTGATAGGCAAGAAAACAAATAAGCTACACCCACTAAGGTAGAAAGTAAGGTGTTTGGACTGTCTATAACTATTTTCTTTGATACTAGTGCAAAAAAATGTTTTATTTAAAATAAATTAGCATCTAAACTAAAAAGGAAAGATGGTCATATGGAAAAATCATGGAATGTATAGTACAAGATTAACATTATTCATACGGTGAACTAATCTTTGTCTGATGCAGCATTGGAACTACCAAGTTTCACCACTAAATTGGATATTTATGTAGCTTCCTTAGGTTCATATGACATAGTTATAGGGTTTAACTTGTTAGCACAACACAAGGAAACTTTAGATTAATTTGAAAAATAGATTAAATGCTTAGTTGATCTGCATAAAACAATAAAAAATTGGGGAGCAAAAAGAGGTTTTAATGTGAGACAAATTTCAGCTATGCAAGTCAAAAAGGCTGAAAGCAAAGGATGCATGCTCTATGTGGTAAAAATTTCAGATTTTGGGGAAACATGTAAGACTTTTATGGAAGACCATCTACTACTATGAGAGTACATCGATGTCTTTCTGGAAGAACTACTTGTACTTCCACCAAAGTGAGAGTTTGATTTCAAAATTGACATCAAACTAGGAACCAAACCAATTTCTAAGGCTCCCTATAGAGTGACCAAAATAGAAATTGTTGAGTTGAAAGCACAAATTCATAAATTATTATCCAAGGGATTTATCAGACTAACTATTTCTCCTTGGGGAGTGTTGGTCATCTTTTTCAAGAAAAAAATATGGAACATTGAGGTTATGCATCGATTATTGAATGCTTAATGAGGCCACTCTAAAAAATAGATACCTCCTTCCAAGAATTGATGAAATCTTTGACCAGATGCATGGTGCATCAGTTTAATCTAAGATTGATCTGCGATCAAGTTATCATCAACTGAGAATAAAAGAAGAATACATTCATAAGACTTCCTTTAGGACAAGGTACAGACATTACGAGTTCACTTTGTTACCATTTGGACTTACTAAGCTCTAACAACATTTATGAACTTAATGTATAATATCTTTCAAGAATACTTGGACAAGTTTTTGCTAGTATTCTTGGATGATATTTTGATTTACTCCAAAATTATTGAGGAACATAATGAACATCTCATAATTGTTTTAGAAGTGCTAAGAAAGAGAAAGGTGTATGCTAAGATTTCAATGTGGCCATTTTATAAAAATGAGGTACAATACCTTAGGCACATAATAAATAAAGATGGAATACCTCTAGACCCATCAAAAATCACTGCAATAATTGATTGACCAACTCGTAAAAGTGTGCATGAAGTTAGAAGCTTCATGGGGTTGGATAGATATTATCAGAAATTTGCAAAAGAATTTTGTAGAGTTTCTGCTCCAATCAACTCACTATAGAAAAAGATAATAAATTTATCTAGATTGAAAAATGTGAAAATGCCTTTAATTTTCTGAAGGAAAAATTTACTACATTACTTGTTTTAAAAATTCCATATCCCAATGGAAACTTCACCATGGTAACAGATGTCTTTGGTGAATATTTGGGAGGTATACTTCTACAAAATGACCATGTGATTGCATATGAAAGCAAAAAATTGAAAGTACATAAGTTAAATTATGTTCCCCATGAATTAGATCTTGCTACCATTGTACACACCTTACAATTTTGGAAGCACTATTTATTGGGAAATCCCTTTAAACTGAAAACATATCATCTTCGGCTAAAATACATCTTCACTCAGTGATCTGAAAATTGACCAATTTTTTTTACTCGACCATGGAACCTTATAGGATTTAATTTCTTTTCCAAATTTACCCCATTAGAATCAACCTTAAAAAATGCAAGAATTAAAAAACACTACACAAAGATTGATAACATAGTTTGGCAGAAAGCCTATGTCTCTGAGTTCATCAATAGAACTGATATATCATCCACTTCCACAATTATAAAAATAATACAATCTAAGCATGATAATACTGAATACAAATGGAACAAGAACCTAAAAACCAAGTGGCTACCCTTGTAGATTTGATCTAGTATTCTATCCATGAATACCTCTACACCTCCGATGTATGGTGTTAAGTATTCTTTAAGAAACCTCCATGCTTCCAATGTGCATTGCTAAGTCTCAAGATGTCAGCAGACATCAATTTTCACCAACGAGCTCATACTAAATAATGACCCTCCTCCGAAGCTAACGATTTGATGATACGTTCAATGTACTGAGGCTCTAAGCTCTACTGATTCTTTGATGCTCTATCATGTCCTTCGGCTCCATGGCGCCTCCATCCTCTAGCTTGAGAAGTCTCTTTATCAGTGAGTTAAAAAAATAATAACTCTGAAACCATAATGTGCCTATTTAATAATAGGTCTTGCTGATAACAAATAATATCAGTCCTCAATATTCCTATAATATAAATAGGTCTTACTTTATCAACATGTCGATAACAATAATATCAGACTTCTGTCATGTGCCTATAATGAATAATATAGGACTTCTTCATTTTTCATATTGCCTATAACAAATAATATAGGCCATCATGCTTATAATAATAAGATATATGCATTTATATCTCTCCACAATGTCTCCATTACATCGCCATGATCATCTTCGAACTTCACCAGTTGTTCACCACAGATCAGACATGGATCATTGATTCTTGGAGCGAACTCGGAGCTTCATCTTCAAATATTGCCTAATAAATAATAGGCCAATAAAAATAATGCCTTAAAAAATAATTAAGGCCTTTAATATAGCTTAGAAGCCATATTTAATAACACCTCAAATGCCTTTATAAAACTTGATAAGCTTAAGGCTTGTGTGTTTTACAATGTACCCGGGTCCCCTATTTATATTGATTAGGAGCCTGGAATATAAGAATATTTGATAATATCCATGGCTTATTTTTAAAGAGCCAGTAATAACCCTCAACGGATTGGGCTTAGCCAAAATTTCTTGTGGCATAATAATAATTTAGCCACCAAATATTTCATCCACTTCAAATAATATCATAGCCTTAATAGGCTTTGAGTGGATTAATAGGGATTAATTCCCTTTTTTACGCTTTTAAATAAGCTTAAGCCATATTTTAACAAAAATCAACCCCATAATAATATCCACTCTTCACGTGGATGGAGCAGCTTTATGTGGGGAAAAATCCCACATTATATGCAAGCCTTTTTAATAGGCTTTATCCACCATAATTTGTTTTCACGTGGACTTTTATTCTTCTTCTTCTTTATTAAAAGATTATAAAACCTTTTATATGGGAAAAAACTATAAACTCACATTTAATGCCACATCCACCTAATCAAATGCAACTTTTCCATGTGTTAAATATAGCTATGCCACGTGTCACCATGTCATTTGTCCATTTGGCGCATCATTTGGTTGTTGACCGCTCAATTAATCAGGCTTTGACCGGTCATAAATTTCACATATGGACTCAGATTTGGTTTGTTCAAAATGTGTCGAAAAGGTCTTGGTGAGATCTACGCAATGGTGCTAATGTTTGACAATTTCAAAATCATTCATTTTTCCATTGACCAATGTTGAAAAGTTGTTGACTAAACTTTGACCAGACACTAGATGTGTGTATGGACTCTATTTGTAGCATTCAAATAGTCACCAAAAATCTCTCGAAGTGATCTTCCATAATATGCCAATCATGGGAGATTTAGGGAACATATTTCCTTTAAAATTTCCTCTGGATCACTCAGCCTAACTTAAATGCAAGACAATAAAGATGGTTAGAATTTTTATCACAATATGACTTCGACATAAGCTACATAAATGGTAAAGAAAATACAGTGGCAGATGCACTAAGTCATAGGAAGCACAATTTTGCTCTTGTGACTTTAAGAACTCAATTCAAAGAAAAAGTTAAAAAGACAATGTCATCTAATTCTTATTATCGGCATGTTAAAACAATGCTAACTAAAAATCCAAACAATAAAAGGTACCAGGGATTCAGATTTAACAATGAAGGAGTCCTAAGGTATGAAAAATGAGTTTTTGTACCACTGGAAAATGATTTAAAGAAAAAATCTATTAAATAATTTCATGACACTCCCTATTCTAGACATCCCAGAGTGACTAAAATGCTTGTTGATGTAAAAAAAAATATTTTTAGAAAGGGATGCAAATGGACATTATAAACTATGTATCAAATTACCTAGAATGCCAACACGTCAAAGTTGAACATATGCATCGAGTAGGGTTGTTGTACCCTCACAACATTCCATAATTCAAGTGGCAAGTAATTAGCATGGAATTTTTACAAGGATTGACAATGTCAAAAAATAAACATGATGTGATCTTAGTTGTAGTTGTTAAACTAACTAAAGTATCTCACTTTATAATGGGAAATCTGAAAGATGATTCTCCTGTGCTTGCAAAAAAGTTTGTGCATGAAATTTTCATATTGTAAGGAGTACTTGAACTAATAATTTCTAATCAAGATCTTAGGATGACTTCTCATTTTTGACAAACCTTAAATTCAACCTTGGGTACAAAACTAAATTTCAGTTCTATATACCATCCATAAATAGATTGGAAAATTAAAAGAATCAATCAAATTATGGAGGATATGATCATGATGTACCGCATGGATCAACAGTACAAGTGGGAAGAATACCTTCCATTGGTTTATTTTTCATATAATAACACTTACCATTCATCATTAAAAATGGCTCCATT
The DNA here is from genome assembly GCA_019776745.2 of Taxus chinensis. NCBI lineage: Eukaryota > Viridiplantae > Streptophyta > Pinopsida > Cupressales > Taxaceae > Taxus > Taxus chinensis. Next base: position 682,811,035 of record CM034152.1, read on the forward strand.
TGAAGTGTTGTATGGGAGTGTTGATCAAGGAATACTTGGCAAAGATCACACAAGGAGTCCGTGTGGGATAAAAGGCCACAATCGAAGGCACGGAAGGACAAGAAGGACCTGCGTGTGGAAGGTAAGTTAAAATTTTAGGACTATCCAATTTTGGTATGAGGATCTATTTCTGGAAGATGGCATGTGGAACACATCAATGATACAGAGATGTGTGCACCATGCATTTTCAAGAGTAGTTCAAAGCGTCTATGCATGGAGACAAGCTAAGAATAGAATGGATGCTTCAGTTATCTACAAGAGGACTATATATAGTGTACTTGTATGTGTGGCTATAATTATGAATTGTGTGTGGCTATTAATAGCATGTGACCTATTTCTAGAGTAGTTAAGCGATGTAGGGCAAGTCCCCACCCTATATATATGATGATTAGGTGCATGGTAATAGAGGGATAGATAGATATGTATGTATGATTCTGAATGTGTGTATCAGATCCATATGCACCTTGAGATGAAATGACAGTAATGTAAGGATATTCTATATTTGTTAATAAATGGAAGATATTGGCTGAATCTAAGTGTTATTCTATGTAATTAAGTAGTACATGTTAATGATTCAATCATGATTATTGTTTAAAATTGTTCTTTCATAGATCTGTGGGTAGTATGCACTGTAGAATGATGGATTAGTTATAAATATATATGTTTCTTCCTTCATCATGATATCATCCTACTACAACAACCCTAAAGAGGGACCTAGTACCTTTGCGCACTTTGGGTGAGCGCTCAGTCTAGGTTGAGTGATGTGCCAGCGCGACTAGGGTGTTATCTTACAAATTCTAGGTTGCATCATTGGTTCTGTTTCCGGGACCTCTTTTCAGTTGTTTTTAGGATGGTTCGTGATGAAGACGTACCAATTAACTCTAGTAAGTGTTGAGGAATGGATACATGATCTGGAGGTAGGATATGCATGATGGTTCAGTAGTGGATATGAGTTTAACGCATGCACTTGGGTAGAACAAAACCTGTACAACAACTTATATGAGTGATTTTTCATTATCTTTCTAGTAGAACTTTGCGAGTGGCTTACGACTTATGCATCCCAACAGAATTGGAGATATCATGCACTTATTTGGATAGAGGAAGAATTTTAGAATCTTTATGATGCTGATCTGATTTGGACTCACGCGGTGGATACATGGTGTTCTACACAATTATATTCTGGAATACTCATTTTCGACGTACTCTTTCCTAGAGGTCATTGAATTTTAGTTTTTGAGGTACCCAAGAGGAACATATTTGCACGGTATCCCACTGGCGATCAATATTTTGATGGTAACTTTGAACTTGGAGAGTAAACCGATGGTCAACTAAACTTCACCATGCGCAAAGGCATGAACAAGTTTGGTATTAAGATGGAAGACCTAGCTGCAGAAAAGCAGAGAGAGGAAAGGAAGATTAAGTATAATGAGCCATGCAAGAGGGAAATAGAGAAGAAACGTTCCGTTGCAGAAAGTATTACATTGAGGAGAGAGGTTGCTCGTGAAGGATTTATGGCTCACGTAGAAGACGTGGAGCAAGAGCAGCAGGAACTCCCCCATCTTGGAAAGCATGATAGAGATCCCTTCTCGGCCTCGCATGAAAGTGTGCTAGCAGATACTACTTGGGCCACAAGTGCGCATCTTAATCCACCTGGTGACCTAGCCTTTGCACTTGGTTTTTTAGTATCTAGTACAAAAAGTAATCAACAAGCTAACTTGGGAAGTAGGAGAGCAGAAGTAAGTCAGGGATCAAGTACATTAATGTCAGGACATCCAACTTCAATGTTATATGGAGGAGCATTCTTAGGTACATCATCCACATAGAATGTGAGTGCACAGAATGTTGGATTCACCTCTGGAAGTGGAGCTACCTCACAGAATATAGGGGCTTAGTATAGTACTACTATCAGAGCACAGGGGAGTACATCTATAGGTCCTACTCCAGCTACAGGTGGAGGATCAGGAGGTATAGGTGGTTCCAGTTTTGGTGGATCTGGTGGTTCTGGAGGTAGAGGGAACCCAAGGGGTTTTGGATCAGGTGGTCAAGGTCCGCAACAACCATAAAATATCTACATGGAGATGTCTCTTCATCTCCCAAAATATAGAGGTATAGAGGATGCTGCTAAACATGTACATATGTGTGAAATCTTGTGGCACGCTAAAGGGATTACAACTACTGAGTGAAAGGCAAGTCAATTCACTACTACGTTATAGGGGCACATGCACAGCTGGCATAGAAAATTTGACCCTGATCAAACTTGTGTGGATTATGTAGCACTGAGGGATGCTTTCTTAAAAGAGTTTCATATTCCTGAGTTTGAGAAAAAGAGTATAAGTGCGCTCAAAGATATCAAGCAAGCCACCTCTGAGAGTGTACATGAGTATGATGCTCATTTTAAGACACTTATATCTAAGTTATCTTATGATATCCACGCTATCCAGTATGCATAATGGTTCATTGGCAGATTGATTACACCTTTTAGGAGGGCGTTGTCACATAAGACATACACAGATCCACGTGAAGCACTTGAAGCAGCTTTGCATGATGAGGTAGTTGGGAGCATTGACACTAGCATTAGTCCATCTCTAGAGGCACAGATCGTAGTTATGGCTAAGTAGTTAGAGAAGCTGTCAGCAAATTCAGCCCATTAAATGTGCTCAGGAATTTGGTGTACATATTTTAAAGTGGAAGGTCACACCAAGGATAGTTGCCCTCATAGATCTATACACTTTTTACTGTTGGATTGTGATATTTTCCATTTGAATCATGATGCTAGTCACTATCCTTTGTTACAACACATGATAAGGAAGAATATATCTTGCTTTTGCAAGATTTGTAGGTCCACGACCCATGATACTGAGGATTTTCATTTGATTGGTCAGAACCATGATGGTATAGACATTGGAGTACAAGAGACAAGTATAATAGATAATTCTAAAGGTAGGACTGAACACCAGGATCGAGGTCATAATCAAACATGCTATGATAGGAATGAGGGTCGTTTTGAAGGAGGTTGTGGAAGAGGACGTGGATATTGTGGTGGATATGGAGGATGAGGCCGCGATGGAGGAAGAGGAGAGTTCCCTTGTGGAACATGTTATATGTGTGGATCTCCTAACCACTACAGGCATGAATGTCCCCACAATAATGTATGTTCTTTCTGTGGGAAGAACCATAACTATGAAGATTTCCTAGACTTATATGAGCATTTGAGTAAACAATATAAACAAGAAAACAAAGGTGTCGGGATGGTTAGAATCCTGCACATGGTAAAAGACCAATGGATGCCCAAGATAATAGGACCTGAGGCATTGATAGTAAATATCACTACACACGTTGAAGTTGTGTGCACTCGAGAGGCATTGCACCAAAAACCTACAATTACCAAGGAGGAAGTTTTGCATGCAAGGTACCTAGATCCTACTCATCAGAAGGACGTTTACTAGGATACCATGGAAGTACTAAGGAATATTCAAGGTGAGATACAATACCTAAAGGAGAAAAAGAAAGCATTGGAGACAGTCCAAACTGATATTGATGATCTGTGAGAGGTGTGCAAGATGTTACACTGGGAGAACATCATTCCACTGTTAGGAAGTTGGTTAAAAGGGAACACTCCACGCATAATTCTTGAGACCGGATGAAAAATTCTGCATGCAAATATTCCCCCTGACAACATTGATTATGACAAAGAAATTAGTTTGAATTTTTTTGTGGATGGGTGACTGTTGAGCCATATATTTATTGATACAGGCACGGAGGTAAATGTGCTGATATTAGAGACTTGGGTACAAATGGGGAGGCCTCCATTGTAGCCATCATCTAATGTGTTGTTCATGGCAAACCAGACTAAGGCCACTCCCATAGGAGTGTTGAAGGATGCATCTATAACTATACAAGGGGCCAAGTTTATTGGGGATTTTGAGGTATTAGCACTTGCGGAAGCAGATAATTTTATAGCCTTACTTAGACGACCTTGGTGTTATGCAAATAATGTTGACCTAAGATTCAATAAGGGGTATGTCAGCTTTGAAAACAAGAGTCTACACCCTATGTTGAGCCTCTAAGTGAGGAGGACTTAAACAGAAATTATGTACACGCTATTTAGGACCTAGAGGTCAACAAGCCATCAAAGAAGGAATTATATAGTGGGAAGATTCTCATTTTATTAGTGACACGATGATTATTGCTTGTAAAAATTAGGCTCATGGTACATATGAGTTGGTAGCACAAGGTGAAAAGTGTGGTTGCACAGAAGAATAGATTTCGCTCAATTCGATGGATAGGAAGCACAGTACCTTGGTATACAAGGACATAAGATCTTTCTACATTTTTGAAGGCCATGGAAACATAGTTGACAAATCAAGTTAAGAGAAGGGATATGTTAGTATATACACTGCGCAGGATAGCAGCGCGCTGGTGGGTAGTCCACAGAGATAATCTTCTAAACTGGGAAGATAATTAAATAGCTTTATCTACCAGGTTTATAAGGAACAATGCACCTACGAAAATATGTACTTATCATGGTAATCAACCTTTCCAACATGACATTCAGCAGTGTGAAAGACTCTGGATAGTAGGACGGGAAGCATTACCACCTTCACTCTGAGTGCAATAATTTTATTCCACACTCCAAGGATGTGCACATGCTTGGTATGTGTATGCAAAACTACATAGAAAAAATGGGAATTGGTAATATTTGACTGTAGGTATGATCCAGACATTTGACTACTTCTTGACTCAACCTCCTCTAGCAGAGGCATTAAATTTTTTCAAGCACTTGACTATGGGAGATAGTGCAAAAGTAGAAGAGAATATTCAGGAATTATTCGGTGAGACATAATTCGGAGCATGTTCTAAAAAGGAAGAAGACATAGACTCCACACTACTTGAGCATGATTGCCTTGAGAAATAAAAAGGAAAGATAGTCTACATCGTGGATGACGAGGAAGTTGAGAACTTGGATAGTGAGCATTCACATGGGGTGCACGAGGTCTTGGACAATGCAGACAAGGATACACGTGCCTAACATGAACCTATGAAAATAAAGAAGGTAAATATAGGTTCAGAGGCTGAGCATAAGGAGACCATAATTGGAGATTACTGGTCAGACTCAGAGGTAGTAAAGATCATCGAGTTACTCAGAGATTATCAGGACTTATTCCCTAGAGGATATCATGAACTTAAAGGCGTACATGAATCACTTGGGGAAATGAAAATCAAACTTAAGGATAGTGCATGGCCAGTTAGAAAGTGACCTTACAAGGTGAATCCTAATTTGCACAAAATGGTAAAGGAAGAAATTGATAAAATGTTGAAATCTAGAATTATCAAGCCCCTTGATGAGTCAAAATGGGTTAGCCCAATGGTGATTAGTATCAAGAAGGATAGGCAGATTAGGATATGTGTGGACTACAAGGAGCTGAATGTTGCATGCATAATAGATCCTTTCCCTATGCCATTCACTGAGGAAATACTAGAAGGAGTTGTAGGGTGCGAAATATATTCTTTCACAGATAGATTTTCTGGGTATCATCAGGTTAGGATCACTTAGGAGGGTCAAGAAAGACAACATTTACTACTGAATGAGGCAATTTTTCCTATACTATGATGCCCTTTGGATTGAAAAATGTGCCTGCTGTATTCTCACGAATAGTTGTTCAGGCATTCAAATATTTTATTTACAACTTCTTACAAGTTTACCTAGATGACTAGACAATAAATGGGCTTGTGAAATACCATTGTGACAATCTGCGATTAATGTTTGAATGATGCAAACAATTGAGTATCTCTTTGAATATCAAGAAGGGCATATTTTCTATGCCATTTTGGATACTGTTAGAAAATATAATCTACAAGGAAGGTTTGCTAATCAATCCAGCCAAGGTTGCAGTCATCTTAGGCCTGAGCATGCCTACCAGTCAAAGTGATGTGCACAGATTTTTAGGTCATACATGATATTAGAGAAAATTCATAACAGGGTATGCTAGAATTGTTGCACCCTTGGAATAATTACTGAAAGGGAAAGGTACATTTTATTGGGGAGAACAACAACAGTGCATGTTTGAGATATTAAAAGAGAAAATTACTACAACGCCCATTCTATGCTTTCCATCATGGGATAAGACATTTCATGTGCATGTGGACACTTTTGGTATAGCCATTGGAACTGTGTTAGCTCAACCTAGTGAAGGTATTATTGATCATCCAATCTATTTTGCTAGTAGGAAGCTGACTCCTACTGAACAGAATTATACAACTACAGAGCATGAAGCTTTGTCAATGATCTATGCATTGTATAAGTTTCGACAGTACTTGTTAGCAAAACCATTTGCATTTTATACAGATCACATGGCATTGAATTACTTGGTAAATAAGCCATTTTTACAGGGGTGCATATGAAAATGGGTGCTCCTATTTCAAGAATTTGACTTCACAATTGTGGTAAAGCCACGGAAAAGCAATTCTAGATCAGACCATTTATCTAGAATCAATATAGGAGAGGAGGCACAAACAATTGAAGAAACAATGTCAGATGCATAGTAATAAAGATTACAATGCGTGCCCACTGAACTAGAATACATTTTTGTCTTTCTATGAATAGGTATGGCACCAGAAGGAATGAAATCATTAGAAAAGAAGCAACTTGATATAAATGTAGCACCATTTATGTTAATCAGTGGTCACATTTACAAGTTAGGACGAGATGAAGTATTACATCATTGTGTGTTAGAGCATGAGCGTAAGGATATCATGGAAGAAGTCTCATGGTGGTATTGCAGGAGGCCATTACACAGGTGATGTGACTACCTAGAAGATATTAATTGTTGGATTATGGTGGGAGACACTGTATAAATACTGTAAAGACTATTGTAAGGCATGTGATCATTGTCAACGAATAGGAAAACCAGGGAAAAGAGATGAGATGCCTTTGAGACCAATTACTAGTGTTGAACCATTTGAGAAATGGGCCATTGACTTTGTAGGACCTATTTTGCCAGCCCCCGTGTAGGACTGGATCGCGTTATATCATTACTTGCACAAATTATCTCACACGGTGGGCAGAATCAACACCTACCAAAGACTGTACAACAGCTACAACAGCTAGGTTTCTATGGGAGAATGTTCTTACATGATATGGATGTCCTCTAAGCTTGACAAGTGATAGAGGTACACACTTTTTGAATGAGACAATCAGGATCCTATTAGATGAGTTTATGGTTGCACACCACAAAACTACACCTTACCATCCTCAGGAAAATGGAACTCCTGAGGCTTTTAACAAAATTTTGGGCTAGGACTTTGACAAAAATATGTGATGTTGGAAGAAAGGATTGGGATGACAAGGTTTCAGCTATGCTTTGGGCATATAGAACAACTTACAAGAGATTGAATAAAGCCACACCGTTTCAATTGGTGTTTGGCATGGAAGCTATTCTTCCTATAGAATTTATGTTACCTTCTTTGCACATTGCATGCACTGGAGGTCTAGCTGATGAACAGGATTTAGAAGAATGGATTGAAAAGATGATTCAACTGGATGAGCACCGAGCCATAGCACGGATGGAGTCAGAAGTAGGAAAAGGCCATGCAGAAAGCATGGAATGACAGAAACATAAGAGATAAGAAGTTTGAGATTGGACAAATGGTTCTTCTTTATGACTCAAAGTTTTTGTGCCATCCAGGAAAGCTTAAAGTACACTGGTTGGGGCCATATGTTATAACTTCTATACTTGAATCAGGTGCATGCCAGTTAGAAGCACTTGATGGAACACGGATACCCGGTTACTTTAATGGGAGTAGGTTGAAGCCCTACTATAAATAAGTTCTTCTTGGTGTTTGTAATAAGGTAGTATTGCCATTTAGTCTAGGTTTTCAATTTGGTATTTCCTTAATGTATTTCCTTTATTGTCACTATGCTTTATCAATTTAGTTGTTGTTTGTGTAATAAGCACGCTTGCGCACATGAAGCTAATTACTGTATGAAGAATGTTTATGCACAGAGGACTGCACATACCTTTAGTGTGGGGTGGTTGTCAGTTATCCAAGAAAAGGACTGAGGGACTTGAAAGGTGAAAGGAATAAGCTGCTACATGGTGTGCTTTAAAGAAGATTTCTTCTCAAAAGGTGACCAAGGATGAAGATGGATGAAGGAACAGTATAAAACGAGGTAAGCAGAGGCCATGATAGCTACCAGGAGAAGGTGTAGTGATGAGGTACTCGGTGCATAGGAGTGTGTGCTGAAGAGAAGTCTGTGACTAGAGGGTAGGAAGGCACACTAGAAGGTTATAGCTGGGGTGAAGATGTACCTTGTGGAATGAATGGATTTGGTCAATGAATGAAGGGATATTTGGTAGGTGAGGAGCAATAAATGCATCAAAATTTGAAAATTTATATAAGGAAGGGATGCGGATTCATTTTTACTGTTGCAACTAAGAGTATTTGAGAGAAGAGCCAAGTGTGAAGAGCCGAGTGATTGATTTAAGGTGCGAAGGGTGTGAAATCAAGAGTGACAACCAGATCTGTGCTATAAGAAGCTTGCATCCCTGGTGGTGAAGTGTTTGAGCGAAGCAGGGAGACAGAAAAGAGTTAGGTTACAAGGTTTCCACCTAGGGCATAGTTGAATTGAGCTAGGGTTTGATTCACAGAGTTGCAGGGGTGAAGAGGAGATATTTGCAAGGTAGAAATGGCACCAAAGAAGGCATCTACAATAAAAGCAAAAGAAAAGAAGAAGGTGGTTGTTGAGGAAGAAGAGATGGCACCTAAAAGTCATTTTTCGGAGATGCAATACCCAAAAGGAGTTATTGTTGGCCAAGAGTGGGATTCACCCATTAGAAAAAGTAAAGTGAGTGAATATAATCACAAGACATTGGAGAACAAAAAGGATCTCGACTCCTTACTCATGGTTAGAACAAACAAATGCATGACAGATGACATTCCGGTATATGATGATGCGGGTGAAAAGATTTTAAAAGAATTGGGGTATATCAGTTGTATGAGCTACCATATTTCGGGAAGTATGAGCCCTTGTACCAGTGGCTCATGAGCAGGGTTCACGAAGACTGCTTCTACTTTGCAGGACACAGAGTTATAATTTTGTCTGCACTTGTTTCATCAGTGACAGGTCTGAAGGCCATAAGAGAGGATATAAAAAGTGACCTCACAGATAAAGCTGTGATTTTAAAGACCAAATAGGATTTGGGATACCTAAAGGGTCCGCGTGGAATGGACATCAAACAAATTTAAGAACTGTCTAGTTATACAAGCTGCAGCACACCTGGTTACCAAGTTGAATGATCAAGAGTGGTGGTCGTAGGTAAACACTATGTGGTTGCATGTGGTGTGAAAGATGTCAGAAGGGATAGTCTACAACATTGTTGGATATATTACAGAGAAAATAGTAGAAGAAGCATGCACAAGAGGGAAGATCAGCTTTGGGGCTATTCTCCTATCACTGGTCTTCATGGAGATTAGAGTACCAGACAGACCAAAGGAGAAAATATGGGAATACCCCATGGAGAACAAGTCCCCAAGCTAAAAGATTCAACAAATACCTATGCAAGGGGACCATGACAGATGAGGTGAAACAAAGGGCAGAGAAGTGGTATGACAGGCTCCGTGTGGACATTTGGAGAAGAGTGGCGCATACCAAAGGACCTACCAACAGTCTTAGGAAAATAAGTTCAATTTACTGTATACCAGCATCTCTGCATCGCGTGTTTTTCAATGAAGGATGGAGCTTGGAGCCCTTTGTGCAAGTTACCTTATGCATTCACTACAAGGTATTTTCAGGAATCTATTCATAGGTTTACCAACACACGCAGGCTAAACTTCAATGCAGACAAGGTAGACTGTGACTACCATAAATTGTGGAAGAAGTATGTATATCCTGGCAGGAGTGCCTACACAGAGAGAATTATTTCAGAGGTGCTGAACATCAAGCCAATAAGATTAGCTGTAGTATATTTGGGGGCAGCATTGGTGTATCTCCAGTTGAAGCCAAAGATGGAGAACAAAAAATATGTTGAAGGTGAGTTCGAACTTCCAACACCACCAAAAGGGAAGCATACAATGGAGAATGTCCCAGCACCTAAGCTCTGAGAGAAAATTGAAGTACAGGATGAGGAGGAAGAGCACGAAGATAGTGGCAGTTTGGAGCATAGGGGTAGGAAACATCCTACAAGTCAAAAAAAAGCTGAGCGTGTTGTTACACCACCTCAGCCACAAGAGGGGGATGAAGAGGAATTGAATGTGGTCCAATGGGAGCTTAGGTTTAAAAGGGTATTCAGGAGAACAATGACCCAAAATGATACCCTAACCTCTATGCATAGATCACCTTGACTCTCCCCGTAGAAGGAAGCAACCGCGTAAAGAAGGAGGAAGCTGAAGTAGAGTGAGGAGGTGGAAGAGTCTGAGGAGAGTGCACCTAAATTTCCTACACCCCTATAGCACACAGAAGAAAAGGGTGAGGCATCAAAGGAGAAGGATGAAGAAGAGAAAATACTAGAGGAAATAGTTGCAGAAGATACTCAGGACATGGAGACGCAAGCTCCAAATTTTGAGGCTAGAGTTCCTAAGCAGTAGAGATCTAGAAGGGTGAGTGGAGAGCACATACCACCAGCCATGGGGTATGCAAAGGATGTAGAAAATCTATCTACGCCCGCTTCTAGAGCACAATAGCATAGAAGGATCTGTTTGGATGGGAGCTGATGGATGAAGATATGTCGACTGTGCGAACACATGAAATCAACTATCCTGGTCGATGCACACCCACATGGACAAGCCTGACTTCAATGTATGCGAAGAGTCATACGTGTCGAGGTTATTGAAGAAGGCACCTCAGTCTAGACACATGATAGTAAAGCCTATTGTCATGTCAGACGAGCAGGTCAGTAATGCGCTAGTGAAAGTCTCAGCAGAGTTGGCTAGAACAAACATGGATAAATCTACCATAATCAAAGCGCTACGTGAAGAGCTGAAGATGAAGGATGTAGAGATAGCACACATAACGCAAGAAAGATACTTCACACAGAATAAGAATGAAGTATTCATAAGCATCGTAGAGGAGATTGGGGACAATGTAATCAAAGCAAGGCCACACTTGGAACACAAGGTACCACAAACATTTCCTTCAGTGATACACTATGTGGGGAAGTTGGTGGACTTGGTGCTCGAAGATGAAACTCTGCATATGCAAGCACTAAAACAATTAGAGAAGGATGTCGAATGATAAAAAGTGTCTGTGATGAGGAAAATCACATCTTATGAAGGACTGTTGTAGGAATTACAAGAAGTCTTGAAGAAAGTGGATCAAGATTTGAATATATGCATAGCTCCAGAGGCGCTCATCAACATTAAGACCTTGGAAGAGAGCATTGAGGTCTAGAAGGCCATGAAAGATGAGACCTTGGGCTGTGTAGAAAGGTTGTCCATGGTTAAACAAAAGTGTGAGGCCCTAACAACAACACAAGAGCCACACAAGACTTGATTTAAAGAGCTTGGGAAGCTGATTGCGTAGAAAATGGACCTTTTAGAAGGAAGGATGACATCCATGTCCAGTGTTGTGTTGGTTCTATAGAACAAAAATGGAGAAACTATGTGGGATGAGTTGGAATCCATAGTTTTGGACATCCCAGAGAAAGCAGAACAAACACTCACTGAATGGCAGGATTTGGAGGCTGTAATAAAAGAGAACTATCCAGAGCTGATGCTCCATACTGATATAGAGGAGGTTGCTTAAATAACCTCATATAAATTCTTTATTTGTCCACATTCTTCATTCTTATTCTTTCATTCTTATTCTTTCCTTCAAAATTTGGAGACAACCATTATCGGGACAAAAATGAGATTAGTGTGGGGTAATGTTTATCAAGGAATACTTGGCAAAGATCACACAAGGAGTCCGCATGGGATAGAAGGCCAGGATCGAAGGCACGGAAGGACAGGAAGGACCCGTGCGTGGAAGGCAAGTTCATATTTTAGGACTTAGCTGATTTTGAGTATGAAGATCTATTTTTGGAAGATGGCATGTGGAACACATCAACGATGCAAAGATGTGTGCACCATGCATTCTCAAGAGAAGTTCAAAGCATCTATGCATGGAGAAAAGATAAGAATAGAATGGATGCTTCAATTATCTACAAGAGGACTATAGATAGCGCACTTACATGTGTGGCTATAATTGTAAATAGCATGTGGCTATTAATAGCATGTGACCTATTTCAAGAGTAGTTAAGCAATGTAGGGCAAGTCCCCACCCTATATATATGATGATTAGGTGTATGGTAATAGAGGGATAGATAGATATGTATGTATGATTCTGAATGTGTGTATTAGATGCATATGTGCCTTGAGATGAAATGAAATACTGTAAGGAGCTTCTATATTTGTTAATAGATGGAAGATATTGGCTGAATCTAAGTGTTATTCTATGTAATTGAGTAGTACATGTTAATGATTCAATCATGATTACTGTTTAAACTTGTTATTTCATAGATCTGTGGGTAGTATGCACTGTAGAATGATGGATTAGTTATAAATCTATATGTTTCTTCCTTCATCATGATATCATCCTACTACAGTAACCTTAAGGAGGGACCTAGTACCTTTGCGCACTTCAGGTGAGCACTCAGTCTAGGCTGAGTGATGTGCCAATGCGACTAGTGTGTTATCTTGCGAATTCTAGGCTGCGTCAAGGAGAAAGATTAGAACTCCTATCAGCTAGGATAATGTGGAGGATAGAGAAGTAGTAGGACTCGAGATGTTGGTAGAAATGGAACAAAAATTCAATATCATTCGTGAGCAGTTAAAATAAGCTACTGATAGGCAGAAGAGCTATACAGATTTAAAGAGAGATGAAAAAAAAATGAATAAGGGGAAAATTTATTCCTAAGGGTTAAGCCCAAGAAAAGTTCAATTTTGTTTGACAAGTTATCCAAATTATCACCTTGCTATGTTGGACCTTTTGAGGTGATAGAAGTAATCAGTCCTGTGGCATACTGTCTAGCGTTACCTCCTGCATTGTCTAAGATGCATGGTGTTTTTCATATTTCTTTTCTTAAAAAGTATATATCTGATTTATCACATGTTCTGAACTAGAATTTCTTATAGGTTTAATATCCATGAATCATCATGATTGAACCTATAAAAGTAATGGAAACTCATAGGTTACACTTAAGAAATCAAGATATTGTTCAGTGCAAGTTCCAATGGGACCAGTTTTTAGACAAAAGTGCAACCTGGGAAAATCTTGATGAAATAAAAAAATTCTTTTTCACACTTATTTCAGTAATAAAAACTTATATTTTGATGTCTGGTACGATATACTTGATATTTTTATTATTTAAATTGATTGAAAGCGTCATTATGTTGGTTGTTTGGCAAAAAATGATGAATATGGGTTGTTATAGCTAATAAATTATGGTGATAAGCTTCTAAAAACTATAAGGTTTTAAATTTTTATATAATTTGGTGATTATTTGATACAAAAATGAGTATATTTTTCTGAATTTTGTTTAATTTGTTAATGGTTTTAGAGTTTACCTCATTAGGATGATGATTTTTAAAGGGGGGAGTACGTAACACCCTGCCTATTCACAATCTATTTTAGTCACAAAGTGAGTTTTAATGTTAAACAACTTGCAAACCCATGACTAGTTTTGTTACGTTGTCTTGTATACAGATGTGTGATCATACGCGTAACCGGAAGGTTAGGCATACTAGTATGCAATGATATATGCGACATTGTAATAGCAGTTGTTGTCATGTCTACAAGTTGCTTAGTGTTACAAATTATTTTACGTTAATTTCATTAATAATGATTATTTCATTTCTGTTGTAGATGATGATTTGTTTTTGTCTTCATTTAATTTGATTATTATGTTATGATGTTGGAATATTCTTATGGACATTTGAACTTGATGGTTAGGAACACTTTCATGCTTTTAGTAGCATGTAATATTTCATTAATCTTCATAATGATGTGGTCATTGATTGTGATACAATATAAGATTTATTATAGAAGGATAATAAGGAGATTAAGATAATTATCTACTTAAGTTGTTTATTTGTGTTTCTTATAATATCATCATGATAGTTAGATGGACCCAGATCTTGAAATTGTGGAAGAAACAATTTGAATTTATAACACCATTTGTTATTACAGTAACAACATGTAAGGTAATGTCTCTTAATGGTTTTATAAGCCCATACTTAAGGCAATACTATCAAGAGAAGACTTTGGTTATGAGTTGATATTTTTAGAATTTAAAAACATTGTTATATTAATTAATAAGGTCTTGAGATCATCTTCCTTGAGATCATGTAATACAATATGGCCTTTGACCATATTAGAAGAAATGAGTTATGAGGGGTTATAAGTTATGTTTAATACAATTGATGAGTGGTCATCGACCAATCTCATGACATGCAAAATAATTAAATGATTTTGAACTAAATCTTAATCAGTTAAAACCAATCCCAAATCTATTATTAAATTCAAACTTATTGAAAAATATGTCGACTCGGGCTAAACTGAGAGTTTAATTCCTCCAAGTGTTTGACTGCTCGAATTCGAACCACCATGCATTCTTGGCTATGTTTGGAGGGAGTTATTACGTAGAAAATAGGAAGTGGTACATGCATTCTTTAATGGAATTAAATCCATCTACCACATATATCGGGATAAGCGATAAGCTTCTCGAGGAAGATATTGAGATAGTCTTGTGTTTATACTCTAGTTCATTTTTACTTTGTCATTTTTCTCTCCCTTTGTAAGCTCCACTTCTGTTGAGGTTTGAGGATTTGAACAGTCCAAGGAGAATTTTGTTGGGTTTATTAATGACAGCTGAAAAAATTTTAAGTGGGGTTTGGCCATTTCTTTGGTTTGTTACTTTTCTTTGGTTTTGGAAGCATCTTTTTTTTTGGGCTTACTTGGGAATTATTGCAAGGGATTTCACTCTGTTCTTCTCGACCTGCAAGAAAAAAATAGAAAAAAACAAAGAGGAGATTAAGGACTTCTTATCATGCATGAAATTCATTAAATCTCTCTCTCTCTCTCTCTCTCTCTCTCTCTCTCGTCTCTCTCTCTCTCTCTCTCGTTGTTATTACTTTATAATGCATATGTTAAATGCCTTTTGTAGTTGTTTAAATGCGTGTTAAAGGTGAGTTAGTTGGTAGTCTTTGACTGCGATGGATTAGGTTAAGAAATTTATTTTATTTTCTTGTTCTTTTTGCCATGTCTAGAAAAGGAAACTGGGTTTCTGTTAATTATTATTGTGTGATAGTGTAGGAAAAGAAAGAATGTACTCAGATTTATTATGTTGGTCAATTTTATTGTGTTTTTAATATACCCATTTCTGGGTGTCGTTGCTACGTCTTTGACATGGAAGAAAAATAGACCCGTCATGGATACATGGAGATATTATTCTTATTAATTACTTATCTAGGTCGATTTATTATTTGAGTATGTGGAATAAAATTAATTAATGAATGTTAGGCATGTGTTGTCACTGTTAACCAAATTCGATTCTTTCCCTGTTAATGTCTCCAATCCTTGTGTGAATTTCTGAATATTATTGTTATCATTATAATATGTGAAAACATAGTATATGATGTTGTTGGAATAGGCATCCTAAAAGGAAAAAGGGGTTAAATTTCCTAAATGGGTACGAATATTTGTATTCCTTGATGATTTGTTTTTGTGGAAATTTCCTATCAATTCGATGGTTGGAAAAATATCTTTTTCAGGGTTAAAATCAAACCTATGCAAAGAGTGAAATTCATACTTGATAAGATAACTTAATAACCATTAAATTTGATTGTTGTGCAAATGGAATATGTTGTGATCTCAATTTTTTTATGACTGGAATCAATAAGATATCTAGTTAAAAAAGTCTTGTAATGCTTTTCGAAAAGTTTAAGGAAAACTTATTATTACATCGATAATATTATGATAATGTTAATATTACTTTGGTAATGTTGAGGTAATATTTGCATCATGATAATATTGAGGCATGTTGTCTTTAACAATTTTATGAAAGATTAATGTAACATTATTGTTTCTTTGATATTAGTGAGGTAATGATATTTCATTAGTTGATAGGTTTTGAGGTAATTATTTTTATTTGATAAGTGTAAGGTAATGTCGTTAATACCTTATTAATATTATGGTAATACTTATTCTCGGTCTGTCGAAAATCAAGGAACTTTCATTGCCTTATCTCAAAGGGTAAAGACTAACTTCTATAATAGAAGATTTATTTAAATTAGTTAATTGGACCTTGTTGAAAAAAAATGATGTCATTATCAGTTCTGTTTTTAAGAATGATATGATTAAATTAATCAAGTAGTTATTGAAATTTCATGATGTTAATGACTCTGTCTATTAACAAGGTTATGTTGTCAATTTTGAATTGATCCTATGACATGATGTTGTGTTTAATTAAGTCTAGGATAACTTGATATTTTTTAGAAATAATTAATAATCATTTCAAAATATATGTGTAATGTATTTTCTGATTGTTATTAAAGTATAATTTATTATCATGTGGTATGGAAAGTAAGTGATTGGGATTACTTCATTAGAGTTATTCATTTTGTAAATTTGATGACTTCGATAAATGAATATGATTGGGATTGTTGTGATGATTTAGCATATACACTATATCATAATAAACAACAAGGTGAAGAGGGTGACAATTTCATGCTAGTTCATTTTGAACTAGCCATTTTTATCATCTATCTCTCCTATAGATGACAAAGTTGAGAAATCATTCCTAGTTGACTAAAGAAAGTTTACACTTTCTTAACTTTCCTTATTATGATGATTAAGTTGATTTATTTGTATTAAATGCTTGACATTACTATAAAATGAAAGTTATACTTCGTTGTTATATTTATTAAGAAAAGGCGGAATGGCCTGTTATACGTAATGAATCATATTCGATAATCCATTTTGTACTTGAAATCATTATTATTTTAATAATGATGATGTTGATGATTAACTGTATTATTAAGTATGGCTTTTGAAATATTGATTTGTAGGAGATTATTATTATCATACTTGAATTGTAAATGTTACTATTATTTTAGTATTCATTATTAAATTGATTATTTAACTATTCAAGCTTGAAAAGAAAATGAGTTCAAGGTAACTATGATACAATTTATAATGAGAAGACATGTAATCAAGTATGATAAAATGTACTAGCGTAGGAAAAAATTATTCGATAAGTGACATATTCAACAATGTTGTAGTATACTTATAACTATTTGTTGCGATACTGTAGTGAGTTAACATAAATCATCATAAAGATTGTAATGAGTTTACATTATAAATTACTCATTAAAATTATCATAAACTATTAGGATACTATAACACAATTCAACTAAAATACATGATTTGATTCGATAAAATTATTGTTGTAACTAATTGGGGATCTGTCGTAAACTAATTAGTTGTAACTAATTAATGTTCAAGTTACTCTCGCTCAAAATGGTGACACGTGGTTCAGAGCTCAAATTTCACTAAGTGGATATGCGCAAATGAATTGAAAATGAATGGTTAGAGTTATATATATGTTTGTTTTAATTTCATTTTGAGTGTAAGTGCTTTACAGGAATAGAACGTTAGCATAGGTACACTTCTATCCTCACACAAATGATAAGTCCTCTTGTTGTTTTATTTTAGTGTTTATTTTTCGACATCATATCTATTTGCACTTGAGTCTTGTTTTTGTCTTGTAGGTAATGGGAGCTTAGATGATGACATTTCAACACATGGACGAGTCAGGTCAAGCTTCTAACTCCCCATTTTGGGAACACCATACTCGGACTCTACATTTCATACCTTTTCATGGATAAAAAACTTCTCTGAGGGAGCAATATGTATGCACCCAAAATTACATGTGATACATTATTAGAAAATGGTTCAAAGCCCCAAATGATGATTCATATCTTTTCCAAAGGTGTTTGAGCTCCTTAACCTCTTCACAACTTATATTTATAGCCTAGTTTACCTTACTTAGCCATTACCCACTTTTTCGTAGCTTCTTGCATCAAGTTTCCCACTGTTTTGGCCTTTATTTACAAAACCGCAGCCCTTCCTAAGCGGCGGTCCTATAACTGCCACATAGGCAAGAAAGTGGTTCTATAACCACCTCCCTGTGCAGGGAGGTGATCTTGTAACTGCTTCCTTACACATGGCAGTGGTCCTGTGCACTTTTTCCATAATTCTTTACCAATGAATTAAACATGTGTTACTTCACTCCAGTTCACTTTTAATGTTTGCGAGTCGATTTAGCTGATTTTGGGCTTGATTGATTCGTGTTTGCATCCTCTTCCACTTATAATTGTTAATTGATTATTTAAATCCCCCTTCAAGCTGTGATTTGGCACTCTATTGTTGTCAAATGGATGGACCGTTTCCCAACCAACCTTCTATATAACCATCGCTTGTCCTCAAGAAAATGGCTGGAAATTTATTTTGTGTATCTTGCTTAGTTAAACTACAACAATCTTTCCATAAACTACATAGCCAAGCTCTATTCTCTTACACTGTATTTCTTCTACATGCATTGCTACCAGACTGCCATCAAGCTTCCATTGCTCCAACAATTTCTCCTTGCTACTTCTACTGCATTCCCATCATCTTGTACTGATGTGAACACAAGAGATTGAAAAGACAATATAAGGGGACACAAAGGCAATATAACTGGACTACCAGAGTACCGCAAATACTAGGTTAGAGTTGTGATTGGGATTCTTTAATTCTTTGTTGAGAATCTTGTTCATATTATTCATTACTGTAGAAAAGACATTTCATTTTTTAATAGTTACAGTAGATCAATTCCTTCAACAAATCCTTCTTAGGAAAGATAACTTCTTTTTCCTATCTCTGTAGATTTACAAATAGGTGTTTCTAAAATAAAGCTTCTGTGTTAGTTTAGAAATCAACCAGAACATCATTTCATTTAGAAAATCCTCTATAAAATTTTCCTTTCCTTTTTTTGAGGAAGTTACAGGAGAAGGAAAATTTTCTGAGAAGCTTTAATTTCCTCCCATGCCTTTAAGGAAAAACATAAAATCCACATACATCATTAAAAGGATATCATTTAATTAGAATAATTTAGAAAAGATTTAATTAGTTAGCATAGATTTAATTACACCATTGCATAGGTAAATAGCTACATCCGGTTATTTATCTATATAGGATTTATTTGTTATATTAGAAGCTTTCCATTTCTTTGTTTCTTTTAAATTCCAGAAAAGCACAAAAATATTTATTTTATTAGATTAGTTGCTTTGTATTGTTTATTTCCTTTATATTCCAAAAACACAAAAACATAGTGTAGAATTTTCTTATTTTGATTATATTTTTATTTGCATTGATTACATTAAAATTGTACAAATACACACATGACCATACAAGGACCACAATAGTCAAGGACATACGGTAGAAATCCTAGGGTCCCCCAACTGAACGGGCCTAAAATACTCACATACATTGACACAAGCATGCACACACTAGTTTTTTGCACATTGCCACTACCACCAAACATTATCTCGTAACTAAACGCCTTGAACGTCGAAGCTGATAAAGCTTACGAGTTCTAGACCACCCTAGCCCAATCAAATTTAGATCTCCTGAAACAACGCCTCTCTCTCTCGTTCCATGAACTTGTCTGGACATATTTACAAGGCATTAATTAGTTTTCCATGAATTCTACATCTAGTAGAGAGTATTTCCATAGAGCTCGACATTGATTGTAGTCTTCGTGTGGCTATTCTCTTTGACCTATCCATTAGACCTATTCAGGTTAGAAGGGCATTCCTTTCCCTTGACGAGAAGATCATGATATTACGCATTGATAACATTGTTTTGCCTTGATATTTTGTTTATCCCATCCACACATTTCGACATTGGTTGTCTCGACACGACCTCAGAAGGTTGCGTGTGTATTTTCATTCGGATAGTGTCACCAAGTTGAATGGAAACAAGATTCCAAAAGGTCTTGTTTTTGTTAAAGAGTTATTTGATAAGGATGGTAGGTTCACCAAAGATAAATATAAGCAATCATCTCGATGTTCAACTTATTTTGAGAAAGAAAATATTAGTACCATAGACCAGGCAAGGATGGCAAACATTCGAAAATTTTGTTCACCTGAAGAGAAGAAAATATTTGTCTCATGGTTGAGAAAATATTCTATTTTTTGGTATACTCCTATGACGATCTCAAGTCATTCCAGCCCAAGGAGATGCATCACTCGATCCCACTGAAGCCCAAAGTAAAGCCTTTTAAGAAAAAACATCTATCATATAGTCTGAAAATTGTGGACACAATTAAGGAGGGAGTATTGAAGATGTTGGATGCAAGAATTATTTTTCTTACTCTCCACTCCACGTGGGTGGAAAATATTATTTTGGTGTGGAATAAAAATGGAGAGATAAGGATTTGTGTAGAATTCCACAATTTCAATCAAGCTTTGTTGAAAGATAACTACCTGTTACCTATCATGGATCAAATCCTATAGGAATTCATAGGATCATAGTTTCTCTGAGTGCTCGATGGCTTCTCTGGGTATAATTAGATTTAGGTGGAAAAAGAAGATAGACCCAAAACATTTTCCACAACTCCTTGGGGCACTTTTTCCTATAGTATAATTTCATTTGGCCTCATCAAAGTGGGAGAAACCTTTCAAAGGGAAATTGACCTAGCCTTTAAGAACCTCATGCACTACATTATCATCTATCTTGATGACCTCATAATATTTTCAAAGAAGCAAGGAGATCATATCAAACATCTAGAACAAGTTTTGATCAAGTTCCAACAACATGGAATCTCTCTAAATCCCAAGAATTACATATTTTTTGTTATTGAAGGGAAAATCATTGGACACATGGCGAATAAGGAAAGGGATAAAATTGATCTAGAGAGGATAAGATAAATCCAACAATTTTCATTTCCAACAAGAAAAAAGGGAGTCCATTCCTTCTTCGGCAAGGTCAAATTTCTCTATCGCTTTATTCCAAATTTCCCTGAGTTGACCAAGCACATCACTACCATGATGAAGCCTCAAGAAAGCTTCAAATGGAATAGTGAATAAAACACAACATTTGAGGAAATCAAAGAAGCAATAGCCAAATATCCTACTCTAGTATGTCCAAATTTTGATAAAGAATTCATCTTGTATTGTTATGCTTCAAATAACACGCTTTCATCCATCCTTGTTTAAAAGAATGAAGAAGGAATTGAAGTACCCATTGCTTTTATGAGTTATCTGTTGAAGAACCATGAGTTGAGGTACAACCAAATGAAGAAGTATTCCTATACTTTAGTCAAAGATGTGAACAAATTCATATTTTACATTCTTAACTCATGCACCATGGTGATGGTCCCAGGATCTACAATCAAGTCAATCCTAATTTAGTAGGACTCAAGAAATAAGAGAGGAAATTAGGTGGTACAATTTCAAAAATATGACTTGGACATCCAAAATTTGAATCTGGTTAGATGAAATGGATTGTGTTCGTTGATAGTTGAGGACAAAGCTCTCTTGACTCAGAATGATGCTAAGGAATATTTTTGCTACAAATGTGTAAGGACCTACCTCAAGTCCTTTTTATAAATACCACCAACTGAGTGGTACGCTGACATTGACTACTTTCTTGCTTATGGTGAATTCCCAAATTATCTTAATTATAAGTACAGAATAATTCTGAAATTGAAGTCATCCAGGTATGTCATTTGGGATCATGTGTTATATAAGAGGTACCTGATGGATGCTTTCTAAGGTGTGTGTATAAAGAGTAAAAAAAGAAGTTTCTAAAAGCATATTTTCATCATGATTGCGGTGGGAATTTCTATGCAATGGTCATTCTTCACAAAATACTTTGTGGTAGGTATTATTGGCCTACTTTGTTCGTAGATTCTCAAGAATGGATCTCCACATGTGAAGCTTGCTAACAATATTTTGGGAGACCCCAATTTGTTACGCTTCCTCTCCGGCCTGTGGTGATAGAAGAACATTTTCAAAAAAGGGGCCTAGACTTCATTAGAGTTTCTAAATCCCCATTCAAGCACAAGGCATACCTATTTTTCTCACAACAACTAATTACTTCATGAAGTGGGTGGAAGCAATTCCTTTCAAACGAGCCAATTCTGAAATGGTATGTAATTTCATCAAGGAGAACAATATTTGTTTATTTCAGGAACCCTCATAAGATTGTGGTTGATAATGCTACATACTCTTCCTCCATAGAGCTAAAAAAATTCTGTTATAGTTATCTAATCCAATTGTCTCACACATCAGACTATTACCCACAAGGGAATGGTCAGGCCAAATCTAGCAACAAAAATATTATGACCATTGTTTAAAATCTAGTCGATGAAAATCAAAGAAGCTAGCACAAGAAGCGATCTACCATGCATTGTGGGCACACATGATAACTCTTAAGAAAGCAATCAATATGTTACCATTCCAGTTTCTCTATGGGATCAATGCCGAAATTATAGTCACCATCTTAAAGGATAATTCCATTTACAAGATAATCTTGGTTCTTGAAAATCTTGAGGAAGACAGATTCGAGGTGGTGGATTGTATAAAGGAACATTGGCTGAAGGTGAATAAATTGTATGACAAGAAAGAAAATGCAAAGGATTTCAAAATTTGAGATCTTGTCTTACTATGGGACAAATGAAGAGATCTAAAAGGAAGTCATGGGAAATTTGAATCCCTATGTCTCGGTCCATTCCATATCTGAGAAACTTGCAGTGAGAATGCTTTCTATCTCTCATATATGGATGGAACATATTTGGAATTTCCCCACAACATGTAATATTTGAAGTTTTACAAATAATGAAATCAGGTTGTCCCTGGTATTGTACCATAGGTGATTTAGGTATGTGTTTCCCTTTCTCTTTTTATTTGTTTTTTCCTTTCTAGTGCACTCCAATTAGTCAAGGCAATTGAAGATAGCCAATATCATAATTCCATTGACAAGATAATCTTGTTTCTTAAAAATCTTAAGGAAGACAGATTCAAGATGGTGGATCCTATAAAGGAACATTGGCTGAAGGTGAAGAAATTGTATGACGAGAAAGAAAAGGAAATGGATTTTAAAACTTGAGATCTTGTCTTACTATAGGACAAATAAAGAGAACTAAAAGCAATTTAAGGGAAATTTGAACCCCCGTGTCTCCGTCCATTCCATATCCGAGAAACTTGCGGTGAGAACAGTTTCTATCTCTCATATTTGGATGACACATATTTGGAATTTCCCCGTAGCAGGAAATATTTGAAGTTTTACCAAAAATGAAAGCAGGTTATCCCCCGCATTGTACCATAGGTGATTTAGGTGTGTTTTTCCCTTTCTCTTTGTGTGTTTTTTCCTTTCCAGTGTGGCATGTTTCCCTTTTTTGTGTACGTGTCCATCCTTTCAGTCGATCTTTGCTCATATGAGACTCTGTAAATCCCAATGGATAAGGAACTGGTCTAAGTTGTGTACAAATATTTTGGAGTTCATTCTCATCTTTTCCTCACTTTTTTGATATAAAATGAATCCTCAAGTGAGAGAGATCCGTTGTCATGCGTTTTTGCAAGGGAAAAATTTAACTTGAAAACATGACAACTTTACCCTAGTGTCAAAATTTTTACTTATAGACCCTTTTGAGCACTCCTCCATATCATTTCACCCCTTGTGTCAGGCCTATCCCAATCTAATTAGTGTTAATATGTGTTTTTATAACCTTTCCCATGTGTTGGAAATATGAAAACAAGTACATGAAGTTCTTTCGAGATAATTCCTCTCGAGACAAATTTTTCATTAGAATTAGAAATGATTATTTTTAACCTTTCTAAAGTAGGTGTGCATCATACTAAGAAAATTTGAAGGCCCAAATTCATCAAGAAGTGGTATCAAGGAGCTAAGATCATATTTCAAGTGATTTAATGAAATTTAGGGAATATTTGGAGGTTTAGGAACAAGTTAAGTGAAAGTAGGTTTTTGAAGGTGAAGGAGCTTGTAGTTCAAAAAAGTTATGGGAGCTTCGGAATGGGCTGGAGGTTGAAAAAGATACCATTGGAAATAATCAATTCCATACATGATGGCATTTTCATATTTTTCATAAAACCCAGACACTTCTTTCCACAACTCATTCTTGGTAAGCACACCTAGTGATCCCAAAAATAAGGATATTTTTAGGATGTTTCAAGCAGAATCAGACCTTGAGACCCTTGGGAGTCAAAATCATATAAGGTTTAATCATAAAAGTACTCCTGGAGCTCTGAAAACTTCATCTTCAAGGTTTTTCCCAAACTAAGTCTTTCATACTTAGTCAATTTTCCAAGTGCCACCTGTAAGCATGAGGCTAAGGTGTACTTTCTTTTCCCTTCTATCCCATCCCAAGGGGACATTAGGGAAAATAAAAATTTCCCATGCCCATTTGAGCCCCTGGACCCATCACATGACCCTGGGAAGCCTCAGTAAGCCCCTTTTCCTATTTTTCTAGCCCCTACCTTGTAAAACCTTGGCTTTTCCACTTGTCATCATGTGGATGAGGTGTACTTTTTTGTCCATTTCATCCCAAAGCAAGGGGGAAATGGGGACACAAAAAATTACCCCCTACTCTTGCATGGTTTCTCATATGACCCAGACTTGGCCCCCAGATGCTAAAAACTAATTTTTCTCCCTCATTCGCCCACGAATTAATGATCGTCACTTGTCCTCATAGGGCTAAGGAACATTTTTTTGTCCCTTTCATCCCATCACAAGGGGAAAATGGGGATAAAAAATTGTGCCCCTCCCCATGAAGTGTTAAAAACTAGAAGATAGAAGTTTTTTTAAAGCTTCTCCTCTATATGCATGCAAAACCCCAGAGATGCTGCCGAAATTCTTCTAAAATTTATTTCTTCCATTCATCTTCCTTCCATTTTTTTTCTCCATGCCCTCATGATCTCAAAAAAAATTATCCATGAAATATTCATTTTTTCCAGAGTCCATTCCCAATTTTTTTCTGAATGACTTTGTGCCTGGAACGATAAAAAATTCATATCTCACAATTCGGTAAATGGATCGAAGTGAGATTTTTTGCAATCTTCCTCTTTTCCAAGCACCTTCAAGATGCATATATATGCAAACACATGCATGCACTATATTTTTAATAGCACAAAACCCTAACTTTGTGCCCTAGTTTTTAAAGTTTATTTTCCATCATTTTGGTGGTCGGATCAGGATAAAATTATGTACGTGAGATCCAAAGAAAAATATTATCCTGGTGAAGTAGTTTGCATTACGATCCGAGGTGTGGAAGGGTACTTTCTAAAAAAATTAAGTCTCATGTGCACCTCCTTACTATAAATAACAACCTTTTATAAAAATTAAATCTTCTGAAAATAGCTCCCCTAGGAAACAACATAGACGACAAACTAAGCAGTCCAAAGCAGAAAAGGGAAAAAACGGGAATTTTTCTAAAAATAGTAAGTCTTCATTTCAAGTGCAGAAATGTGATGTCATCAAACATGAAGTTAAAGTTTGTTGGCCTCCAGCCCATTTCATATCTATCATTTGATTACTTGGGTGTGGCTGACAGTGATGTTAATCATATGGATTTGGAAGACCTCAAAGACGGGATGCTAGGTGGACCGAGGGAATCTGTGGAGGATAAAGTCTATATAAGTGGGTAATATGCAATGGGTGGTCATTCAATAATTTGGTATTAGAATGGTTCCTCCATTATGATCCAGATACCCAAACCATAAGAGTTGATGATAACTCAGTTCTAGTGGTACTCACTCCAAAGGAAATGTTAGAGAAGGTATTTACCTTAGCTCATGTTCACCTAGGTACTTTATTTACCTTTTTTGTATTTATCCTCACCCACTTATGTGTGTGGATATTTATTTTTATTTATTTAGATATTAGGGGGATATTATCTAGTTGTTAGGTATAGTTATTTTCTTGATCTATGGTATTAACTATATCCTTGATGTCTAGTTCTCTTGTAAATCTATGGTCTTGACTAGTTCTTTGATGACTAGTTATTTCCTTGATTTATGGATTGATCAACGACCTTGAATAGTTCTTAGATTTTTATTCCTTGCCTATATAAGCAAGGCCCATTCTCATTGTATTTCATTGAGTTCCATAATAATATATGATATTGTTGCTCAATTTGTTTGAAAAGGTTTATGTAAAGTTATTCTAATGAATTGATTTTCATCTTAATGATAATGGTGTTTGATTAGCATATGTGTTCTTGGCTTGGTATGATATAGTTATTCATTCCTTTTATGGTATCCCCCAGGGGAGTCAGGTTGTTGTTGAAAATCATGTCTGACTAAGTTTCAAAGTTGCACAATCATCTAGTGTATTTTTGGGACTCTTGTCATATTTTGTAAATGCATCCTATTTTTATGCGAAACAGAGGTTTCAATTGGATTTAATAAGAGTGGAAAAAACCTAATATTGAATGTAAACCTTCTTAGCTATATATATGAGGATAGTCATTATGTATTGAAAAACTTTTGCAGATCATTCGTGTAAGGAGGCTTTGCCATTTTGAGCACTCATATATAGGATTTAGCCTCAATACTATATACAAAACTAATTTTTTTTTGTGGTCATCTAATTTAATGGGTTGTGTATTTCTATAGTTCATTTTATACTTGTGAATGTTCTTATTTGCTAGTATGTGGTGATCTATCTTACTTTCACATTGAATTATCTTTTCTATAAAAAATTATAGATTGTGAGTAGTGAAACTTATTTGTTACAGCTGTGGAATAAAAATAATCCCTTCTATTATTATTAAGTCTTATTCTCATTAAGGATCTTTTTTAGGGAAAAGGAATAGAAAGTTGTGTATGCCATTGTTTTGTGTTAAAGTATTATGTTCTTGTGAAGGAAGTTGATCTTTTTATTCCTTGAGTTGTTGGTGCATCACCATTTCCATGTTTTTCAGTTACTCATGTCTCATTTTTTCTTCAAAGAATTGGATATTATTCTTAAGATTGTAGATTCCACAGTCTAATCCATTAAAAATATTTATTTTATATGCACATAGTTTAGAAGGAATCCAGACTTCTTCAGAGATTCATCCCAAGGATCCAAGGTTCCACACATTGGGGATGTTCCCATGTTACATTGGATCATCTAACAATTCAGTGGGTGCATGATCCAAGTGACAACAAAATGTAAGTTGTGAAAGTCCATAATTACCACCATGAATTCTTGTAAGTAGGGTTCATCTAGGTTTTCCTATACATACCTAGATTGAGTTGATTGTAAGGTTCCTTGAATCTGGAATAAAAAATATTCCAAGATTTTATTTTCACTTTCCATTTCTCATTTTTCTATCCATATTATTGGCCGAAGTTAGCCTATGTGTTCATTTTGATTAATTTGAATGAGTTTTAAGGTTCATATTGATGATTGAATGCAATAACTCTAATTTGTGACTAGGATACCAGAGTAAGGATCTTGCACATCTAATGAAATTATGCAATCCTTTAGGTTTACTAAGTCCTTCCCATTAGAATCTCACACATATCTATGTATTTATTGAGATCATATTGTTATGAACACAAGAATATTTTTCATGATCTTCAATGTTTAAATGAGCTAGTTCAAGTGACACAAATTTTATATTTATTACATTTCTAACCAGTAATACTCTCTTTTTCACCTTTTTAATCAACTCTGTTATTTTTAGGAATCAATATTGTAATCTATTTTAAATGTGTAATGTATATTCATTATTATAAGTGATAATCATACTTGAATATTAGATTTATTGGATTTGAGAAAATCATTAATCTATGAATGAATGCTAATATTTTGTTTACATGGTCCCCCAAAATAAATACTTTATGATTTATTCCCTAAGAAGTTAGTTTCCCTCATTGGATAGAACTAGAAATGGACCAAAAATTCCCTCAAAATTATTAACAGTCAATCTCCCTTGTCTTGATCTATTCCATAGCACATGTTTTAGCCACTAAGAGTCGGTGAGGGAGGAAAATGATACCTTGGAGAAGGCACACCCGATTCCGCACACTAAAATTAATACGGTTCCTTCCTACACATGTGCCTTATTTTTAGGAGAAGTAGATCCTCACCCATTTGTTTAAGACTTTATCTAGGTTGACTAAGATTGCCTCTTCCCTAACCAACTTCTGACACTAATCAAAATCCATTGAAATGTGTACTACCCCCTTCGTGCTTGTATTATTTCTAGTTCCCATGTTTCACAGGGATACGGATAAACCTATCCCAGTTATTGAATAAATGTATTTAGAACCCTTTCATAAGGACTCTAGGATGGTAGTTGAATGATTTGGCTCGTGTCTGGTTGTCATTTTGACCACTGATAGAGTGATCATAAATTAAAATATTACGATATAAAATAATGAGGGTATCATTGAATTTGTTCTTCGGGGAGTAAGTGTGTCTTCATGTTTTTGTATTGTGCAGTTATATCATCTTCTTGTGATCTATTAAACTCAAGATCAATTTTGATGCTTAATATTTGATATTTATAATTATTTTAACGTAACATGATATGACTAAATCATATTCCGATATTAACAAAGGTAAACCTCATTTTTAAAAATGGATATAATTACAAAAGAAAGAAAGAGGATTATCGATGAATGTTTGTCACTATGATTAAATAAATTTAAAATAATAAAATAAAAT
The DNA here is from genome assembly GCA_019776745.2 of Taxus chinensis. Lineage (NCBI taxonomy): Eukaryota > Viridiplantae > Streptophyta > Pinopsida > Cupressales > Taxaceae > Taxus > Taxus chinensis. Next base: position 682,839,770 of record CM034152.1, read on the forward strand.
AAATCACTTGAGCCTTAAATAAATAAATAAATAAAAAAATAAAATGGAAATAATTAAATAAGTATTTTATGTTTGTAATCCTAAATTGCTTCCAAATCTTGGGGTGTGTTGGGCCCGTTAGTTTATTGTCTAAGTACAGAGAAGAACGTGGGCATGGAAGGCCTACTTGAAGAAGGATGTGCAAGGAGAAACCACACTGACATGGTTCTAGGAGGGTTTAGTAGAACAAGTGGACTTAGCCATATTTGGTGTATCAGACAGAACATGAGAAAAGTGTGACCCGATTGTGCATGCGGAGTGGATAAGGTGCCAGCCTGGATACAGGGTGGCCTAGGAAGGAATATACCTTGCGATGGAATATTATAGAAGGCCATCATTGCAAAGAGTGGAGATCTCGAGCCTGAAGAAGCATGCTCCCATGGAGGACCACCTTGGACACTTGGCAAAAATATCCACAACCCCCACGAAGGGTTTAAGATGTTGAGAAAGGCTATAGATACAAGCACCCGACAGAGAAAAATGGGAGAAGAAGGAGAAAGAGGTGAAACCATGCAAGAATACTCAGAGAGCTCCATAGGTTATGTTTAGAGGATTTGTATGAGTATGTTTTACTAAGGGGATGAATTTGAACATTTTTATTTGTACTATGAAGGGGCTAAGTCCATTTCCGATGCATGGAATTGATCTTCATTATCATATGAATCTATGATTTCCTGAGTTAATGTAATGTGGTTATTAACATGCTTAATATGAATATATGTGTGGTTTCAGTTCTACTACATGGGTTATATATATACTTCATATGAGTGGGTGTAAACCCATGTGCATTTATTTTTTGTTATAATTCAGATCTATGTTCTATAATGTTTTTCTTATATGAATGAACACATTGGTCTAGAAGCCATTCTTATCTCTAAGATGAATGTATGGCTCCTTTCCAATTTGTTCACTTAATTTTCTATTGTAAATAATGCATTCTCAGACAAATCGCATAAAGGAGGGACTCGGCACCCGCGCATTCCTTAGGTGAGCACCTAGTGCCCGATGGGTGATAGGCTAACATGAATGGGATTTCCTTGATTCTTTAAGAAGGGCATAAAAATAACTACATCTTGGTTCCATTTTTCGGACTTCTTTTTGAAGTTATTGTGAGAAATGGAATATGTTTTCTGTCTTTGTGATGTGTAATGACAGAACGCCTGACTTTAGAAAGTGTTGAAACATGGTTCAAGAGCATAGAGGATGAATTTTCTCAAAGATTCAGTACTAGACCTGAGTTTAGTATGCATGGATGGGTAGAAGAGAATCTATACAATGAGTTGTATGAGACATTATTTTGTTGCTTCCCAATAGATTTATATGAATTGATCTCATCATACACATCTAGATCAAGTTGATTATGTAGATCACACGTGTGGACCAAAGATGACTATCAGAAGATGCAAGATGTAGATCTGACGTGGACACGTGTTATTGATCACATGTGTTATGGAATATAATTTGGAATATGCCATTTTGATGTATTATTTCTCGGAGATCATTGAGTTTGAGTTTCTGCGGGAGCTTAGAGGATCATTTTTTCAGTGTTATTCCTCTACATATGAAGATCTTGGCCAATACTTTGAGTTTAGAAGCATTCCCCATGGCCGGCTAAGATACTATGAGCAGTTGGGAGAGGAAGATAGGGTGGAGGAAGATGGTGGAAGTTATCAGCTGAAAAGGAAAGGAAGGAGATATGAATCAAGTATAATGAATCTCATGAAAGGGAGATGACTAGATAATGCGAAGTAGAAAGTGTGATGGATCTATAGAGGTAGACATTGTGGGAGGGTGTTGAAGTTCATGTAGAAGAAGTGGAGCCTAAGCAGTCTATGTTACCCCATCTTGGTAAGCACGTGGGAGAGAAGATCCTTCAGCTTCTGATGAGAGTTTCATCGCAGTGGAGAAAGGAGATCCAGTTGGTGACGTGCATCTTAACCCACCTGACAACCGATCCCTAGCGCTTGGTTTTCCAAATCAAGGGAAGAGTATTGTTAACCTAGTTGGTATAGTGGGAGTGATGATTGGTGCCTAGGAGATATAATTTTTTGTTTGGGACTTTTATGGTTAAACATACCATTTCCGGTTTTTGGAGGAATGTTTGGGCAAAGTACAAGTACACAAGGTTCAGGAAACACATCTGGGATTGGCACGGGATACACTTCTGGTAGTGGAGTAATCTCGCAAACCATTGGCACACAGTTCAGTGGGACATTGGGGACATTAGGCGTGACCACTTCAGGCCCATTTCTGGTTATAGGAGTATATGAATGTGGAATTGGTGGATTAGGAGGCATAAGACCTGGTGGATCTAGTGGATTTGAAGTGAAGGGAACACGAGAGTAAACCAAGGATCTAGATCAGGAGGACAGGGACCTCAGCCACTTCCTCAAGTGTTTTTTGAAATGTCTTTACACTTTCCAAATTACCAAGGTATAGAGGATGTATGCGGAACATGTGCACAAGTGTGAATTGCTATGGTGTGCGAAGGGGATCACTACCCCGGAGCGGAAGGCTAGTCAGTTTACAACAACATTGCAAGGACGTGCGCATAGCTGGTATAGGAAGTATGACCCCTATTAGATGATGGTAGAATACACCACATTGAATAATTCCTTCCTAGCAGAGTTCCATATACCTTAGTTTGAGCATAAGAGCATCAGTGCTTTAAAAGATATCCAGTAGGGAATGGAAAAGAGTGTGCAGAAATATGATGCATAGTTTAAGACTCTCCTATCAAAATTGCCATATGACATTCACCTTTCACAACATACTCAATGATTTGTTAGAGGGTTGATCACTCCATTTAGGAGGGCATTGTCCCATAAAACATTTACCGACCCACGTGAGGCTCTTGAGGTTACCTTACACGTTGAAACGGTTGGGAGCATTGATACTGGTGTGAGCCCTTTTCTAGAGGCTCAAATCGCTGCCATGGCCAAATAGTTAGAGAAGTTGTTTACAAAATCTACACATGAGACTTGTAGTGGTCTTTGGTGCATGGATTTTGAATTAGAGGGGCATTCCACGGATAGTTTCCCCCAGAAGACAGTACATGCCATAGCGGTATATTGTGAAATTTATCATGGGGACCATGATGTGAGTAAATTCCCCTTATTGCAACATGTAATTCGGAAGAATGTGTTTTGCTAATTTAAGATTTTCACCTCTACACCCCATGATAATAAGGATTGTAGGCTTATTGACTAGATCCATGAGGCCATTGATCATGGTGTGCATCGTACCAGCCTTGTCATTGTTTCCAAAGAAGATGATCACCATTATGAAGGACGTGCAGATGGAGGGGCATGTGGGATAGGTTCTCGTGGAGGATTTTCTTGTCACAGTAAATATGGAGGAAGATGTGAGTTCCCACAAGGAACATGCTACAATTTTGGATCTAAAGAACATTACAGACGTGAGTGTACAGATTTGTTGCAGTTCTCATGGTGTGGAAAAAGAATAAGTATGAGGAGTGCCCTGAGTTGTTTGAGCACATGAGCCATGGAGGAAGAAGTATAAGGTTAAGGTTCTTGTGGAGGATTTTCTGGTCACAGTAACCATGGAGGAGGAAGTGAGTTTTCATAAGGAACTTGCTAGAACTGTGGATCTAAAGAACATTACAGATGTGAGTGTATAGATTTGTTGCAGTGCTCATGGTGTGGGAAAAAGCATAAGTATGAGGAGTGCCCTGAGTTGTTTGAGCACATGAGCTAGTAGCACCGGAAGGAAAAGGGCGTTGGGATGGTGAGTATAAATAAGTTCGACACTGTGATGCCCAGTTAGAACAACCCACTTGAGAACCATGAACAACCTAGGTTTAGTTAGAAAATTATGGAATATTTTTTTTTTATTAGGAGTTAACGACCAAAGTCTCTAAGACAGTTAAATTCAACTGATAAATTTTCCCATTATAATAATTACTAATTCCAAATTAAAAATCAACAAGAGCAATAAGTCCACACCTAGCTCAAATCTCTCTAGGGGTTAATTTAATTACTGATTACATTGAAATTTTAGCTAAATATTCCCTGATTAAATTTTAGGGTTAAGAGACCCAAAACAATTAAATACCCAAGGTATTTAATTTCCACCAGATCAAGGACAAGAGCAGGATTAAATTACAGTGAGGAAAGAATACATATTTAAAATCAACAGAGTAAGGTCTCACTTACCCACTACCAGAACTTGATTAGGAGTGTCTACAACCAGGTTGCTAGGCAACAGCTACCACTAACAGATTTCCAGAACAACTCAAATCCACAAGAACAAACTTCTCTTTTATTAACAATTCACAGAGGTCACAAGGTCCAAAACTTAAGGCTAGAAGTTTCAGTTAGGTTCAGGGAGTAATTTACCCCCATACCAACTCTCTAACATGCTTAGAGTTTCAACTGGATTTCTCTCATACTTAGCGCTTCCCAAATTTCCTATCCAAAATTTCCCTAAACCATTCCCAATGGATAGGAAATTTTCTCACCTTTCTAGTGATATAAAGAAGTGCTCCTAAGTCTTTACAGAACTCAAGATATAAGCGGGCAGAATTTTTAGGTCAAATTTTCCCCTAGGGGGACACGTGTCAAGAGGTTGGGAAAGCACCTTCAATGGGTTGGCGGGTTATAGGGTGGATTGGGGAATTTTTCCATCACACAGGCACAAAGGAAAACTTTATTTTGCGCCTCCACAGGTCCCTAGTGGACACATGCCGAGTCCCAGTGCAAAGCGGGAAAGGGGTGAGGGGTTGGCGGAGTGGTGGAGAAGATTGCCAAATTTTTCTAAAGGAAGAACGAAAAGGGAAAAGGGATGCATGGGTCCGCGTGCCTGCGGAAGAAGAAAATTCCAAGGCGGGGCAAAAAAACGGAGCCACAGGGGAAACTTTCAAAATTTTCCAAAGGCCAAAACTAAAAAAGACAAGGGGTCCGCCCTCCTCACTGCCACCCCAAGGTGTCACATGGCACGTTCTCATTAGTTGCGGGCCAGTAGGGCTAACGTGAAAAATTTTCCCCAAAATTTTCAAAAGGTCTAAGGGTTGAAAGGAAGCTGCACCTCCGTCGTAGCTCCAAGAGGACACGTGGCAGCCCTCTGATTGGCTGCGGGCTGGTGGAGGAAAATGGAAAAATTTTTCCAAAAACTTTTCTAAGGCCAAAATGATAGGAATTTTTTGGGTTGCGGGCCCACCAGGGAAAATTTTCCCAAATTCACCCGCCAAGGCACAAAAAATTCAAAGTGCCATAACTTGAGCTAGAAAGCTCAGTTTTGGGAAAACGAAGATTTTTTGGAAAGCTCTCGATGCCCTCTTTGCACAGGAAGCATAAATTTTACTTTTTGATAAGTTTTAAAGGGTCAATTTTATAAAACAATCTGCAGGATTTTAATTGTTAAACTTGTCAATTTTTATCTTTTCAATTTGATTAAATTTGTGTTCCTTCTTCACTCAACATGTCAAACAGACATAAAGTATTGATCTAGGGAGGGTTTAGAGTGTTTTCGGAAAGTTAATTTTTTTGATTGATTCAAAATTGTATTTTTCCAAGTGACAGAAAATGACTGTTGGAGGGTCATTTTCAAATTAGCAATGCTTAAGTTGTTTTCTTGAGATTTCTTTGTCAATTTGGGTTCATTTGTGAACCAACATACTAAATTTTAACATCTCCAAGTTAATTAATGTGTGTAGGTTTGAACTGTTCATTTTTATTAAAATGAATTGCCAGTATAAAGTTTATAACAGTGATCTTTTTCTTTTAAGTCTGTATATCAATTTTATCATTTAAATGTGTATATAGTTTCTAAATAGTCTATTGCAATTAGTTGTTTCTAACAACTCATTTCCAAATGATATTTTTAAAACCTGATTTCCCAATTTGATATATTTCAAAAGAAGACAAGCAATATAATTCTCTCATGTGTATTTTCTTTTCCTTTGCAATTAAACAGAGATTCCCTTCAAGAATAGTAATTCAATCACCATTAGATATTCTCATTTCATTTACAACAATGTGAATAAGAGATAAACTTGCAATTCCTTATTGACTCCAAAAAGATAAATATCTTTACATTCTTTCAATTCCTTGAATACAATGTAAATAGAATTTTCATTTGGTTTCAAATACAGTTTACAAAATATACAACACTCTTCCACATTCCTTCTTCAAAACAGAGAAGAGAATATAAATCTTTACATTTCACATTTCACTTTCAAAATTTCCTCATCAATACAAGCAACTTCTCATTACAATAATTATACAAATCATCCACTTCAAAGTGGGAAGGAATACAATAAACTTGTTTCACAAGAAGGGACTGTCAAACTATACATTTCTTTTGTTCCATGACATCAACATGCTCATTTTTTTTCTCCAAGTTGATCACAACAAAAAAGGGGGAAATGCAACGCTCTCTACCCAACCAAGACATCCAATGAAAGGAGAATCCTTCCTTCATCATTGGCCCCCGAGCCCCAACCAAAGTACAATCAAAGGTGTAATTCAACCATGGCAACAACTGGCTTCCACAACATAGCATTCTTTCACATACACATTTCTTTTTTGAAACACAATACAACAGTCAAAACAAACAATAGTAATTCACAACTACATTTAAAAACATTTCAAAATAGAACTCAGGCTTGATCTTGCAAGCCAAAGGAGCAAGGACTATGGGGGAAGCTACTTATGCCTCCCAATTGGGAATTGGGCATCCACCTATAATCATACCACCAATATAACATATCATATCCTATAAACCTTATGCCTCCCAACCCCTCCTTATACCCCCCCCCCCCCCCCCCCCCCCCCACAAATTTCCTTATGCCCCCCCTCCCCCACAAAGTAAGAAATGCAAGCTTTTTCTTTTCCATGGTGGATCCCAAACCCAAACTCCCTCCACAAAAATCTGATTCCCATGGCATTCCCTTATTCCCCCCCCACATGGATTCCCCATAGCCTTCTCCTACACCTTCCCTAAGGCAGTCTACCCAACCAGCCAACAAAAGTAATAAAACATTCTCCATACACACAACTCAATAAGAAAATAATAGCAATAAAAGAAGGAATAAACTCCTATCTCTCCATGGAAGGATTTTCTCCACATAGCAAGCTTTGAATGTCAAAAAATATAGTCCCAAAATAGCAGTTCCAAAGTATCAAATGCTCTCCAATCTCCTCCAAATCAACAAGAGCTCTAATCACAGAAAAAATGTGCCCCTAAGGATGAATGCAAGGATGCTCAACAACCAAGCAATAGTCTTCACCAAAGTAAGAGCTCCAATAAAAAAAAAATGTACCCAAGGATGCATGCAAAATGTTTCAACAACCCCCAAAACAAGAAGAGAGTTTGAATTAAATAGAAGAGGGAGAGAAGAGGATGATGTGGATCCATGTAGGATACCACATCAAACATCCACCAAATACAACACAAAAGACAAAAATCCATTCCCCCACATACAATAAAGAGGTGGGTGAAAAATGACAAGTTACTTGCATACTCTAAAAGGATCCCACACCTCAAAGGACAACAATTTAATAAAATGTAAGAGAGTGCAATCCAAAACAAGCAACATGAGGAATAAAATGCATTATACAAGTCAAAAATCACATCTCCAACCATTAGTATGGTTGGTGAATTAGATTTAGAGGCATGGGACAATCAAAGCAACAACTACATCATTTTCATTTTTAATCCACAACTATATCAACATCATAAAATATTCATTTTCTAGATCTAGTCATAATATCCAAAATCAAATGTCCAAATAACTTCCATTAAACATACATGTCAATAGTATATCATCATCCACATATGAGTGTCTCTAATAATCACCATGCATCATATATAATCAGATTCAATAATAATCCAGGATCTGACATCTAACACCATACTAAATCCAAACTATTAAAATGTCTTTCCTATAGTCTACAGTCTCATGATCAGTAATAAAAGGTGCCAAAGGGAAGTGGGCACTACATACACTGGATGCCTAGAGTGGCACATGAGTCAGGGTTAGAACCTATTCTAGTGAAAACACGAGCAGAGGTTACGCGTGCCAAAGAAGTACCAAGGTAAAAGACTCTAATCTCAAGAGAAGAAGTGGTGCACAGGAAGTACCCAGACCCTGCCCACCAGAACGAGGTGTATCAAGAGATAATGGATGTCATTTGGATTTTACAGGGAGAAATCCAGTGTCTAAAGGAGCAATCCAAGTAGCAAGGAGAAAAGAAGGAATGTTGAGGCTCTACAGAAGGACCTGGATGAGGTCAAGGAAGTATTTAAAATGTTAATGTAAGAGAATATTATTCCCTTGCTAGGAGAATGTCTACGAGAGAAGATTCCATGCGCTGGAACTGAGTGTGAAAGGAAGGTGTTACATGCAAATATCCCTCCCCATAGACTTGATTATGACAAATAAATCACATTGAACACAATTGTGGATGGTTGGCTTTTAAGAAACATATTAATTAACACAGGAGCAGAAGTCAATGTTCTTACACTAGATGCCTAGCATCAAATGGGAAGGCCCGCATTGCAGCCATCTTCAAATGTGTTGTATATGGAAAACAAAACTAAGGCAATACCCATTGGAGTATGAAAGGATGCTGTAATTACCATTCAAGAGGTCAAGTTTACCGGAGACTTCAAAGTCTTGGCACTTTCCGAGGTAGACAATTTTCCAACATTGCTTGGGCACCCATGGTGTTATGAGAACAACACTGACTTGAGGTTCAACAAAGGATATATCAGTTTTGAGAACAAGGAAGAATGGTTCATCATCCCTCTAATGGATGGGAAGTCGGCACCTTACACTGAACCTTTGGGAGAAGAGGTCCTTGATAGAATTTATGTGCGCTCCATCAGAAACCCAGAGATAATTCACCCTACAAAAGGAGTTATCCAATTTGAGGATGCCCAGTCTGTGATTGATACCACAAGCATGACATGTGAAAATTAGGTGCATGGGACATATGAGTTAATTAGGTAACACCTTAGGGGGTCTATAACAAAAGTGACCAAGGCGCGCTCACTCAAGCGCCTAGGAGGAAAGAAGCTACCAAGTTACTCTAGAGGGGTATACCCTAAAATTTTCTTACGGGGAATGGAAGCTCAGTGGAAAAATGAGGATGAAATAAGAGGGATGCTTAGTTAGAGCCTACTTGTGACTATAGTGTGTTGGTGGGACTACACATCGGGAGAGCCTTCTGGAGTGGTGTGAGGTAAGAAACACATTCTCTATAAGTTTTTCTAGAAGCAACACACCCACGATCATTCAAGACTACCATGGTAAAGAGACCACTTCATTCGATATCTAAGCATATAAGAAGGCTTAGATAGGAGGTGCAGAAGCCTTACAACCATCATTATGGGTACATAAGTTGCATTCCACACTACAAGGTTTTATGCGTGTGTGGTATATCCATTCAAATTCATGCCACCAGACAAGAAATTGGAAGGAGCTGACAACTGATCTTATCCAAGCTTTTGAATATCAAAGCACAAAGCCATCAGTGGATAAGGCATTGCAAGTGATCAATTTCCTTATGATGGGGGATAGTGCCATGGTGGAAGATAGGCTACTAGATATTCTAGGTGAGCCTAGTTTATAGGCACATTTCGATGAGGACAAGTTAGAGGAGATGCAGTTTGAGCAAGCATGAATAGAAAAGGAAAAAGGAAATATGGTTTATGTATCAGATGGAGAGGAAATGGAGAGTTTAGATGTCAACCACTCTATAGGAATGCGCGATGTTATAGATAGTACTAATGAAGGATGTGCACTTAGCATGAGCCTTTATAAATGAAGAAGGTTAACATTGGGTCAGAGACTTAACCCAAGGAAGTAATCATTGGAGACTATTGGTCAGAAAAGGTCTCAAAGATCATTGATCTATTATGTGAATTCTAGGATTTATTCCCTTACGGGTATCATGAACTCAAAGGCTTCCACCATTCCTTGGGGGAGATGAAGATAAAACTGAAGGAATGCACGTGCCCAATCCAGAAGAGACAATACTGGATGAATCCAAATTTTCACGTATGGGTTAAGGAGGAGATAGATAAAATGATAGCATCAGGTATCATTGAGGTTATAGAAGAATCAGAATGGATAAGCCCAATGGTCATCAGCATCAAAAAGGATGGGAGGATAAGGATCTGTGTTGACTATAAGGGACCTAAATGTAGTATGTGTCATTGATCCCTTCCCTACCCCATTTACTAAAGAAATATTAGAGGGAGTGGCTGGAAGCGAAGTCTAATCCTTCACGGATGGGTTCTCAGGGTACCACTAGGTGCGGATTGCAAAGGAAGACCAGAGAAAGACAACTTTCACCACTAAATGGGGAAGTTTTTCCTATACGGTCATGCCTTTTGGATTGAAGAATGCACCTGCGTTGTTCTCGTGCATTGTGGTGCAAGCCTTTCAAGACTTCATCCATAAATTTCTTTAGGTCTATTTAGATGATTGGACTATGTATGGTCTAGTCAAGGACCATTGTGATAACTTAAGACTAATGTTTGAAAGGTGTCGATAGTTGAGGATATCCCTCAACATCAAGAAGTGTGTCTTTGCTACCCCATTTGGAACCTTATTGGGACATATCATATGCAAGGAGGGCTTACTAGTAGATCCCACCAAGGTTGCAGCCATTGTGGGTTTAGGGGAGCCTACTAGCCAAAGCGTCGTGCGTGGATTCCTTGGGCATACATGTTACTATAGGAAGTTCATCAAGGGATGTGCCAAGATCACGTGCACCATTAGAGGAATTACTTAGACACAAGAGTGACTTTCATTAGGGAGAGGCGTAGCAGCGGGAATTTGACACTTTGAAGGATAGGATTGTCACAACACCCATTCTTCATTTCCCCATTTGGGATAAATCTTTCCATGTTCATGTGGATGCCTCTAGTACAGCCATTGGAGCAGTACTGGCACAACCTGGTGAAGGAATTGTTGACCATCCCTTGTGCTTTGCAAGTAGAAAGTTAACATCAGTAGAAAAAAATTACACCACTACTAAGCGCAAAGCACTATCCATGATCTACGCTCTGCACAAGTTCAAGAAATATCTACTGGTAACACCATTTGTATTCTACACGGACCACATGGCATTAAAATACTTAGTAAATAATCCTATTCTACAAGGGTGCATATGTCAATGGGTCCTACTATTCTAGGAATTTGAGTTCACAGTGGTTGTCAAAGTAGGAAAGAGTAATTCTGGGCCTGATCACTTGTCTAGAATTGACTCAGTGGAGGATGCACAAAGCATTGAGGAGACCATGCCAGATGCATAGCAATTATTTAGGTTATGGTGTGCACCCTCAAACTTAGAGGATATTGTGGTGTTTCTCAAAATAGGTATGGCACCAGAAGGGATGAAATCATTAGAGAGAAATAGTTAGCCATACGCGCCACACCCTACATGTTGGTTAGTGGTGATTTGTACAAACTAGGACGTGATGAAGTGTTACACCAGTGTGTGCTAGAACATGAGTGCCTAACTATTATGGAGGAGGCGCATGGAGGAAGCACAGGTGGACACTATGTAGGGGACACCACTACACACAAGATATTACAAGCTGGGTTATGGTGGGAAACCCTATATCAAGATTGCAAAGAGTATTGCAAGGCATGTGATCATTGTCAACACCTTGGAAAACCAGGGTGGAGGGATGAAATGCCTTTGCACCCTATTTCAAGTGTAGAACCATTTGAAAAGTGGGCCATATATTTTGTAGGCCCCATTTTCCAGCCATGCGTAGGACATGATCATGCTATGTAATCACTTGCATGGATTATTTGACAAGATGGGCAGAAGAAGAATCCTACCAAGGATTGTACTACGGCTACAACAGCCATGTTTCTATGGGAAAATATTATTACAAGGTATGGATGCCCGTTGAGCTTAACAAGTGATAGGGGTACACATTTCCTAAATGAGACCATTAGGATTCTATTAGCAGAGTTCATGGTGGCTCATCATAAGACTACCCCTTACCATCCATAAGCAAATGGAACTGATGAGGCATTCAATAAAATACTGAGTCATACCCTGACCAAAATTTGTGATGTTGGTAGACAAGATTGGGATGAAAAAGTATCAGTAGTTCTATGGGCGTATAGGACAACCTATAAGAGGTTGAATAAATCCACACCATTCCAATTGGTGTTTGGCATAGAGGTTGTCTTACCCGTTGAATTTATGTTACCTTCTCTACGTATAGCACAGAAAGATTGGCCAACAAACAAGTGCTGGAGGAAAGGATTGACAAATTGATGAAATTAGATGAGAGGTGATCATTAGGCCAAGTGGAGTCAAAAGATTAAAAAGGCTAAACAAAAAGCATGGCATGATCGCCACATCAGAAATAAACAATTTGAGATTGGGCAGATGGTATTGTTATATGATTCTAAGTTTCTGCGCCATCCCAGAAAGCTGAAATTCCATATTTGGGTCCCTATATCATCTCAGATATCCTTAATTCAAGCACATGTCAGTTGAGAGCACTGGATGGAACGAGATTACCAGGCCATTTCAATGGAAGTAGGTTAAAGCCCTACTATAAATAAGTCTTCTTGGTGTTTGTAATAAGGTAGTTTTGCCATTTAGTATAAGTTTCCCTTTATGCAATTTTCCTTTCTTGTGTTTCCCTTTCTCGTCGTTTGTTTTTTGTTTGTTTTGCATCTTGGGCACCGGTAACCACATTAATTTTTGAAGGTTTTGCATGCACAGAGGACCACACATTTATTTTAGTGTGGGGTGGAGTGATGTGAAGTATGGGCCCGTAATACAAGTTGAACTGGTAGTAGAAGTTACGGTGAATTACCCGGTTGATGGATATAAAGCGCACAAGGATGAAGGAAATCACATAGAAGAAGAGGTGGACAAAAAATGTTGGTGTCAGGATAAGACTTAGAGAAACCACGTATAGAGAGAAGCGCAGGAACAACACGAGGTAGGCGAGAGAAAAAATCAGGTGGTGGACAGAAGAAGTGCCTTCGGCGCTGTTAACGTGCACATAAGAGTCTTATATTAGGATGGATTGTTTACGGGCCAGAAGGTTGTAGAATTTTTTTGTGCAAGGTTGGGCATGTAAGTGAAGATGCATAAGGCCGGCTTGGTGGAAAAAGTCACATTTAATACTAAGTACAGTGGTAGGTAAAATAACATTTAATGCTGGAAAGAAGGAAAAATATAAATAAGAAGTCGGTCACTTCATTATTTACCTTGCATTTTACAAAGAGAAAAGAGATCTCGTGAACTAGGGCATCCAAAGGTGATTGTGCAAAGAAAAATTGAAGAAATCTGAGAGGACCTGACTAGAGAAAATCTGCAAACCAATAGGAAAGGAGTACATGGGCGTGGAGGAAGTTTGTTGAGAAGGAAGTTTTTGAAGCACCATCTTGTGGAAGAATTGTTCCAATTAGGGTTTGGAGCAGCTAGGGCAAGGTGTAGGAGGGTTTCTTCGTAAGGTTGTGCATTAGGGTTAGATAAAGTGGTAGAGCAGAGCAAGGAAAAGATGCTTGAAGTGATAACCTAACCAGAAGAATGGCACCAAAGAAAGAAACCATCTCACCTAAGAAACAGAAGGGAAAGGGAAGGAAACAAATGTCGTCGCAAGCACAAATGAAGAATGGTACGTGGAGATGCAATACCTGGATGGGGTATTGCTAGGAAAAGAATGGGAATCTCATTTACAGAAGATGTCTGTAAGTGACTATAATCACTCACACCAGCACGACAGAAAAATAAATGGCTTTGGAGTTGGTTCTCCCAACAAATAAGAGGACACCAGAAGGCATGCCCATCTATAGTGACGAACTAAAGGTTAAGTTGGAGAAGGCAGGATTACTACAACTTTATGAATTACCCTACTTTGGAAAACCTATGTGCCTCTACCAGTGGCTAATGGTGCGCGTTCACAAAGACCACTTTTATTTCATGGGGTGCAAGATGCACATAACTCCCCAATTAATTTCCAAGGTTCACATGCCTTATCTATGAAGGGGATAACATTGATGATGACCTAAGTGACAAGGAGGCCATCAAGGAAATAGTTGCTGCATATGAATATAAGAAAGGCCACGATACTTTGACATCGCAGAGATCCTAGACCCCGTGATGAGGATGGTCGTGCACTTGGTAACCAAGCTCAATGACCAAGAGAGATGGAATCAAGTGAACAAGGCATGGTTGAACGTGTATCGGAAAATATCTTGAGGGGACCATCTACAACTTGTCCACTTTCATCACGGATGAAATCATTAACAAGCACAAGAAGGTGAATAAGATACTATTTGGTAATGTCCTCCTCACAATTGTCTTCTCAGAAATCAAAGTGCCCGATGGGCCAGAAAGGTTTGTTTGGGAGTACCCAGAAGAGGATCCCTTTCCCGTGAAGTGGTTCACAAAATATACTTGTGAGACAATGACAACCACTCACAAGGTGCATTTAGAGAAATGGTACAAGTGCATGAGGGATGCATTCGAGGTGGAATGGATAATTCCATAGCAATTACTTGTACTTATGCAAGGAGAAGAAGAATTCCCAGTATATCAACACTTCTGCATTGGCAGATTTAGGTTGACAGATGAAACAATGAGCCCATGGTGTAAGCTTCCCTTCTCCTTCACCGTGCAATACTTCCAAGTGGGGGTGAACAGATTCAAAGAGGTCCAAAGACTAAGGTTTGACCTTAGTGAGGTGGATCAAGACCATAGAGATCTACGCAGGAAGTTGGTTTACCCCAAGAAGCGTGCATACGTGGAGAGATATGTCTCCCACAAGATACAGATGATGAAACCAGTGACTTTTCCAATCATTGGAAGGGCTGAAACAAGAATATAACTTCGCATCAGGCAAAAATTTGAAAAGGGTGCATACTTGGAAAATGATGTATCCATCCCTAACGACCCCACAGGTAGATAGAATCCCATGCCAAAGAAGAGGGAAAGGGAAGAGGTGCAAAAAGCACCAAGTATTCAAGCTACACAAGCGGTAAGCACGTGCAGGGACAAGCTGCTAAGCCCTAGTACTTATACGCGGAGAAAGAAGTCCCTAGTGAAAGAAAATACTCCAGAGGAAGAAGCACCAGAGCACAAGGAACCCATCACCTAGGAGAGGTCACCAGAGGAGGAGGAGAAGGAAGTAGAATCTCCTGCCAGGAAGAAGCAAAAGGTGACAGAAGAAAATGATTCAGAGGATACAGAGAGCTTGGAGGCCTATAGAGGTGAGAGAGATGATGATGATGAAGATGAACCAGGAGGTGAGGACCATCCTATCTATGAGGTTCATGACTCAGAGGAGGAAGGAAGAGGAAGAAGAAAATGAATACATCTTTGACAAGATGGAGAATGACAAGGAAGAAGAAGATACTCAGGATAGGGGGGTAAGTGAGGAAGTTACAAAAGAACAAAGGACCCCAAGTCTCACTAAGGAACAGATGGACGATGCCATGGAGAAGGAAGTAGCCAAGATCATTGAAGACCTAGTAGAGTAAGAGATGGAACACAACACAAACCTAGTGATGAAGGAAGCAGAGGAGGAAATCGTAGAAAAGGAATATGGCAGCATGGGAGGGGATCCTTAGTTTGGCTGTGAACTTTCCTAAGGCTCATGTGCACAGGGAGAAAAAGAGAAGAGGCATCATAGGTTCAGAGGATGGGCTATATCGATGAATCAAACAAGGTGTTGTGCGCATGCTTTCAAAGCACCATACCAATGGAGAAACTCTTGGCTATGGCATCATTTGATGAGGAAGGTGCATACCCTTGGACAAGGAAAATTATTTCTTGGGCATTTGAGTCCCACATTGACGAACTAGAATTCAAAGTGAGCCAAGGGGAAATAATGAAGGTACCATAGTCAAAAGGTGACAACCCCTTGGTAAACACTCAATGGATATCAGACGAACAAATATATAACACGCTGAATAACATTTCAGCAGAAGTAGAGGCTAGACTCTTCGAGAGGAACGACGAGGTGAAGTTCCTAGAGGCAGAACTGGAGAAAAGGGAAGAGAAGCTAGAGAAAAGAACCAAGGAGTTAAAGTGGGAGGAGCTAAAGCAGTGCGTAGCTAAGGCGTGAGTTGAAAGAAGAGAAGGAAAGGGTGCATGAGGTCTACAAGAAAGTAGAGATGATCACAGATACCATTTTCTTGAAGCATATAGATCTAACGCCACCAATGCAAAATTATAGATCCACCCTAGAATGTCTAGAGGACTTGACCCACATCCTCACAATGGAAAGACAACCACTGGCCTTGGAGTCTACAGAGGAGGCATCAACGTGCAAAGAAAAGGAGGACAAGATGAAGTTTGTGTCCATTGTGGCCCAATACAAGAAAGTCCTCATGGATGTGAAATCCACCACCCAAGTCGTTGAGGCCGCTTATGAAAACTGCACTGATAGAGATAGAGTGGCGAGCATTCTGGTCACCACCCATGAAGTAGAGCTCAAGGAGTTCCAGGAGAAAAACAAGGGGAATAGGGTGGAACGTGAAAAAATTCTAGCCGAGGTTGAGAAGAGATCAGAGGCTATTGAGACCTTGTGGGGCTAAATCAAAAACCTGGATGAAATAGTTGTATCCTCAGATCACTCAAAGGATAAACACGCTCGAGGATTTGGGAAAATAGTTGGAGGGAATCGTGGAGATGATGAATACCCAAGGATAAGGGCTAAACTTTGAATAGGTGAGCACCCTAGTCGGTGACCTTTGTCAACAAGCACAGAGCAAATTTGATACCTGGAATAAGTTGGAGGTAGACTTGAACGAAAGATTTCCCTCTCCTCTTGTAGAAATAATCATAGTTCCCCATTCTTTCATTCTTCCCCAAAATTCTTCATTCCTTTATTCTTTCTCCAAACTATTCAAGGATAGTC
Source organism: Taxus chinensis (assembly GCA_019776745.2). Lineage (NCBI taxonomy): Eukaryota > Viridiplantae > Streptophyta > Pinopsida > Cupressales > Taxaceae > Taxus > Taxus chinensis. Next base: position 682,856,684 of record CM034152.1, read on the forward strand.
ATTCTTTATTCTTTGAGAAGGTGTTCCTGAGGGTGGAGAACAGGAAAAGTGTGGGGTGATGTTGGGCCCCTAAAATATTGACTAAGTACAAGAAGGGACGTGGGCGCGCAAGGCCTATTTGAAGAAGGGCGCATAAGGAAAAAGCACACATGATAGGGTTTTAGGAGGGTTTTTATAGAACCAATGGCGTGCGTGCAAGGCAAAGTAAATATCTTGGGACTTAACCATATTTGGCATATCGGGTAGAACATGAGGAAAGCATGACCCGAATGCACATGCAAAGTGGATAAGGTGCAACATAGAAGCCTAGAAACTTGGTGCCCACGAAAGGAATATACCTTGTGATAGAAGATTCCAGAAGGTCATCATGGGAGAGGATGGAGAGCTTGCATCTGAAGAAGCATGCTCCCATGGAGGACCACTTGGACACATGGCAAGCAATCTATAACTTCATAAAGGCATGGTGGTGCTTGATAAGGCTATATATATGAGTGCTCCATAGAAGAAAAATATAGATATAGAGATACACATAGAGACAAATGGAGAGATTGAGAATTGGAGAGAGGAAAAGCCATGCAAGAATGATGTGAGAGCTCCATAGTTTGGGTTTAGAGGATCTGTAGGAGTAGATTGTAACAAGGGGATGGGTCTGAACAATTTTTCTTTGTACTATGAAGGGCCTAAGTCCAGTTCCAATGCATGACCTTGGTCTGCACTATCATATGGATCTGTGACTACCCCAGTTAATGTAATGTGGTTATCAACATGCTTAATATGAATATATGTGTGTTTACAGTTCTACTTACATATGTATGGATCAAGTTATATATATACATTTCATATGAGTGGGTGTAAACCCCTTGTGCATTTCTTTTATATTATGATTCAGATCTATGTTCTGTAATGCTTTTCTTATATGAATGAACACATTGGTCTAGAATCTGTTCTGAGATCTAAGATGAATGTATGGTTCATTTCCAATATATTCACTTAATTTTCTATCGTAAATAATGCATTCTCACACAACTCATATAAAGGAGGGACTCGGTGCCCGCACGTGCCTCGGGTGAGCACCCAGCACCTGCTGGGTGATAGGTCGGCACGCATGGGATTTCCTTGTTCTTTGAGAAGGCATCAAAATGACAAATAAAATCCAACCCTTCTCCATCTCAAAGTGCTTCTTGACCCAAAGAAAACAACTCTTAACCCAAGGAATATTCTAAATCCAAGAATAATTCTAGGCTTTCATGCTCTTTTGTGGGGTTAGTGGTCATGAAGAACACAGGTGTTATAAGCAAATGCAAACCTTAGAGGATGTAGTCAAGAAACACAAAATTTCTATCTACACTCCACCTCCTTCTAATTAGCATGGTAAAACACTTAATGTTGTTGGGATATCTCAATCACCACTTGCAAACAATTGGGTTATAGATTCCGGTGCTTCTCATCATATGACTTCTTCCAAGGAGTCTTTTGATTCTCTAGGTTTGAGTTCTACTTCAAAAATTGAGGTTAGAGATTCTTCCTTTCTTTATGTTGACGGAAAAGGTGATATACAACTTGATGGTGGCAGTTTCCAAGATGTTATATGTTCCTAACATCACTACAAATTTTCTTTCTGTATATCAAATTTGTCATTCTGGTCAAAGGAAAACAATGAATTTTACACCACATGGGGCAGAAGTATGAACTTTTTTGGAGCCTCATTCACTTTTTTCTCAAGGTATTGTTGATCACAATTCTATACTATATCACTTTCAGGTTTTTGATGACACTTCTTTTATAGGAATAGGATTGGTTTCTCATGCAAATTTAGAGAGTAAGCTTTGGCATGAAATATTTTCACATCTTAATTATAGATATTTGAAGGAGTTGAGCGCTCACAGTATGGTAGATAGTCTTCCTAGAGTTTCTTGTCTTGAGGGATTTTACTCTAGTTGTGAATTAGGGAAACAATACCAAGATTCATTTCCTAAGAATTTTTCCAAGAGAGTTTCTTCACCACTTGAGCTTGTGCATAGTGACTTGATGGTTTTTCCTACCCCCTCTTTCAATGGAGCTAAGTATGTACTTACCTTTATTGATAATTTCTTGAGGCATACTTGGGTTTATTTTCTCAAGTGAAAGAGTGATGTTTTTACACACATCAAAGTCTTCAAGGCTTTGGTCAAGAAATTATCTTCTAGTTACATAAAGAACCTTCACATTGATAATGGGGGGAGTACTTTAGCACCGAGTTCTATGATTTTTTAGCAACTCAAACAATTATTAACCAGAATTATATTCCTCATACTCCATAACAGAATGGCTTAGTAGAAAGGAAGAATATAGCTTTAAAGGAAATGGCTAACTGTATGATGCATTCTAGAGATTTACTTCCTATCTACTGGGAAGAAGAAGTTAATTGTGCTAACTACATTCAGAATCACACACCACACATAGCACTTGAGTATTTGACTCCAGATGAATCTTGGTCCAACACTAAGCCAGATGTCTCATTTTTTTGAGTCTTTGGGAGCCATGCTTGGGCCTTTTTTCTAAAGAAGAAAAGGAAATCTTTAGGCAAGAATAGAAAACCCTTTATCTTTGTAGGGTATTGTGAGGACATGGGAGCTTATCAACTTCTAGATTCTGATACTCATGACGTTATTTTTAGCACACATGTTCAGTTTGATGAGCACTTCACTCCTCATGATTCTTCATCTTCTTCCATGTCTCCTTATTCTTCTTCATCTCATCTTGAGGATCCTTTCTTTGAGGAGGTTGATGAGGAGGTTATATATGTTGTTGAGGATCCTATTCCCACTAATGTTGTCACTATGCCTAAGTGGTCTTGTATTACATTTTCTAAGGAAACACCTTTCATACAGGATCTTCCACCCACTAGGAATCATCACACACATTCTACAGGTTCTAGACTTTTGTGTCAAGTAGTTTTTGAGGATCGACAACCTTTTTCAAAGGCTCATGGGATACAGGAGTGGGATGATGCGATGACAGTTGAGTATTCTTCTTTGATAAAGAATCATACTTGGTATTTGGTATCTCTTCCGAAAGGAAGAAATATGGTTAGGTGTAAGTGGGTTACTGTACGTACCCAAAATTGTAAGGTACTGTACTGTGGAACGGTGTAATAAATGCCCCCAATGATGATACAGGTCTCCTCGCAAGGTGTTCAGGATCTAGAAAGAGGTCTTCGGATATGCGTTAACATCCCGCATACCCCACTTAGCCCCCGTGTCCTTTGTTTTCCCCTTTTTTCCCTCTTTTCTTGCCCCTTTTGATCTTCAGTGACGAAACCGCCGCCCTGCGGGGCGGCGGTCTTGTAACCGCCGCCCTGAGTAGGGCGGCGGTCCTGGGTGCGTTTTCCAGAACGCCCTTTTGACGCGACCCGCGTGAAATATCACATTTCACCAGCTTTCCTTGCCGACTTGAGCATGCATTTATGTTTTTGGTCCCCTAGAATAGTGTTTTTCCTTTGTTTATTGTTTAGGAGTTCAATTTGGTTTTGGTTTTGAGAGTTGGAATTCCTATAAATGCATGGTTTGTGTACATGCAAATGGTCTGATTTTGGTCTGATTTTGGTCTGAATTTCGGCTGAGTTTGTGTGAAGAAATTGAGCTGGAGTTTTGGCCACCATTTTTTGTTAGAGTCTTCTGATTTTCAGTGGTTTGGTCTGTCAGCTTGCTTAGGATTGATAGCATAGTTCATTTCTTACTTGGTTAGTATTGCTCAGCTGTTGGTAAGCCACAGACCCATCTTATGCAGGTAGTGCTATTGTTCCATCCAATCCGGTTAGAAGCTTGCCTCTGAATTCCTCTTTGCTATAGATTTATTTATTTTTTACTGTGACTTAGAGTTCTTAGTTCAATTCATTATATACCTGGTTAGCTTTATTCAGCTGTTGGTAAGCCACATATCCAACTTGTGCAAGCAGTGTCTTTATTTTGGAACGAAATAGCTTAGGAAGCCATTAAAGTTGCAGGTTTTGCTCTTCTTATAGGATAGTTAGAAGTTCTGGTCGCTTCATGTTGCATGACTTGCAGTAAAATCCCACTAGGAATCGCATAAGCCAAGCTCTGTACTCTTGCACTATCCCTCTCCTACTCACATTCTCGGTCTGCATTCTGAGCTGTCCTTATCCCAAAATCTACTCCTATCGGTGCTAGCATCACACGCTTTTCTGGATCCACATGAACACGAAAGAACGAAGAGACCTACTGAGGGGACGAGATCACATACACACCATCGGATTCGCCACTGTTCTGCGGAATCCAGGTTTTAAATTTCAAAGTTCTAGTCAGAATCATATTAAATAGAGTAGTTAATCACTTTATTTCATTTCATTCTATTCTCGATATTACCAGGGAAGCTATGGGGATTGATAGTTTCCGAGAAACTATGATTCACTCCTCACTTCTGAGGTAGGATCGAGAATCTTGCAGATAGATTAGACCTATTTAGAATTCTATCAATTCGCACAGACAAATAACTACACTCGGTTATCTTGTCGGTTTTAATTAATGTTTAGTTATTATTTCTAGATACGTTTAAAATAGTTTGCTTCCCTTAAAATTGTTAAATATTTCATAGAAGAATAAAGGTTATATGCAGTTAGATTTACTTCACGTAGTTAGAATTTTTTTCATTACAGTTAGATCACATTTTGTTTCGTATGACAATCACGGGACCTCAAGAGCCCAGGGAATATATATTTGAGCCAATCGTGCCTCAACCAAACCTCGTCACAGCAATAGTTGAGATAGACCAAAATCTCAGGATACAAGTATTCCAAACAACCACAGATTTACAACTGATCAGTTCATAGTTAAGAGGATTAAACATAGAAGACGACCAAGCACATGCGTTTTGGTCAAGTCAGCCAAACTACAGATTACCCTAGAAAAACATCCACATGACTGTAGAAGGGCTCAAAAGAGAACAAACATTCGGGTGTGATCCTTTAGTTCCATAGCCAGACGCTGGAGACACCCTCGTAGATATAGATACCAGCTTAAGAATCCAGGTTGTGAGAACGCCTGTAAGGTATTCTGAGAAGATTTCACAACTGTTGGTTCTAAATATAGAAGCTGAGAAAGCATACGATTATTGGATACTAGGGATTAGAACTTGATCTCACATATGACCATAACAGGACCGCAACAACCGAGAGTTTATGGTTGTGATCCACAGATCCCACAGCCTAACGAATCCATAAGAGAATTGGATATAGACATCGGTCTACGCACACTAGTATTTCAGTCTACTCCAATTCCACATATCATCATCCAACAGTTATCCCTACTGGACATAACAGCTAACGAAGCTAGAGAATTCTGGACTAGGCCAGAGAATCGTCCATAGAGTTGACTATATTCACCATATGACCCTATCAGGAGAAATACACGAAACCATCCTAGGTCATTTCCCACGCATTCCACAACCCATAGATCAAATCACGCTAGAGCTTGATATTGATTGGAGCCTTCGAGCATTAATCCTTGCTGATTGATCTATCACACCGGTCTAGGTTAGAAGGGCCTTCTTTGCCTTAGATTCACAGATTCCATTAGTGCGTGTCGAAGATATTAGATTGCCTAACTAGTCTATCCGTATACTACCTGTATTCCATCTCCACCGGCTGTCTCGGCACGACCTCGGGAGGTCAGGTACGCGGAAGAGTCACTTGTAGATTCTCATGCTCGCTTGTCGCTTTTCCGATGTACAAAATTGGTGAACCTGACGTGAAACTTACAATTGCTTCACCTTCTCTCTGAGAAGTTTCATCTTATCCAAATCACCTTCTCTCCTTCCCATTATTCTGCGGGTATTCATATACCCCCCGAATATGTCGGGATTTGATGCATATGGCAGACCCCTCCTGGGTCTTGAGGCATATTATGCCCAACAGAATAGACAGTCATCACCCTCACTCTCAATGTGGGGCGACAACTATTCAACTAGTCAGTTGTCAATGCAAAATCCAAGGACTAGATATAACTCGTCCTTCCAAGCAGAGGGGTTGGAACAACTCGCTCAAACACAAACAGAGCCTTCAGACTCAAACAATATGACATTTACTGGAGAATCTGTTTCATCTCCTCAGATGCTACTTAGACCACATATTAGTAGACAATCAGACCCATACTCGGTTCTAGATGACGAGTACTCAATACGTTATCCTAGGAGTGAACAATGCTCCCCGGGTATACACCCACTTGTAGGAGGTTTGCAAATACAGCTCGAGTCCTCTCCTCAAGAAAATACCTCTATGCCATCACGTATAGAAAATACTCTCAGAGATGCTTGGCAAGATAATGATCAGTTCATAGCAGGATATCACATACCTCCGCAAAACCATAGCATACAACAAACGCCACCAAGGCACGATATCGTGACTTCACCAAACGAAGTCATTTCAACTCTAATAGAGAAGGTTAGAGGATTAGAACTTTCCCAAGCAAGTCAAAATTCAAGATTCATACAAACAGGGTGTTCCAATCCTCCGCACCATCCTAGCCAAGTAGATCTCCTCACAGGAGCAGGCACATTAGGTATGACTCCTCAGTATTCACAACAAGTGCCAACTAGACCCACTATCGCTAGCACTGTTCCTCCAGGTCTAGTATAGAGCAATCCATTCCTGGATAATACCCCTTCGTACTTAAACATGTATTCAAAATCGCCACAAGGGGATATGTTCTCCTCTCCCGGCATGTTTTCCCAAATACAGGGGTTGCCTTATGCCCCTGCCAACGCGTACGTTATGCCATATCAACAACCCATTCCGCCACCGCCTCCTCAACAAACACCATCAATGGTTGAAACATATGTGATAGGGACTTATTCAGAATATTTGAAAGAGCCCTTAGATTTCACCATACGAAGCGTTATGCTTCCAAGGCCTCTTCCCGATTTTCCCAAGTTCAAGGGTGAGGGAGATCCAAATGCGCATATCAAAGCTTACGCTACAGCCATTCAAGAATTACTCCCATGGGATGGGGTTGTTGCTAAAATATTCCCCAAAACACTGGAAGGCATTGCTCTCGATTGGTATTACAGAATACCCGAAGCTTCCATACATTCATTCAAACAACTCGTGTCTGAGTTCATCAAAGCCTTCGACATGAACAAGCTATTAAGGACAGGAATCAGGGAGTTCTTACACATCAAGCAAGAACATAACGAATCTGTCGCCCATTTCATCCAAAGGTGGCGCACAGTCCTTTATTCCTTGGCAAGCGCTCCAAACATGGATCAGATGGAACTATGTGATTTATTCCTTCATTCTCTCAGCAAAGAAGTGAAGGAAGAAGTCCAGAAGTTCCCACTAAGGACTTATGATGAAGTACTTGAGAGCGCTCTACAAATAGACCAGGCAGCAATAGATAGTGGTCATAAGACGTATGGAGTAAACGGGAGGTTAATCACCTCTACTCAAAATACTACAACTACCAAAAATGTCAATCAAGGACCCAAAATCCTTAACAAAAATCGTGGGGGTAACAATGGATGGGGTAACCGACCAGCCCAAGAGGGTAAATGTTGTTAATACTCCGTCACAAACAAACAATCAACGAAACAACAATTTTACCCCAACGGTCAATACAGTGGATTTTAATCATCCACAACAACAACAACAACGGTGAAATCCCATGCAAGGACCAAGCCAAAACTCATTTGGTTATCAAAACCAAAATCAAAACTAGAAACAACAAAACTTTAGTCCTAATAGGCAACAGTTTGATCGGAATTTTAGGCCACAATACACACCAAACCAACAAAACATGAATTACAATCCCAATTCTTATTGTGGTTTCCATAAAATTCAGGGTCATGACACTAGAACGTGTCGTGACTACAACAAGTTCATGCAACGTTTACCGGAAGAACAAAGACAATTCTTCACAGATTTGTTTTTGGCAGATCTTGCGCCATCACCACCCAATACATTCGCAGGGGCAGTTTCCCCTCAAAATGCTCCTCTCAAGATCTTTAACGATCCACTCCCAAATCACGATAATAATCGACTAAATTCAACGGGAGTAAACAAGGGTGCAATAATAGGAAACAATGACCATGAAGCCTCGACTTCGCTAAATCCATTAGTTGCGCCCCAACTAGGGAGTCAACCACGACCTAAGGTGGTTGGATTGGTAGAATTAGACTCGGAATTACCTATTGAAGCTGTAACAAGGACACGAGAATATTTTTCTCAACCAAGTCCAAGCCACTCACCAAACATGGATAACATCCAGCAACTTACAACAAAACCTGTGGGTGCTTACGATTTAATTAATGATCTAACGAAAACCTTCTCACATATTTCATTCCTTGACTTGCTAAAGAACTCCCCTGCCCACAGGGCCACTCTTTTAGAGGCGCTAGGCTTAGGTCATTTAATTAATATCACTCCACCACCCGAAACACAGGTAAATCATATAGACTTTGATGTTCATCCTCCGGGACAGGCAGATACAGATGTCGAATTCATATTCGACATAAGTAAAATGCCTACAGATGCTGAGATCGCATGCCGAGGTGATCCAGCCTTACACTTGCAAGTGTGGGTTTACAATAATTACGTAAAACAGGGGATGGTTTACGATGGGGCTGCGGTTAACATAGTCCCTTTCTCTTTCCTCCAAAAACTAGGATATGGAGAAACGAACTGTTCTACTACACGAAATACCTTGAGAGGCTATGATAGCCTTAAAGCCACTTCGATAGGAACTATAATATTGCTAGTCACCTTGGGACCTAAAACAATCATGACTGAGTTTTATATTATAGATCGGGAAACCAATTATAATATGATTCTCAGCCGACCATGGATACACCGTATGAAGGCAATCCCTTCTACATTATTTCAAGAAGTAAGATTCTTGCATTTAGGAAAGGTATTTGTAGCCAAAGGTGATCCAAAGCCATTTGACGTGCACCTAGCTGATTTAAAGAAAAGACCAGGTGTACATTCAGAATTTGAACTTCCAACAAACCAACTTAACAAACCCACTGACTCAAAGCCAGAGGAAAAGTTGATACCTACAACGGATCTTGAAACAACCAGCATAGCCAAAACAATTCCAACCCCTAAAAGTAAAACTAAAGAAATAGTATCATTAGGGACTACTGCAAAAATCGTTGAGTTGATAGAACAAGATTCACCAATGTTCTTACCATTCGATTCAGTAGGCATGGGATTTTCCCTAGGTGTTGGTTCCTTGCCAGCAGAGGATCTCTGTATGGTAGAAATAGAGTGCGCAAGCGCAACTGATGCCCCAACATCTATGCTCCCGGCCAAGTATTGGACTCTCCATTTCGATGGAGCTAAATGTCGCTATGGAGCGGGGGCAGGTATAATTCTTACTTCGCCTGAGGAGAAAATCCTCCCATTCACTTTTAAGTTAAACTTTGAATGCACAAACAACGGCGTTGAGTATGAAGCCCTCCTCCTTGGTCTCACTTTAGCCAAAAGAATTGGTATTGACAGCATCAGAGTCTTAGGAGACTTGCAATTAGTGACAAACCAAGTTTCTGAAATATATGAAACTAAAGCCAAACATTTACAACTCTACAAAGACGCTGTGTTAGATTTAAGCAAAGCGTTTAACTTCATATCCATTGAAGTGATCCCGCGAGAGAAAAATCTTCTCGCCGATTCAATAGCAACTTCAGCGTCACATTTTACTCCAAGCAATGAACTAGAAGATACTCACTTCATAGTATCCATTCGTGACGAACCATTAATAAAAACAATGACAAATCCTCTTTTTAGTGGAAGTGAATCTACCGTCCTAGACCATGTTGGAAATGGTGCATACCTCTTATGCACGCTAGAAGGTGAGGAGTTTGGCGAAACAGTCAATTCCCTCCACCTCAAACGTTTCTATGCATAAGCAGCAAGCGCTGCCTATATAACTATCTACATTGCATTTCCATATAGATTAGGATCATTTTGTCCACTTGTTCTTACACAAATTGTGATCAAGGAATCTATTCTCAAAGCAATTTATTACAAACTCATGATGTTTCTGGCATAAAGTTCTTTAATCATACCTCTCCATCTTCGATATCATCAAGTCATCTTGGAATCTTTTATCAAATAAAATCAAACATGACGAAGTCCTAACGGTAACCATACCAAGATCTGCAAGTTTGTTCTCGCTTTGATTTCTTCTTAGGATAAGTGTCTTGCCTATGGTCTGTTCTAGAAGCTTCATGGTGTCACATCTATCCCATATATACATCTCTTTGGAAACAAGCATATACTGACATTTTACTCAAAAAGACAAGTCAAAAAGTGATTAAACAAAAAAATTTATTTTTACACATTCCCTTGCCCCACCAACCTTCGGTGATGAGCTTGCGTCTCTTACTAGTGACGTAGGGTTGGGAAAGGACGGAAATGCCCTTACTCGCCTACGCCTTGCCCACGGTGTTAAACCCACGCTTCTTACTAGTAGCATGGGGCAAAGTGTAGGGGGTCCTCCAGACAATGCAAACGTTAAAAGGTCATAAACAAACTATTCAAACTTTGAGTCAAAAACGAATGAATCAGGTGTTCAAAATTCCAAGAGAGTTAAAAATCCTAAAAACCAGATTTTGTCTACTATGTGGCCATCTACGGGTCTAAGTCTGGATAAACCGCAAAGCAAGTTGCACCCAAAACTATGAAGTCATTCAGGTAGAGTAAGCTTGTAGCTTCCAATTTGGTTCCGCCAAAGCTTCGTCTGTCTTTCATCACTATCATTTCCCCGTTTCTCATAAACTTGCACCCTTCTTGGCTCTTGGTGATGAGCCCTCGCATCTTACTGGTTGCGTGGAGTTAGGAGCGGGGCAAGTTAATCTATTCATCATACTGGTTATTTTCATCACTTTGCCAAAACAAGCATGAGTTATCCAAATTGCTAACAAAAGTTAAGATTCAAAATCACAGTATATCTACAATATCATGTATCAACATCATGAAACACAAAAAGAAAGCAAACATTTGCATCATCTGTTTTCCATTGCATACATTCTAGAAAGCATATAAAACATACATCGTAGTATACACAAAGCAGTTGGAAATAGAAAGGACACACATGAGTGACAAGCTTTTGATCCAAAAATCGACGCATATATATAAATAATCAATGTTTGTATACAATGCCATCATGCACTAGGCATGGTCAAAACACTCAAAGAGCCCGTAATACAGAAAAGAATATATAATACAAAAAGTGCATAGGAGCCAAGTGGCCTCTCAACCCCTACGTGATCCCGCTGAAGGTGCGCGCCCTCGCCTAGGACTCCGGCTACGCCGGCGCTCTGAATGGACGGAGGGCTCAAGGTCCCGAGGAGTAGCCGTGGTCTTGCCATGAGAGTGGCTCCTCATTAGATGCTCGGTTGTCCTATAGCCTGCCAACTCTGTACGGAGAGTTGACACCATCTTGGCCACATGCCAAACGGGAGCGAAGATGTCGGTGTGCCTGCCGGCTGCTGAGGGCTCCCCGGTATCTACAGATAGCTCCGCATGGGTCTTATCCATAGGGATCATCAGAGAATCAGTGCATACCCTACGGATTAGATCCCGCCACTCGTCGACAGTCTCTACAAAACAAAGAAGAAAGACGAATTAGAAACTAGGCAAGAGGCTAAAAAATACAAGATACAAATATAAGGGAGAGATAGCAGTTAAAACAAGTCCTAAATCAAACTAACACTGAAAGAGGAGAGGATAACTTACTCAGGTCACCGGGCCTCCAAGATGGGTCACTAGGGCCAGCGCCTACTGCAGGATGCCGCTGCCGACTGAGGGGCTACTCCTGTAGTAGGGGCAACATGACATCCCGCAACAGACTCGTCCTCTCCACCACGGCCCTGAGAGAGTGGCTCTTTTGAAACTAGAGTCTCTCTCTCTGCACTCTGCTCCTCCCTCTCTGCCTGCATGATATCCTGGGTGTCATGCCACTCAGGATCACTACCATCCCGTCTGCTCCTCCGACCCTCCCTCTGTGGACTCCTCAGAATCAGAGTCAATATCTATAGGGTCATCGCTACTATGAGCAGGACCCGCAGTAATCCGAAGTAAAGGTGCCTGAGGCGCACCCGCTCTCCCCTCTGGCCCCGAACAATCCCCCTGGCTGCAATAGGAATACCAGGGGTGACCACTGTCCAACCACGGCCTCTAGGCCCCCCTCTAGCCTCCCGGACTGATCTATAGACTGGTGCCACTGGAGGAAGCATGCCCACATATGGAAGGCCCGAACTGCTGAGGGACCGTGCCGAAAGGATGTACCTCCACCCGTCCCACACGGTCAATAAGCTGCCTTGTGGTGGAGCAAGAGATCAATGTGAGAGTCTCCTCTCCCCAAATGCTGGCCATGAGCTGATACGGTGTGGCCTCCATATCTGCTATGGTGAGGGAAGCTACTAGCTGGTGAGGTGCTATAAGCACCGACATATCTGACCACCTGGCTGCCCTAACAGCCCCAAGATCTACCACCTCCACGCCTCTGCCATAAGGAATAAAATGCTCATACACCCAACTCATGACTAGAGTTGGGTGGCTCAATGACTGTCCCTGTAAACGGACCACCCTATATAAGTCGTGATAGGTGGTCCCCAAAATGTCTGTCCCCCAGGCGTATATCCGGCCATGCCCCTCTATCTGTGTAATGATGGGGGCCCCAGCAGTATAACAATGTATCCCCTCCCTTGTCTCCGATCAGTCTCGAGGCAAGGGATCCCCATGATGGCCTGTCGAAATATGGGGGATGGTCAAAGAAGGAATGGATCTAACTCTCACTCCCTTCTTCGGCCCCGTGGAAATAGCTGCATCCCCCATATAACCTGCCCACTATGCAATCTGTGCTCTGGACCCAGCTGTCTCCAGTGTGAGTCTCCTCCCGATGATCGGGACCACCCAAGATACGATAGACATCCTCCAGAGTAATAGTCCACTCACCGCAGGACACCTGGCAGTCGGAAAGTGTTCCGATCTGCATCCCAATAAGAAAATAAGTCACAAAGGATGTGACTAGATGGCGTGACATGGGGCACGCGTGATATACGCAATATGCCGGCCCTCTGTAATGGTATCCTCCTCATCCTGAGAAAGGGCATCCAACACCCTGGGCAACCAATCACACTCCCTCACACTCCCTCTCTCGACTCCATCTAATGTACTCCTCCCTCTCCTACATACACCCAAAAACACACAAAACAGAGCCAAGTTAGTATCTAATCAATGCCGGAGGGAGTCATAAAAACGTACAGAAGTGATAAAAAATACAAGAACAAACTCAAAAAGCAAGTCCCTTTTGCTTTCTATGCAAAACCACCGCCCTGAGCAGGAGGGGCGGTTTTTGTAACCGCCACCTTGAGGGCGCGCGGTCATGTAACCGCCGCCCTAGCCAGGGCGGCGGGTCGCGGTCCGAAAACCCGCGTGGGTTTTTAACCCTAAAAAGTCCAAAAAACGGCAAAAATAGACCATTTTAGCTAAAAAAAGGAGCCTACCCAGTAGGCGCCCCCCCTAGACGGACCTTTTGAACCAAACATTTTTCAAAAATAACCCCCCCATTACAAATAATTTGCCATTTCAAATTTGAAGGGAGGAAAATGCAAAATTGAAGAAAACCAACCTGTGATCTCGCGGGGTGGCGTTCCGCACGTTGGAGGCATGATCACGATCTCACTGCGGACGTTTTCGACTATACTCACGCGAGAAACCGTCACCGTGGGTCCCCAGAGCTCAAAATCGATCAAATCAACTCGCACAAATGAATAGTAAAATGGGCCCACTTTCATATATATATTGTTCTATTTCGTCTTAAAATGACTTTTTCGCAGGTTCGAAGCGCTGACGGAGGTAAGTTCCTATCCCCGCACAAATGGTACGTCCTCTTTCCCCTGTTATTTTAGCGTTTATTTTTTCAAATTATTGTATCTATCTGCACTTGAGATCTCTTTTCATTTTGTAGGTAGCGGGAATTTCGGGATGGCGCCCATTTCGGACACACGGACGTGTAAGGTATAACTTCTAAACCCCCCATTTCGGGGACTGCCATACTCGGACCCACCCATTTTATGCCCTTTCATGGCTCATAAAACGCTTCTCCGAGGGGGCAATATGTACGTTACCCAAAATTGTAAGGTACTGTACTGCGGAACGGGTGTAATAAATGCCCCCAATGATGATACAGGTCTCCTCGCAAGGTGTTCAGGATCCAGAAAGAGCTCTTCGGATATGCGTTAACATCCCGCATACCCCACTTAGCCCCCATGTCCTTTTATTTTCCCCTTTTTCCCTCTTTTATTGCCCCTTTTGATCTTCAGTGATGAAACCGCCACCCTGCGGGGCGGCGGAAAGTGGCCTTCAAACCCTACGTGATCCCGCTGAAGGTGCGCGCCCCTCGCCTAGGACTCCGGCTACGCCGGCGCTCTGAATGGACGGAGGGCTCAAGGTCCCGAGGAGTAGCCGTGGTCTTGCCATGAGAGTGGCTCCTCATTAGATGCTCGGTTGTCCTATAGCCTGCCAACTCTGTACGGAGAGTTGACACCATCTTGGCCACATGCCAAACGGGAGCGAAGATGTCGGTGTGCCTGCCGGCTGCTGAGGCTCCCCGGTATCTACAGATAGCCCGCATGGGTCTTATCCATAGGGATCATCAGAGAATCAGTGCATACCCTACGGATTAGATCCCGCCACTCGTCGACAGTCTCTACAAAACAAAGAAGAAAGACGAATTAGAAACTAGGCAGAGGCTAAAAAATACAAGATACAAATATAAGGAGAGATAGCAGTTAAAACAAGTCCTAAATCAAACTAACACTGAAAGAGGAGAGGATAACTTACTCAGGTCACCGGGCCTCCAAGATGGGTCACTAGGGCCAGCGCCTACTGCAGATGCCGCTGCCGACTGAGGGGCTACTCCTGTAGTAGGGGCAACATGACATCCCGCAACAGACTCGTCCTCTCCACCACGGCCCTGAGAGAGTGGCTCTTTTGAAACTAGAGTCTCTCTCTCTGCACTCTGCTCCTCCCTCTCTGCCTGCATGATATCCTGGGTGTCATGCCACTCAGGATCACTACCATCCGTCTGCTCCTCCGACCCTCCCTCTGTGGACTCCTCAGAATCAGAGTCAATATCTATAGGGTCATCGCTACTATGAGCAGGACCCGCAGTAATCCGAAGTAAAGGTGCCTGAGGCGCACCCGCTCTCCCTCTGGCCCGAACAATCCCCCTGGCTGCAATAGGAATACCAGGGGTGACCACTGTCCAACCACGGCCTCTAGGCCCCCCTCTAGCCTCCCGGACTGATCTATAGACTGGTGCCACTGGAGGAAGCATGCCCACATATGGAAGGCCGAACTGCTGAGGGACCGTGCCGAAAGGATGTACCTCCACCCGTCCCACACGGTCAATAAGCTGCCTTGTGGTGGAGCAAGAGATCAATGTGAGAGTCTCCTCTCCCCAAATGCTGGCCATGAGCTGATACGGTGTGGCCTCCATATCTGCTATGGTGAGGGAAGCTACTAGCTGGTGAGGTGCTATAAGCACCGACATATCTGACCACCTGGCTGCCCTAACAGCCCCAAGATCTACCACCTCCACGCCTCTGCCATAAGGAATAAAATGCTCATACACCCAACTCATGACTAGAGTTGGGTGGCTCAATGACTGTCCCTGTAAACGGACCACCCTATATAAGTCGTGATAGGTGGTCCCCAAAATGTCTGTCCCCCAGGCGTATATCCGGCCATGCCCCTCTATCTGTGTAATGATGGGGGCCCAGCAGTATAACAATGTATCCCCTCCCTTGTCTCCGATCAGTCTCGAGGCAAGGATCCCCATGATGGCCTGTCGAAATATGGGGATGGGCAAAGAAGGAATGGATCTAACTCTCACTCCCTTCTTCGGCCCCGTGGAAATAGCTGCATCCCCCATATAACCTGCCCACTATGCAATCTGTGCTCTGGACCCAGCTGTCTCCAGTGTGAGTCTCCTCCCGATGATCGGGACCCCCAAGATACGATAGACATCCTCCAGAGTAATAGTCCACTCACCGCAGACACCTGGCAGTCGGAAAGTGTTCCGATCTGCATCCCAATAAGAAAATAAGTCACAAAGGATGTGACTAGATGGCGTGACATGGGGCACGCGTGATATACGCAATATGCCGGCCCTCTGTAATGTATCCTCCTCATCCTGAGAAAGGGCATCCAACACCCTGGGCAACCAATCACACTCCCTCACACTCCCTCTCTCGACTCCATCTAATGTACTCCTCCCTCTCCTACATACACCCAAAAACACACAAAACAGAGCAAGTTAGTATCTAATCAATGCCGAGGGAGTCATAAAAACGTACAGAAGTGATAAAAATACAAGAACAAACTCAAAAGCAAGTCCCTTTTGCTTTCTATGCAAAACCACCGCCCTGAGCAGAGGGGCGGTTTTGTAACCGCCACCTTGAGGGCGGCGGTCATGTAACCGCCGCCCTAGCCAGGGCGGCGGTCGCGGTCCGAAAACCCGCGTGGGTTTTTAACCCTAAAAAGTCCAAAAAACGCAAAAATAGACCATTTTAGCTAAAAAAAGAGCCTACCCAGTAGGCGCCCCCCCTAGACGGACCTTTTGAACCAAACATTTTCAAAAATAACCCCCCCATTACAAATAATTTGCCATTTCAAATTTGAAGGGAGGAAAATGCAAAATTGAAGAAAACCAACCTGTGATCTCGCGGGGTGGCGTTCCGCACGTGGAGGCATGATCACGATCTCACTGCGGACGTTTCGACTATACTCACGCGAGAAACCGTCACCGTGGGTCCCAGAGCTCAAAATCGATCAAATCAACTCGCACAAATGAATAGTAAAATGGGCCCACTTTCATATATATATTGTTCTATTTCGTCTTAAAATGACTTTTTCGCAGGTTCGAAGCGCTGACGGAGGTAAGTTCCTATCCCCGCACAAATGGTACGTCCTCTTTCCCTGTTATTTTAGCGTTTATTTTTCAAATTATTGTATCTATCTGCACTTGAGATCTCTTTTCATTTTGCAAGTAGCGGGAATTTCGGATGGCGCCATTTCGACACACGGACGTGTAAGGTATAACTTCTAAACCCCCCATTTCGGCACTGCCATACTCAGACCCACCGTTTTATGCCCTTTCATGGCTAAAACGCTTCTCCGAGGGGGCAATATGTACGTACCCAAAATTGTAAGGTATTGTACTGCAGAACGGTGTAATAAACGCCCCAATGATGATACAGGTCTCCTCGCAAGGTGTTCGGGGTCCAGAAAGAGCTCTTCAGATATGCGTTAACATCCCACATACCCCACTTAGCCCCTGTGTCCTTTGTTTTCCCCTTTTTCCCTCTTTTCTTGCCCCTTTTGATCTTCAGTGATGAAACCGCCACCCTGCGGGGCGGCGGGTCTCGTGACCGCCGCCCTGAACAGGGCGGCGATCCTGTAACCGCCTCCCTGAGCAGGGCGGCGATCCTGTAACCGCCTCCCTGAGCAGGGCGGACGTCCTGCGCGTGTTTTCCCAGAATGCCCTTTTGACGTGACCCGCGTGAAATATCACGTTTCACCAGCTTTCCTTGCCGACTTGAGCATGCATTTATGTTTTTGGTCCCCTGGAATAGTGTTTTTCCTTTGTTTATTGTTTAGGAGTTCAATTTGGTTTTGGTTCTTGGGTGTTTGAATTCCTATAAATGCATGGTTTGTGTACATGCAAATGGTCTGATTTTGGTTTGATTTTGGTCTGGAGTTTTTGGTCTGAATTTGGGTGAAGAATTTGAGCTGGAGCTTTTGGCCACCATTTTTTGTTAGAGTCTTCTGATTTTCAGTGGTTTGGTCTGTCAGCTTGCTTAGGATTGATAGCATAGTTCATTTCTTACTTGGTTAGTATTGCTCAGCTGTTGGTAAGCCACAGACCCATCTTGTGCAGGCAGTGCTATTGTTCCATCCAATCCGGTTAGAAGCTTGCCTCTGAATTCCTCTTTGCTGTAGATTTCTTTTTTTTACTGTGACTTAGAGTTCTTAGTTCAGTTCATTATATACCTGGTTAGCTTTATTCAGCTGTTGGTAAGCCACATATCCAACTTGTGCAAGCAGGTGTTTTTATTTTGGAACGGAATAGCTTAGGAAGCCATTAAAGTTGCAGGTTTTGCTCTTCGTATAGGATAGTTAGAAGTTCTGGTCGCTTCATGTTGCATGACTTGCAGTAAAATCCCGCTAGGAATCGCATAATCCAAGCTCTGTACTCTTGCACTATCCCTCTCCTACTCGCATTCTCGGTCTGCATTCTGAGTTGTCCTTATCCCAAAATCTACTCCTATCGGTGCTAGCATCACACGCTTTTCTGGATCCACATGAACACAAAAGAATGAAGAGACCATACTGAGGGGACGAGATCACATACACACCATTGGATTCGCCACTGTTCTGCGGAATCCAGGTTTTAAATTTCAAAGTTCTAGTCAGAATCATATTAAATAGAGTAGTTAATCACTTTATTTCATTTCATTCTATTCTCGATATTGCCAGGGAAGTTGTGGGGATTGATAGTTTCCGAGAAACTATGATTCACTCCTCACTTTCTGAGGTAGGATCGAGAATCTTGCAGATAGATTAGACCTATTTAGAATTCTATCAATTCGCACAGACAAATAACTACACTCGGTTATCTTGTCTGTTTTAATTACTGTTTAGTTATTATTTCTAGATACGTTTAAAATAGTTTGCTTCCCTTAAAATTGTTAAATATTTCATAGAAGAATAAAGGTTATATGCAGTTAGATTTACTTCACGTAGTTAGAATTTGTTTCATTACAGTTAGATCAGCATTTTGTTTCGTATGACAATCACGGGACCTCAAGAGCCCAGGGAATATATATTTGAGCCAATCGTGCCTCAACCAAACCTCATCACAGCAATAGTTGACATAGACCAAAATCTCAGGATATAAGTATTCCAAAAAACCACAGATTTACAACTGATCAGTTCACAGTTAAGAGGATTAAACATAGAAGACAACCAAGCACATGCGTTTTGGTCAAGTCAGCCAAACTACAAATTACCCTAGAAAAACATCCACATGACTGTAGAAGGGCTCAAAAGAGAACAAATATTCGGGTGTGATCCTTTAGTTCCACAGCCAGATGCTGGAGACACCCTCGTAGATATAGATACCAGCTTAAGAATCCAGGTTGCAAGAACGCCTGTAAGGTATTCTGAGAAGAATTGCACAAATTTTTGTTCTAAATATACAAAGCTGAGAAAGCATACGATTATTGGATACTAGGGATTAGAACTTGATCTCGTGTATGACCATAACAAGACCGCAACAACCGAGAGTTTATGGTTGTGATCCACAGATCTCACAGCCTAACGAATCCATAAGAGAATTAGATATAGGACACTGGTCTACGCACACTAGTATTTCAGTCTACTCCAATTCCACCTATCATCATCCAACAGTTATCCCTACTGGACATAACAGCTAACGAAGGCTAGAGAATTCTGGGACTAGGCCAGAGAATCGTCCATAGAGTTAACTATATTCACCATATGACCCTATCAGGAGAAATACACGAAACCATCCCGGGTCATTTCCCACACATTCCACAACCCATAGATCGAATCACGCCAGAGCTTGATATTGATTGGAGCCTTCGAGCAGTCATCCTTGCTGATCGATCTATCACACCGGTCCAGGTTAGAAGGGCCTTCTTTGCCTTAGATTCGCAGATTCCATTAGTGCGTGTCAAAGATATTAGATTGCCTAACTAGTCTATCCGTATACTACCTGTATTCCATCTCCACCGGCTGTCTCGGCACGACCTCAGGAGGTTGGGTACGCGGAAGAGTCACTTGTAGATTCTCACGCTCGCTTGTCGCTTTTCCGACGTACAGTTACCAAACCAAATACACAACTGATGGGTTCATTGACAAGTATAAGGCTCGTCTTGTTGTAAAGGGTTTTTCACAAGTTAAAGGTATTGATTACTCTGAGACTTTTACACTTGTTTCCAAGATGGATTTTGTACACCTTGTACTTATTATTGCTGCATCACAGGGGTGGCCTGTATACTAGATGGATGTGAAGAGTGCTTTCTTACATGGAGATTTATAAGAGGAAATATACATGGAGTAACCAACTAGATTTGTTCAGGATTCTTATCTTGTTTGTAGGCTCCGAAGGTCTCTCTACTATCTCAAACAAGCCCCCATGCTTGGTATGAGAAGATGGATTCTTTTATTCTATCTACTAGTTTTGTTCGTTGCCACTCCAATCATATAGTGTATCTCCAACATGTTGGTGAGGATATTTTGATACTTGTCTTGTATGTTGATGATATGTTACTTACTGGCAGCTCTTCTTCCCACATTCAAACTATTTAAAGAGCTATTTCTACACATTTTAACATGACAGATCTTGGGTTATTGCATTATTTCCTTGGTTTTCATATTTCTCAGATAGATTTAGGGATTCATTAGAGTCAACAAAATTACACCCATGATCTTCTTCAACACTTTGATATGGCTGATTGCAAGCCAAGTCCATCTCTTTTTTAGTCTGGGGTTACTCTTACTTCCACATGTACCACACCACTTTGTGATCCTATATTGTATAGGCAGTTAGTTGGGAGTCTCATGTACTTGACTCATACTCACTCTGATATTTCATTTGCAATAGGGCTTGTATCTCGGTTTGTACATTTTCCTCATAGTAGGCACTAACATGTTGTTAAAAGGATTTTGCACTATTTACATGTCACTTCCCACTTTGGCCTACTCTACACAAGGGGTTCTACTCCATTGGTTGGGTATACAGATTCATATTGGGCATGTTCTATTGATGAAAGACGTTCCACTTCTGGCTATCTTTTTGTCTTGTTTCTTTTCTTGTTGCTTAGGTGTGCAAAAAGGAATAGGCTATAGCACTTTCATCTTCAGAGGCAGAGTATAGGGTAGCAGTTACAGTGAGTCAATAGATTCTTTATCTTCGACATTTATTGACAGACTTTGGAATCCCACATGATTCACTAATTATACTTTGGTGTGACAACCAAAGTGAAATTCACATTTCTCACAACCTAGTTGAGCTCTAACGGACCAAGAATATTGAGATACACATCCACTTCATTCGTCAACACATTCAGGATGGAGTTATTTTCTTGGAGTACACTCTGACTCAGCAGTAGTTTGCAGATAAATTTACAAAGCCTTTTGCATCACCTCACTACCTTGAGTTGCATGGAATGCTTGGGGTTTCGGAAGTTGTTCTTGGTGGGGTGTTCATGAGAACATCTTCCTTCTTCTTCTTCTTTCTCTTTCCTTCTAATAGGATTATTTTCTTTTTTTGGTTCAAGATTTCTTCATGGATATTTTATACATGAGTACCTCATTAGGCCTAGTTGTCAGGACTCATTATGTGGACATGTCACTTCTATTTTGGCCCCTAGCTTCACTTGAGGGGGGGTGTTAGAGTAGGTATTTACCTTAGCTCATGTTCACCTAGGTACTTTATTTACCTTTATTGTATTTATCCTCACCCACTTATGTGTGTGGATATTTCTTTTTATTTATTTATATATTAGGGGGGTATTGTCTAGTTGTTAGGTATATTTCTTTCCTTGATCTATGGTATTGACTAGATTCTTGATGTCTATTTCTCTCCTAAATCTGTGGTCTTGACTAGTTCTTTAATGACTAGTTATGTCCTTGATTTATGGCTTGATCTACAACCTTGACTGGTTCTTAGATTGTTATACCTTACCTATATAATCAAGGCCCATTCTCATTATATTTCATTGAGTTCCATAATAATATATGATATTGTTTCTCATTTTTTTGCAAAGGCTTTATGTAAAGTTATTCTGGTGAATTGATTTCATCTTATTTATCATGGTGTTTGATTAGCATTTGAGTTCTTAGATTGGTACAATTTGGTTATCGTTCCTTTTAGAAAATATCTCAATATATGTAAATTCTAGTCTGGAGCAACATGGTTGTCATTGTAAAATATTTTTACATCAGGTAAATGTTCAAAGACAAATTCCTACCTATAGGGCCTTGCACTGGGTTCGTGTTTGAAAAAGGGTATAAAACGATCCCGTATGCCAAAATCCCTCTCCCACAATGAATTTCATGAAGGCTTCTCAGATGCGATCATACTCCTAAGCTGGATAATGGCAGAAAGATGAAATATTTCCATGGTTGGATGGCCTTGTTCATACTCACCATCATCAAGGGAAAATAAAGGGTAGATTGGGGGAAAGTAATTAGTGATAACTTACATCATCAAGTACTCTAGGTGTTGGTCTCCAAGAATTTTTCAATGACCTCATACTTGATCTACACTCTTGCATTCTCGAGGGCATTTAGAGGGTTGACACTCGCCCAAAATATTTCTTAGAAGGATCATGCTTTTGAAAATTACCCACACCTGATCTTGAAGGAAAGAAACCAACATTTCAAAAGAGTGAAGGATGCATTCACAAGGTTTATCATCATATTATTGAAAGGAAACCCTCATTCAAGGTTGTCTCCTCAAGTGGCTTTTCTTATCAAAACATATGGGTCTTACTTCATATAGTTTGCAACCATCTCCTATATCTAAGTGTTTTTATTTGTGCTTCCTCCTTGAAATCTTCCATGATATCTCAGTGACAAGATCATGTTGTTTGAGATGTGTAAGAAGCTTTCTCATGTTCATGGTAAGCTTAGGAACCAAAAGAAGACCATTTCTTTCCTCATTTCCCTCAAAATATTCTCTTGCAATAGTGTCAAAGATGTTTCCAATCTGGAAGTTTCCTTCACCCCTCTAAGTCTAATTCATACACCCCAAGAGTGGGATTTGATATATGGAGTCATCCAGACACTTTTCACCTCCTCAAGTTACATCATCTTCCACACATTAAAGACTACTGGGTGAATTGTACAAATGATTTCTAAGTCAGAGAATGAGATCATACAAGAATGACCATTGGGAAAATGAAAATATTAAGGTTTTATTGGTATGAGGAAGGCATCCAAGATGATGGAATGGAGTTGTACAACCTAGAATATCAAGTATTAAAGAACTCACCCCTTCTGCAAGTGATATGGAACATCCACGAATCAAGAGATATAAATGAGAAAATTGAGCCATTCATCAAAAAATCAAGAGAGTGGTTCAAGAAGAAGAGAGATTCCCTCATTGCATCAGGAAGTTGCAGTAATCTCTAAAGGAAATCATCCCATAACTCCTCTTCAAGGGTCACAGAGAAATATTTCGGCTTGGTTCACTCTAAAGAACGCTCATAATGGAAGGCGGTAGAATCAGAAGATCCTTACTACAAAAAGATTGCACAAAAGGGAAAGAACAACATATGATCCTATGGTAGAGGTGGAGCTAGGGGAAATTTATCTAGTTCACCTTCTAGTCCCTCAGCATTCCCAAATATTCTCACCCCCCACTCCTACATCGTCCCCTTCTACACAAGATATTCCTTCTCATTCCGAGAAAGAGATTACAGTCATGTTATTTGCCAAGCCTGAGACAAATGATATATTTCCTTGGATGAAATAAATGATCACAAAGGAATACCACATGGTTCAACAAGTGACAGTATCTGACTTCTCATCTATAGCCTCAACGGTTAATGGAAAGAAGAGAAAGATCACTCTAGCAACTTTACATTTTTTCATTGGTACTTTGGGAAACCAATCTTGCGAAGTAGTCAGGCCAAAGGTAATCAAGCCTATTGAACAAATTACCTCGGCCAACTACGAGATGAGCACCATTCCTTTGGGCCCAACCACTCACGAGAGAGATGCAAATTTGTTTAAGGAGTATTCCACTCACCTTCTCATGAGGAATCAAGATTACAAGGATAAAATTGATCAATTAGAGGATCATGTGTGAATACTGACCTCTTACGTTCAAACTTACATGAACCTGAATTCCGCCCCATCTCTTCCACTCAAAAAATTTACTCCCATCAGTAGTTTCGACCCAAAATCTATTGAGAAGACCCAAGGCTTCATCTTACAAGGGTGATTGAATGATAAATGGGTGAACAAGATTATAGAAAAAGGTGAAGTTTTGCTTCTAGATATGATTTCATTGTTCAAGTACATGTCCATGACAACCACCAAATTACAAATGACAAAAAAATGAAATATAGAAAAAGAAGTAACACTGGGATCAAGTGTCATGGTGAGAGCTCATTCTCATGTGTTGGTGAACAGGAATGTTTTTTATTCTTCATCTGAGAATTTTTTATAGGTATGGGTGAGAACTCTTGTCACCTGGTATGAGATGTTGAACCATGGTCTGGACAAGCTAGACTCAAATGAAGAGTGTTCCTCCAAGGTGCAAGATGATGTCAATGTGTGCAAGAAATTGTTAGTTATGCAAAGAGAATTAGAACTAACACCTAGTAGTTCTAAAACAAATCTAAACTAAAATTTATGCACCATCATGCTTAGAGCTTAAACAAGACTAATCTACCAATATCTTTACATTAGAACATGAATAAACATCAAACTAATATGCTAAGAAATTAATTTCTATCTCTATTGAATGTTAATCAATGGAATGAACCTATTTAGATCCTTAGCAATCAAAAGGGTTGATAGTATGTTTGAATCCCAAGGTTTTAAGAGTGGAGTCTTGTCAATCCATGTCTATAAGACCATTTGACATATCTCCATATGACTTGAAACTTGGATGGATGAATGCAATAAATGAAGACAACCAGCTCCTCTAATGGAAGAATGCTCTAAGATGATAAAATGGCTATAGCTTAGGCTCTGTGCTCATTTAGGTGTGTGTAGAATGGTAAGAGGAGGGCTCCTTATATAGCCCAATGGATAAAAGATGCTTTGCATCCCTTTACATGTGTGATAATAGCTAGGTTGAGTTAGTTGGGGGTGACTATAGTTGAAAAGGGGGTTGAGTCAACCTTAGGGGAGTTTAATTTTTCCTGTAGTGACTCATGGGGTTTTAGGAGATTTATTAATTAACCAAAGTGATTAATTAATAGGTGAGCAAGCTTATAGAAGCTTTTTAGAAGAATAATTAGTATGATTTAGAGGATAAGAATAATTTAATCAAATAAATGATGATTTATTGATCTAATAGAAGAGGAAACTTAATTAATTACGAATAATTAATTAAATTCAATTAGAAAGAGGTTTAATTAACAAAAGGTCGTTAACTGTCATCTTTGCTGGATAAAAGGGTCAATTAATTAGCATAGTGTAATTAATTAACAATGATAGAAGAGAAAGTGTGTTATATTGACGATATGTCGTCAATTTGTGGGAAGCAGTATAATTAGCAAAATTTAAGTATTTAAATTGTTGGAGCTAAATTATAGGTGTCTACATTTTCCCCTCTTTGGGGTGGCATAAGTGACACCACTTCAAAGATAGTAGATATGTAAAATTTTGAAGGGGTAGAAGAAAAATTAGTAGAATTGAGAGATGCCCCCTCGAGTGTCGATGGGGTGATGAAAGAAAGTGATCGACGATCAAAAATATAAAAGTAATGGATAGAAGAATGGGTAGGGGAAAGTGTTAGGTTGTGGAGAGTATTTTCATGTGAGAAAGTGTCAAAGACTGTACACTAAGAGTACTGTACACTTTCCATAGTTTTCTCACTAGAGTTTGGGGTCGGGATGGGCCCCAAGCAAGGGTTTGTGGGCGCAGCCCCCGAGAAAAACAATTTTGGCCTTAAAACATGCCCGATATACCGGGAAATGTGATTTTCTCATATGGGTGGGATTTTGACCCATAGGTTTATGGGACGGTTTTGGCCCATGGTTTTGATACCCATGGTTTTGTAAAAATTCTTAAGCAGTTGTCTACTTATATGGTTTTATGCATATGGTAGGATAATGTAACATTACAGATGTGTTTTGAGTTCAGGTGTGAATTCTGTAGAGTTTTTTTAGCATAGCTCCAAAAAGATCTGGGTATTATATTGAGAGAGCGGTGGCTTGTAATAAAATTTGAGCAAGTGATTCTTGGTGGACATAGCCCAAATTGGGTGAACCACGTTAAATATTGTCTCTTTGTGTTGTGTTATTTTATTCTATACTTTTATTTAAGATCTGTAATATTTTTTGCATATTAGTTTCTACTGTTGCAATTCTATGAGGGATTATTCCACATATTTTATCCATAATTTCCTAACAATTGGTATCAGAGCCTGGTTTGGTTTACTGAAGTATTAAATCGTAGGGAAAGTTTTATCTTGAGTGGGAGCTATGGAAAATGATGGAAGATCTAGGGTTGATAAATTCAATAGGCAGAAGTTCAGTCTTTGGAAGATGCAGATGGAATATTACTTTTATCATAAGGATCTTTATATTTTGTTGTCTGAGAAGGTGAAAAAACCCTCGATCATGATAGATGCGGAATGGGATTTGTTGGATAGGAAGGCACTTGGGACAATCCAATTGGGGCTTATATATTTGGTATTATTTAATGTTTCAAAGGAAAAGACTACAAAAGAACTGGTGGATGCATTAGGGAATTTGTATGAAAAAACCCTCTACCTCTAATAAGATATTTTTAATGAAAAAATTGTTTAGTATGAATATGTCTGAGAATGGTTCAGTAGAAGATCATTTAAATGATTTTAATATGGTTGCAAATATGCTAGCTTCGGTTACAATAGAATTTGATGAAGAAGTTAGGGATTTATTAGTTCTATGCTCTTTACCTGAGAGTTGGAATAGCTTGGTAATGGAGGTAAGAAACTCGGTTCCAGATAACTCAAAGTTGAAGTTTGTGGATGTTGTAGGGGTGATTCTAAGTGAGGAAATGTGAATAAAAAGCTTTGGGGAATCTTCTACTTCATGGAATGCTTTGACAGTGGAAACTATAGGGAGACAGAAGAAAAGAGGAAGCCGTGGAAAATCAATGGATTGGGAAAGGTCAAAATCCAAAAGCAAGATAGTATGTTGGCGTTGTGGAAAGTCTGGACATACAAATAATGACTGTTGGGAACTTCGGGACAAAAAGAAACAACATGAAGAAAACAAGGAGGTAAATGTGGCAACGGGTAATGTATGTTAGCATGCTTTGATTCTTTCTTTGCACAATATTACCGAATCTTAGGTTTTAGATTCGGGGGCTTCTTTCCATGCTACTCCACATAGGCATTATTTTGTTGATTATGTTCAAGGAGATTTTGGGCATGTTTTTCTTGGTGATGATGAGCCTTGCAACATAGTTGGAAAAGGTTTTTTCGGGTTAAGATGTGGAATAGGAATACTTAGCTATTAAAGGATGTCAAACATGTGCCTACATTAAGAAAAAAATTGATATCGACAAGATAATTGGGAAGTGATGGTCGTATTGTGATATTTATAGTGGACTCTTAGAAGGTTACCAAAGGTGCTCTTGTGGTGGTAAGGGGTAAGAAGGTTGGAAACTTGTATTTAACCACTTATAGCTCCAAACAGATGTTTGTAATCGTGTGGCTTTAGAAGTAGATACAACATTTTGGCACTATAGGCTCGGTCATATGAGCCATAAGGGCATAGAGATCATAAAGAAGGATTTTCCTGGATATACAGAAACATGTTTGGAGTTCTGTGAGGACTGCATATATGGGAAACAGAAGTGAGTAATGTTTCTCAAGGTTGGACCTACAAAGAAAGAGAGTAAGATAGAGTTGGTGCATTCTGATGTATGGGGGGCAACTCATGTATCATCTCTTGGGGGTTCAAGTTATTATGTTACTTTTATTGATGATACAACAAGGAAAGTTTGGGTTTATTGTATTAGAAACAAATATGATGTATTTGACACTTTTTTTAAATGGAAATCCTTGGTAGAGAATGAAACAGGTCTTACGTTAAAATGTCTCAAGTCGGATAATGGAGGGGAGTATTACAGCAATGAATTTGATGATTATTGCTCTAAGAATGGAATCTGCAGGAAAAAGAAGGTTCCAGGAACTCCGCAGCAAAATGGGGGTGTCAAAAAGGATGAACAGAATAATAATGGAATACGTGCTATGAGCATGAGGTTACATGCAAGACTACCACTTTCTTTTTGGGCAAGAAGCAGTGAGCACAACTGTGTACTTGATAAATAGAGGACCCTCAAGTACCTTGGATCGAGGCATACCCGAGGAGGCCTGGTATGGTAAGAAAGTTGATTATTCATTTCTTAGAGTCTTTGGATGTGAGTTGTTTGTCCATATAGACAAGGATGATAGGACCAAACTAGATGCTAAAGAAGAAAAATATACTTTCATTGGTTATGTTGGTGATGACTTTGAATATAAATGTTGGAGTATTAAGGAAAAGAAAATCATTTGATCTAGGGATGTGGTCTTTAATGAGAAAGTCACGTATAAGTAGCAATTGCGGGAAAATAGGGAAGAATCCAAGAAAGAATATGCAGCGATAGAGGATCTTCCGGATGGGAAAGTGACACATGAATCAGTTCAGGAACCCCAAACTCCTATATTGAGGAGGTCTTCTAGGGTAAGAAGAGAAGTTGAATGATTTTCACCTTCTATTTATTATTTATTACTCACTGACAGTGGAGATCCAGAGAGCTTTGATGAAGCAATGCAGGTAGATGCCATGAAGAAGTGGGAGCAAGGCCATGGATGATGAGCATCAGGCTCTCATGGAGAACCAAACATTGGATTTTATGAAGCTACCCGAAGGCAATAGAGCATTACAGAACAAGTGGGTGTTCAGAGTTAAAGAGGAAGGAGGAAAGAAAAGATACAAGGTCCGGTTGGTGGTCAAGGGGTTTACATAGAAAAAAGGTTTAGAATTTGATGATATTTTTTCTCCTATAGTAAAAATGACTTCTATTAGAACTGTTCTAGGAATAGTTACAGCAAAAGACTTGCAGTTAGAGCAGCTTGATGTAAAAACTACATTTCTCCATGGTGATTTGGAGGAGGATCTATATATGCAACAACTAGAAGGCTATGAGGTCAAAGGTAAAGAGGATATGGTGTGCAAACTAAAGAAAACATTGTATGGTTTGAAATAAGATCCATGTCAATGGTATAAGAAATTTGATAGATTCATGATGGAGAAAGGTTATATTAGATGTCATTCTAACCATTGCATGTATAAAAATAAAATTGAGGATGGAAGTTATATTATCCTGTGTTTGTATGTGGATGATATGTTGGTTGCAGGTATAAACATGCAGGAAATAAAATTACTTAAGAATAAGTTAAGTGAATCCTTTTCCATGAAGGATTTGGGGGTAGCCAAACAAATCCTTGGTATGAGGATATCTCGGGATAGGAAGGAACGGAAGCTAACTTTGTCTCAGGAAGAGTACAATAAGAAGGTCTTGGAGAGGTTTAATTTGCAGGATGTTAAACCAGTTGGGACTCCTTTGGCAGGCCATTTCAAGTTATCAAAGGAGCAGTGTCCCAAGATAGAGCAGGAGAGAAACCAGATGTCCAAGGTACCTTACTCATCAACAGTTGGTAGTTTGATGTATGTCATGGTGTGCACTAGGCCTGATATTACCCATGCAGTGGGATCGGTGAGTAGATTTAAGAGTGATCTAGATAGAGATCACTAGCAAGCAGTAAGTGGATCCTTCGGTATTGGAGAGGGACCATGGGGACAGTTTTGTGCTACATTGGATCAGACACCACTTTTTATGGTTATGTAGATTCAGATATGGTTGGAGATGTAGACAGTAGGAGGAGCACGATAGGTTATGTTTACACTATAGGTGGGACAGTAGTGAACTAGATTTCACAACTATAGAAGCTAGTAGCTTTATCAACCACAGAGGTTGAGTATGTTGATGTCACAAAGGAAAGAAAATAAATGATTTGGTTACAACAATTGCTTGAGGAGTTAGGGCATAAGTAGGAGGAAGGTGTAGACATATGTAGTTTGATCAATGTAATATTATTCCTAATATTGCACTCCCTATTCTTCCCCTTACAGATTGACGGCACACCGCCAGTTAGACCTGTCTAACTCCCTTCTCACTACATCTTTTTAGTCGTATTTCCTCTTGTAAACCACTTAAATAGGCTGTCATAGCCTCGTTATGACTACATTAGCTTCTTATTCCCTTCTAGTTTGCTTCTATTATCTCCCTAGAATATCAATCCACTTCGTTGGATTGATTAAGCCTTTCGAAAACCCTTCCAAAACCCTAATTAATATCTAAACGAGATTAATTAGCCTAACCTAGGTTAATTACCCTAAACCTAGTCAAATCCTACTTTGACTTGCTAATTAACTTGTTGACTCCCTTTTTAGTCCCACATGCACCCAAAATCCTCCCATTTCCCAAATGGAAAACTATAAATAGGGTTATACCCCCTCCCTCATTTCCTAAGAATTCTCTCTTCTTCCTAGCATATATTATAGTATTTTGTTTAGGCTTTAGATTATTTTTCATTTTCTTCCATTTGAACTAGTAACATTTGCTTTTGTATTTTATAGCACAATATGGAGTAAAAGGGAAGATCCGTTGGCCTTGAAGCCATTAATGGGGAGATCTCTTTCTCTTAAACACATAACTGAATGCTTAGATCCTCTTAGGTTCATTATTTCAAGCTTTCAAATAATAGAGGTTAGCTTCATTTGCTTAGTTTGCTTATTTACTTCAAATTAATCTATGCAAAGAAGAAAACCTTGCTCATTTCTTATCAGATGGTCCATTGATCAGTTTACTAAAAGCCTTTGGGGTTTCTTTAGAGATTATTACCCAAAATCCATGGCTTTTTCAACTTTTCATTGAACACATTTGGCACGCCCGGTGGGACACTTATGTCCATCCTCCATTAATGGAGGTCTTTTGAGTTCTTTAAAGTTCATTTTCAAGTTTTTGGGTCAAATCATTTGTTATTTCCTCATTTTTGTTTCTAACACTAGATAAATGACCTTCATTTACATTTATTTTTTGGGTTTGATATAGAAATACGAAAGTTTGACTAACAACTAACCTGTTTGCTCTTGAAAATTTGAAAATCCATGAGTTTTGCAGGTTTTTCACAGGGTGCGCGTAGGTGTTTACAAGGGGCATGCACACGTTGAAACCCCAGCATCCCCATCGGAATAGGTGCATACATGTCTAGCAGCCCTCATCATTTGCAAATTTTATCTCTATAGGGATGCGCACGCATCTCCGTCATTTGGGCCGCGTATGCGTATATAACTTGAATGTGTAAAAATTTGAAAATTGTCTATTTTATACTTGGGCACGTACACGTTGAAACCTAAGTGTCCACGTTAATATATAAGTGTCCCTATCTAGTTGCACACGTCTATGTTTTAATATACTAGGTTTCACTAATTTTTATCTACATGCGTATCCGTTGAGTTGAGCACGTACCTGTCGGCTGGGGAGTGCCGGTGTCGGTTTGAGTGCGCAAGTGTCTGTGTAAATATTGAAAAAAAAAATCTATAATTTTCAAAGGCTTTATTTTCTGATCTTTGCTATAGATTTCTAGGACTAACAAGTTAAAAATAGAGTCTTTTCTTTGGTCTTTCGATTTGCATAGTTAAAGTGTTTTTTGGTTTGTAGCTTAAAAACTAAGTTTGTAAAAGTGTGTATGCTCTCTCCTCGCACCTTAAAAAGTGATCTTGGAGATCAGAAACACTTATACCAAACTTGTATCAAATGCTCAAAACACTTATTTTATAAAGGATAAAGTAAAATTTCATGTGATTTTAGTAGGATTTTTCACATTGCGTATGCTCTTCTTTTGCACCTTTTTGGCAATCTTAGGAATCAAAAGAAAAGTGTAAAGTTCTCTTTCTTAACATCAATCTACGAACTGGAAAATTACAAAAACTTGTTGTCTATAGGACCCAAACAATTGTAGAAGAAATACATTCAAAACGCAACACTTCTAATACATGTGTTCTTGCATGTTGTCAAATGGTGTGCTACTTAAAACCACATTAAGTTAAGCAAGATAAAAAACACACCATATTCAGAACATTGTATTGCATGTTTCAGAAAAGGGTACGTCCCTATCCACTCAACTGAAACATAACCCCTTTGGCATAACACTTTAATCTATAACAATTGGGGTGGTACCAGGAACCCTAAAGTAGTCCACTATTGTGTAACCTCGTGGATGAAACAGGAAGCGCTCTACTTACCCAATTGACTAGTACGCCTTATGAGTTAGAGTTGCAAGTTTTCGTATCGCGACCCTATTAAGAATACATGATGGATGCATTTATTGCCCACTGTACTTGAAGGGGGAAAAGTTGAGATACTCCCAATATAATCAAGGGGACTATTTGGGTAAATCACACCCACTCTTAGACAGCTTTGTAACACCTAGTTGAGAGAACTTATTAAGGAAGCCATTCTATCTTGGAGCCCACTTTTCTAGTCCATTATTGCGTCAAGCCATCATTGAAGTGACAACTCATTTGGGATATGAACCTTGTTCTTTCGAACAAGACAAAGAAACCTTGTCAGTTTGATCTAAGTGTCTTTTCACCACGAAACTAAACTACATCCCACTTTTTGCTTAGTTTTATTCTTGTCTTCAGATGAGGTGAAAATCTTCCCAAGTGGCACTTGGTTTGTTTTCATCTTTTGATCTATACCCTTGCATTCTCACCGCCCACTTTTTTCGGGGTGAGAAAGGTGCATACCTTGCACATTTTTATCAGAGATAATGCTCACCACTTTTTTGTCCATTTACGCCCATCCATGTTTACGGCTGGGTTGTTAAACATCTAAAGTACGCAGGTATGTTTTTCATATCTTTGATAAAATTCCTTCCATCTTGATTTCAAGATCATCTTCACCGCTATGAGTCTGGTTCATCTTTCGTCTCTTCTTGAGTTGATAGTTTTGTTTGCATCCTAGACACAAAATCTTGGTACTTACATCATATTCTCATTTTTGTGAGAAAATGGTATAAGTCCCTTTATTATATGGTTACGCTGCTCACATAGTTAAAAACTCCTTGTTATACTTATCACTTGGTTTCAGTTTTGACGTCATCTAAGTCTTCTTGAAAAGTGTCGATAACGCCTTATATATATTGTAATAAGGTTGTCATGGTACTAACACCTTGCTTGCTTGGTTAATGTATCATGGTGACGTTGTTACGCTATATCTATTTGTGACTTCCATTTTTTAGAAGGTTTGGCTTTCCTCGGCATTCAAACTAGTTTTAAGTATACCTTGTCAAGGGATTGCGATCAACATCAAATTAGTACTTAGGCCTTGTTAGAGTTCTAACTTGACCTACATATTAATATGGTATTTGTCACTATCTATTTTTAGGGCATAGGCTTGGTAACAACAAATTGAGTGATCATTACATTTAGGTGTGCATATGAGTGTTCCTTGATAAAAATGACTGCATAACACTACATCTAGGATACACTGTGGTATAGTTCAAACATCACCTTGAGCGGCTTGTATAAACCATACACTTAGGGGTCACGCTAGCTACATACAAACGTTTGCTAGTAATGCCTAAAATCATAAAAATGGCAACCAAATCAAACAAGCATGACATAGGAGAAAACCCTTTCGAAACCTTCCCATTTAGCGGCAATAATTTAGCACCTCTCTTTTCTCAAGTCAAAGATACGGAGGCTATTAATTGATCATAGTGGAGAAGAGTCAGACTCTTCTAGAGAACAACAGAGGTTAGACCTAAATAGATTTGATGAACTCCTATATTATAATAAAGATCAAGTACTCACAAGAGTCTTAGCATTAGGAGCTAAACTTCCACAAGAGCGCGAAGAAGAAACAAAGGTCATTAACCCTAACCTAGGAGAAGGAAGATTCGTCTTAGACATAGATAACCCTTTTGATGTGGGATATGCTTCCACTTATGGGCAACATAAGGCCATTGTCGAAGGAGAACCATCACAAAAATATCACTATAAAGCTTCATGTAAAGTGAAAATTGAGTGTAAAGCTTCCCCTCCTCCGAAATTTGATGAAGAAGAGGACCCCCTGGTTGAGGAGGAGATCCTCCAAAAAACAAATCTTGAAGTTGAGCCAAAAACTAGTAAACCTAGGCTCTTCAAGAAGAAACATATAAAAAGACAAAGACAAAAACAAACTTAGCGAGTTTCAATTTGATCCACACATAGACTATACCTTTAAGGTGACTCAGGTACAAAGACCAATGTCACCTACTAAAGAGCAACTCATTCAGGAAGAGTTAAAATCTATGAAAGATACGCTTACTACATTACAACAGGGAAATGTAGGCCAAAATAGAAAATATTCATATGAAGAACTATGCCCTTACCCCTTTGATAAGGACATGTTACAACAACCTTTCCCAAAACACTTTACCGTTCCCAAGTTTGATAAGTATAAGTGCAAAAGTGATCCTCGTGATCATATTAAAGACTTTTACATGGCTTGCCAAGAGGTCGCATATAGCGATAATTTCTTAATACGAATTTTTCCTCACAGCCTAGGAGTCGTGGGATTGGAATGGTTCTATAGCATACCCAAGGGCTCCATTACAACTGTGGCCCACATTAGCAAAAAAATTTGTAAGGCATTACTCCTATAATATGGAAAGTGACATCACAATGAATGATCTATGCAATACAAAACAAAAACCCAATGAGACATTTGTAGGATTTTTACAATGATGGCGTGGGTTAGCCAGTCATTTTCCTTGTGCATTACCAGAAAAACAGTTAGTGAGCATATTTGTTCCTAACTTAAACCCTAAAATAGCCTTTCACTTACAAATGCATTGTGGCTCAAACTTCGAAGAAGTCATAGAGAAAGGTAGTCAAATTGAGAAAGCCCTCATTGCCAAGGGAATGCTTAAACCTGTCGTTAAAAACAAACATGAAGCCAAATCCACAAACAAACCTAAATTCTTCAATAAGAATAAACATGTTGTTGGTGATGGCATTATAGACTCCAAGAGAGTCCAAGCCGTACAGACAGGCCCACTTTTAAAGCTTTCGTAAGGACCTCGTCCCAAAGCACCTACAAAACATACATTTACATCCTTAACGGAGTCCTTATCTACCATCCTAAGACAATTGGATGATGCAAAATGGTGGAATATCCAACTACAATGGTACCATACCCAGAGGATGCTCCAAAGCTGGTTTGGTTCAAAGATCATGAATATTGCGACTTCCACCGTGTTAAAGGACACAAAACGGATAGGTGTTTAAGACTGCGCCATTATATACAAGACCTCATCGAGGAAGGAAAGATCATTGTGGATTCTCCCCCTGAGTCCGGGAAAGGTCCAAATGAAAAAATGGGTATTTACAAGGAACCTTTTCCTAACCATGCAGATAAAAAGAAAAGGAAACCAGATCAAGGGAAAACCTCCAATGACTATAGGACTGATGCCTATGTTTACCCTACAA
Source organism: Taxus chinensis (assembly GCA_019776745.2). NCBI lineage: Eukaryota > Viridiplantae > Streptophyta > Pinopsida > Cupressales > Taxaceae > Taxus > Taxus chinensis. Next base: position 682,892,036 of record CM034152.1, read on the forward strand.
ATGATAGTCCTTATGATTCCCTCATTGGATGTATTAGCTCATCTAATGAACAGATCAACACCATCAAGATTTTAGAGAAGAGCTGCGCAGTAGGGACAAGACGTGCCCGCTTAGTCATACCAGATCTTGTGCCTATCCCTCAGGAAGGTCAATATAATTTAATAGAGCAGTTAGAGAAAACACCTACTAGGATATCTATTCTTGATCTCCTCAAGATCTCTAATGCCCATAAGAACATATTGTACAAGAATTTGCAAAATTTAGGGTTTCCATAGATGTAGACCCCACAAACCTTCAAGCCATGATTGTGCACCTAGACTCCAATGATCATATTACTTTTGATCATACTACAATCCCACATAACAACCCAGAACATAACTTACCCTTGTATCTCGAAGTGGTGGTTACCCATCGCAAAATCAAAAGAGTACTTGTAGATGGGGGATCTGGTCTAAATATTTACACTTTGAAGCTGGTTAAGCAGCTAGGCCATTCAGAAATAGAGCTGGGAGCTAAGACTATCACAATCATGGCGTATGACAATGAAGAAAGAGAATCAATGGGGACTATAGTGGTTCCCATGGAGGTAGGCCCAATGTGTCATGACACAATGTTCCATGTCCTTGACTTGGACCTTCCATACAACATGCTCCTGGGGCACCCATGGATCCATGCCATGCAAGCTATTCCATCAAATTTTCATCAGTGCATCAAGTTATGTCATGAAGGTCAGGTGGTTACCATTTTGGGTGACCCGGAACCATTCACACATTGTAGGGCATTGCATAGTTTTTCTCATGCAGCTTATGAGTGTCCTTCTACAGATGTAGTTGTCCCCCTACAGACAGAAGCTATGAAAAAATGGATAGATCCAGAGTCCCTCATGCCTTACAATCAAGAATTTCCTTCATTGGTCAACCCATTCGCTTCATGGGAGGCAACATCAGCAAAATATGGCCCAGATAAGCCATTCACTCTTGAACAGGATCTGTTGATATCAGACTTATCAGTATCCCCCAGGACAAGGGGTAAGCCTTATTTTCAGTTCAAGAGCACTCATGAGAAATGTCCTAAACCGTTGGAAAAATTTGTCCATAGCGGTCTCCTATCTGAGGAGAAAATGTTAGAAGATCCTACTAGCAGAGTGCAGAAGGCACCATGGCTTCATGCAATCAAGCACCTCAGTACATCAAAGGTCCCTGCATGCATGGGCTATATCGGGTTTGGATGTGGCATTAATGCACAAGGCTGGTTAGAGCCTATTCCCATCCCTCATTTTAAGTCTGATAAACATGGCCTTGGGATAAAGCCTCATAACGCTCTACCTTCTGAGAATGATGCCACCTCTTCTGAACGTGAGGATGTTTCATCTCATTCTGATAGTGACGTAGATTCCCAATATAGCCTCTACGAGGATCTTGCCTCCATGAACCTATTCCCAAATTCATCGGTCCTTACCTTATCTGAGTCCATTCCCTTAAACAAATATCTAGTAGCCCTTGTATATCCTGAACTCATAGATTGGGATCAACAACTTCACGTGCCCCTAGATTTCTTTGAAAATGATGAGGCATTTGCAGATTTCATGGGACTCAAGGATTTTATTCCAGCTGGAGACCACAAGAAAGGATTTAAGATTCAATTAGACACCTGTGCCTACTTCAGGGAAGAAGTAGAGATGTGTGGATGGTTGAATAAGAAAGCTGTAAATAAAGGTACAACCACTTCTGAGAAACCTAGAAAAAAGGATAAACAAAAATCTCATAGTGACCAAACTCTTTGATAAACTCGTAGACAAACAGAATGAAGAGTCTAAAGATAAAGTGATTTATCCATTTAAAGATGATCATGAACTACCATAGGAGGTTGATCTTACTCTTCCCCCTGATCCTACATGGATGGAAGATACTTCTAAAATGCTTGTTGAGGAAATAATCAACGTCAACATTGGCTCAGAGGAGCAACCTAGAATACTAAAGTTGGGAGCTTCACTCTCAGCTCAGGAACAAAATATCTTTGTAGAGCTCTTAAAATAATACGTGGACATATTCGCATGGACATATGCAGATATGCCTGGTTTAGACCCAGAGCTAGTTGTGCACAACCTCGTTGTGCACCCAGATGCCAAACCAATCAAGAAAAAGTTGAGAAAGATGCATCCTAAAGTGGCACTCCTTGTCAAAGAAGAATTGGAAAAGTTGTTAGCTACTGATTTTATTAAACCTATTGACTATTCAGAATGGATCTCTAACATAGTCCCAATACAAAAAAATCCTGTTGGCATAAGAATCTGCACTGATTTCCATGACATTAACAAGGCATGCCCAAAGGATGATTTTCCCCTACCTAACATTGACATGATAGTTGATTCCACAGCTGGTTATGAAATGTTGTCCTTAATGGATGGCTTTTCAGGTTATAACCAGATACGAATTGCAGAAGAAGATCAACATAAAACAACATTCATCACCCCTTGGGGAACATTTTGCTACAAAGTCATGCCTTCGGGCTCAAGAACGCTGGGGCTACTTATCAGCGGGCCATGACAGTTATATTCCATGATATGATAAGTGACATCATGGAAGACTATGTTGATGACATCCTAGCGAAATCCAAGAGTAGAAGAGAACACCCTAGAGTATTGAGGCGTATTTTTTAGCGTCTACGAGACTATAAGGTTCACTTGAACCCTAAGAAATGTGTCTTCGGTGTCTTATCAGGAAAACTCCTAGGGTTCATTGTTTCACAAAGAGGGATTGAAGTGGACCCTACAAAGGTTACGACTATCACAGAAATGCCACCACCTACCACTCTCAAGAAACTAAGGAGTCTACAAGGGAAAATTCAGGCAATCCATCACTTTATTTCACAACTTGCAGATAAGTGCCACCCCTTTACCCATTTTCTCAAGAAAGATGTCACATTCAATTGGGGACCTGACTATCAAAAAGCCTTTGCATTACTCAAACAGTACTTGGCCAGCCCACCTGTACTCATGCCACCTACCCCAGGTGAACCTCTCCTCTTATACATTTTGGCTACCTAGTTTGCTATTGGTGCATTACTTTCCCAATACAACTTAGACCATAAAGAGAGAGCAGTTTACTATCTCAGCCACACCTTGATCACATACGAGTTGAATTACCCCCAAATAGAAAAGGCCTTGCTTGGCAGTTGTCTTCACATTCCAAAAGCTTTGCCATTATCTCCTGAACAATAAAACCAAACTCATATCCAAAGTTGACCCTCTCAAGTACCTTTTATCCAAACCCGCCTTAACAGGCTGAATGGCTAATTGGATCATTCTCCTAAGTGAATTTGATATCGAGTTTGTGAATCATAAGTCTTTAAAAGGACAGGTATTGGCTGATCAGTTGGCAGAAGCTCCTCTCCCAGGAATGGAACCTTTGTGCTTAGATTTACCAGATGCATCTATGATGTATATTGAAGAATCCATAGAATGGCAGGTCCATTTTGATGGATCTTTTACCTTCCATGGATCTAGAGCAGGAGTGGTCCTCATCACTCCAACCGGTGATGTCATACCACGAGCATTCTGGCTGGGATTCCCATGCACAAATAACATTGCAGAGTATGAGGCACTCATCGCTGGCCTCAAGCTAGCTATTACATGGAACATCAGACAACTACGAGTCATTGGGGACTCTCAACTTATCATAAAATAGGTTAATGATGAGTACAAGGTTAAAGATGAGAAGCTTATTCCATATAAAAATATGGTTGAAACCTTGAAGGAATATTTCACACATAGGTCATATTTGAGCAAAAACCAAGGTCACATAATAGATCCACAGATGCTATGGCTACTATTGGGTCTCTCTTACACATAGCACCTGAAGAAAGTAAGATGCCTTTCTTTGTAGAGCATTTACAAGTGCCTGCATATGATATGTCGGAGTCATGTTTGGCATGTGAAGTTGTTGGTCCTTTATCCCCTTGGTATGACCCTATCTTTCAATACCTACAAGATGACACTCTTCCACCAGACATCACCCATTCTAAAAAGAAATCCCTTATTCACCGCATAGCCCGTTATACCCTCCTAGGAGGCACCCTTTATCATCGTGGCTATGATGGGAATCTGCTTCACTGTTTGGATGTTGTTGATTCTATCCACGCCATTAAAGAAGTACATGGTGGTATTTGTGGAGCGCATACTAGCGGCATGGTCTTAGCTAAAAAGCTATTGAGGGTAGGCTATTATTGGCCTACCATGGAATCTGATTGTTGTAACTTTGTAAAGAAGTGTGAACTATGCCAAAAATATGGGAACTTAATACATGCACCAGCACAGGCCTTACAACCTATTGCAATGCCTTGGCCATTCTCTAAATGGGGCCTGGATCTCATAGGGAAGCTCCATCCTTCTTCTTCAGATGGTCATACTCACATCATCACTGCCACTGAATACTTTACCAAATGGGTAGAGGTTGTCCCTCTTACCTATGTCACCAGTGTGTAGATTTCAAAATTCATCATGAACCATCTCATATGCCGTTACGGGATCCCTTCGGCCATTGTCACTGATAATGGTAAATCCTTCAAAAACAAAATGGTTAAAACCTTATGTCAATGCTTCCATATCCAACTCAAGTGGTCTACCCCCTATTACCCTCAAGGTAATGGACAAGAAGAAGCCACTAATAAAACTCTTGTATGGATTATGGAGAAAATGGTCAGTAAAACTGGCCGTAATTGGCATCTACAGATACATCCCGCCCTCTGGGCCTATCGTACCTCCATCTGCACTCCTACTGGTGCGACCCCATATTCACTTGTCTATGGCACTGAAGCCATCATACCTTTGGAAGTGGAGCTTCCCTCCCTGAGAATATCTCTCAGAGACTATCTTGATAAAGATGAGGACTACAGAGTTGCTCGCTCTAGCAGAGTTAGAACTATTAGATGAAAAAGTGTATTAGAGCGCTCAATCACCTAAAAGTTTATCAGAACAGAGTGTCTAGAGGATATAACAAATGCATCATTCATTGGGAATTTGATGTAGGAGATCTAGTTCTCAAAGAAAATCAGAAGAACACCATCAAAGATAGAGAAAAGAAAGGAAAGTTCAAGGCTAACTGGTTAGGTCCTTATGTAGTGATTGCAAAATATGGATCAGGAGCCTACAAACTTGCATATTCAGATGGTGAAGAGCTTCCAGAACCTATGAATGCCATGCACCTCAAGTGGTTCTATGCTTAGGCATGATGAGAATATCAGATAAGAACTAAAAATTAGAAAAACAAAGAAAAAACAAGAAAAAAAATGGAAAAATGAGAAAATAGTAAAGAAAAAGCAGGTCGTCCTCATGTGAAAACCACACAATTGTGGTGCATAGTGGGCAGGTCTTTGAGTGAAAACTAGTTTTTGGCACTCAAGGAAGATTCACCAGACACAAGTTACTCTTATGGAAGGACAGGTAATCATCACCACTTTTTGGATATGACTTCCTTTGCTAGGTCTAGGAACCCTACTAGAGCCACCCTTTGTCGTACCATGATCTGGTTTATTTTCTCTTATATCTGCATGAAGGACATTACCTTTGTATACTCCCATCTAACATTGAGCACACATGCACCATTATCACCTTCTCATACATACATGTGTGGCATTCTACCTTTTGTATATTCCCACATCACGCTGGGGGCATCCACGCTTCTTTGTTCTTGTACATTGCTTTCAGAACATGACCTTGGAAAATACAAAAACATTTGGAAAAAAGATACACAAAAACCTAAACATCTGGAAAATTTCCCTTTTCAGGGATAAAGCTACATTCATTTCACAACGTTATCTTAGGGAAACCTAGACAACAATGAAGACCGTAGCTGTGAAAACTTATCTTTTTAGATAAACCCAAAAACATTAGAAAATATATCAATGTTGTCCCGCAAAAACAAGGTAATGCTTTAATTGCTTTTAGTTGTTGGTTTGTATAGTTTTGATGTGCTTAGCCTGTTGAATTGTTTGTTCTTTGAATAGGTTCATTTTCTTACCTTATATTGGATCTTGTTTGATTTGATTGTGTATGGCATTGCATTCATTTAGGAACTCTCATACTTGTAAAAAATTGTTGTAGGTTTCTTTGTTTGTTATGTGCATCTATTAGAATTCATTTTACTTGCTTAGATTAGATACCATCTTTAATCTCTTGTTAGCATTTGCATGTGTTTGTTTAGTTGTATTTTGTTGTGTTGTTTGAATGTGTATATTTGTTTAGTTTTGTTAACTTTTTCTTGTGTATTTTGCACAGTTGTTTGTTATCACATCTATCATCTATCATTTCATCACATTTCTAACATCATTCACTACATCATATATATACAAAAATGCTAAGTATTACATCATGCATGTATGCTAAGCTAATCATCACATATCGTATCATCAATGGGGGCAAGAGGGGTTGCGCATAATCACAAATCTATCCCCCCCCCACACCAATATCATCTAGTATCATCCCAAGTGCTAGAGTAAAAACTCAGAAAGATCTCATAAATCTAAAAACATGTGGTGTTATCTGCAGATACATGATCAATATGAAAACATGAAACATACACATCTCTAAATCTAAGGTATGTCACATACATAAAGGAAAGAGAAATCATACATCATAATCAATGTTAGTACAAAGCATAATCACAGTATGGTATATACAAAATGTCCATATATACATGTATAACTGTCTAGGTCAGTGCTCAAAATATACATCATCGATATAATATGCCATCTAAAAGGGGCATGCATCAAAAAGAATCAAGCCTTCATCAAGAGGCATCATCAAAAAAATGGTACATACAACTATACATCAAAATTGGCCTTCATAAGAGGCATGTATATAATACATCTGTACAAAAAGAGAAGTAAAGAGCTCAACCACAGCTCTCACCCTCACCAGGGCTCCCGGGTCCATGACCTGGTCGACGGAAGAGTGGTGGATGTGATGGACCTGCACCAGGGGTACCACCCTGCTGTCTGGATGGTTGTTGTCCAGCCGGCTGCGCTGGTATGGGCTGCCTAACTGATCTAACTGAATGGCCTGATCTCCATGACCTGGAGCCTGTCACACTCACATCTGACTACTGGAATGATACCACTCACTGCTCTATCAGGGACTGCCCTGAAGTAGGTAGTCCTATAGTACAAAGCCTCACCACTGGATCTCATAGCATCCCGTATCAAATCAGCATGTCTCCAGAGGTGAGGGCTGCCTATAGGGAAGCATCGTACTCACTCACCTAGTCACCCTGCCTATATCAGCCTGAGCCTGTCTAGAGGCAACAACCTCTCGATCTCTATCTATAGTGATAACTGCACCTGGGCTTGTGCTGATCCCTCTATATAATATAGCCCTGTGACTGTGCCTGTGCATGGTCCCTCTGAGCAACAACCATCTGCACCTGAGTCTGAGACTGGTGTAAAAGGCTCAATATCTGAGCCCCCTGTGTGGCCATCTCACGAATCTGACTCTACCATAGAGTACTATCACTGCCCTGGGTGGCCTGTGCTCTAGCCTGATCTCTCTCAACTGTCAAAATCTATGCACCTGAGTATGTGCCTGATCTCACTCTGCTGTGAGGGTCTGTACCTGTGCCCTAGCTACATCTCTCTCTCCAGCCACCTAATAACTACACAACAATCACTGCCTATAACTGCTGCTAGAGGATAGCCAACTGTCCACCACCACCCTCTGGAACATCAGGTGGCGGGCCCTACTCTGGAAGTACCTGCTGGAGAGGGGTGTAGATCCCTGCTGGAATGCCTACTGGGGGAAACTCTATATCAACTACCCTGTAAACCTGTCTCAGCCTAGGCCTGGGGCCCTGTCCCTGAGGCTGCTGTAATGTTGGACCCTATCCCCTACCCCTGACATACCTGTGTGTGTCGGGCCCACCATCATCATCATCGTCATCACTATCATCACCACCAATAGCTCCACCCTCGTCACCACTAGGAGGCCCCACTGGAGGGGCTCTCACACCAGCGTTATACGCCGCTCTGGAAATAGTCAAACGGCATGGAAGCACACCGTGATACCATGGCCCATACTCAGGTGTAGTGCCCGGATCTCTAATCTGTCTCAGTGGCACCCACATAGCAGGTACCACCTGTCAAAAACTGGCCAGTGCTCTATCACGAGCAATCTGTGGACCCATATCAAAATGCTCTCAGGCCCTGCGAGCATACCATCTATCTGGCCCAGGAACATCCTAGGTAATGCCAAACTACCTCTAACACCGATCTACCCTATATAGCTCTCGCATATAGCTGCGGCTACCTAAGATAAAGTGCTCTACTGTGGTAGTGCCGAGCTCTAAACCATCCTCAGGCCACTAGAAGTGTCTGTAGGGCCTCCAAACCATGGAAATATGTCGTAGCTCATCTACTCACGCCAATAGTGATATGCATCCCCATGAATGGTCACACATCATCCCCTTCCGAGGACCCAACCCATCGTAGAAGGCTCCTCAGGAGCCCAAACTCTCAAAACACCTAAGGGGTGACCAATGGCAATATGGTCCCATGCCCAAATCTACAGTAAGTGAGCTGGTCCTACCATCTTCTGACTACGGTAGTAGGTAATCAAGTGAAGGTCCCAGTATAGATGCTAAAATACACTGACCCCAGCAGTAGGTCTCTCCCTCCACCAAACCATGTATCACTCCAAGGAGGTTGAGTGGAAATGAAGCACCAGTCTTGTCAGGGAGAAAGACTCCACTGACAAAGGCCATCATGTAGACCACTACTCGGTCTAGCTCTGGATCATCAATGCATCATGATAATCTAATGGACATCCCACGCCATGGTATCATAGGGATGTCAAAACAACTCTATAATATATCACTGAATGTCAGTCCAACAGCTCGTAGTCTCGATAAGCTACCCTAAATTGGGACCCGCATAATGCGCCATATGTCCTCTAGTGTAATAGTAATCTCCCCGGTCGGGAGGTGAAAGCACTGACTCTCATTGTGCCATCACTCTGCTATGGCTGTCAAGAGGCCATGATCCAATGTAATCTGTGGCATCTCGGCCACATGAGTCAATCCCGTCACATATAGGAGGCTCTCTAGGGTCGCTCTATCATCATCATCAAACTGAGCCTCTATCACTGCTAACCGACCCATAGCACTCACGAGTCTAAAGAATGGGTAATATACGCTACAAAATCAACACAAGTGTTAGGCACTTACTTATTTCTATCTATTTTTCTAAGGAAAAATACTTCTTTGAATCATCTAACTTACTAATTATTCTTTTCTTCTAAACTAATCTCAGTCTATATTCTTCTATACTTGGCTATTTTACTAGCATAGTGTTTGTTTCCCCCTTCTTTCTAGTGCCTACGTGCCTCTTTTGACACCTACATGCCCTTCTTCAGCGCATACGTGCCCCTACCGATGCATACGCGCCCCCTCCATTTTCTCCAATTCACCGCCACAGGCCACACAGATGCGCATACGCACCCAGTGTGATGCCTATGTGCCTGCATTAATGCATGCACGTGCATGTCTGTTTTCTACCCCTCTAATTGACGCATATGTGCCCCTCTAACGCACTACGCCCCTGGTTTGACGCACGCACATGTGTGTCCACATGGGTACTGCGTCCCTCCTTTTGATGAGTGCATGTGCATGTATCTGTTGTCAACGGATGTGTACATGTCCATGTTCATTTTGATGCATACGCATGCACATACCCATCAAATCAGATGCATACGCCCATGCGCATGCATCAAAATCGGTCCTACCTACCCTAGAAAAGCCCTAAAAAGTAATAAATGTGTAAATTGACTAGGAGGGATAGGCCACTCACGTAAGGTCCATCCGATTGGGTCCCGCATGAACTCTCGGATGTGATCCGTGTGTCTCGTCCTGCTCAGTATTCTCGCCATCTCACTCCAGGGCTGTCACTCTCACTCGCGGTAAAAATTGTAAGAGCTCTGGTAGAAATGAATTGGTCATGATTGATTTACCGACCCCGGGTGGGTATATTAACCCATCGCGATGCCCCTGGGGCATGTTTTCTCTCATCGTGATCATTCTAGACCTTCTTCTATCCGTTGTGATAATTATTTTTGTATTAAAATAATTATTTTTACTAATTTTCACACGCTGGGGCACTTCGTGCCACCCTGATGGTCACTTCTCCGTCACACTGAAATAATTTACGAACCTTTTAGGCACCTTTTCCCACCTTTTCCTCTATTTTTCATCTATTTTCCCCCGTCGTGATAATTATTTATTAATTTATTTTAAATAAATTATTCTCGACCCATCTTTCTTCTTGTGGGAATATATTTTGGCTCTCTGACAAGCCTCACCTTCCCACTATCACCCTTGCACGTACTTTTAGAAGATCTTTGATCTTTTGAAATTCTTCTGACTCGATCAAAAATTCAAAAAATAAAAAAATTCAAAAAAAAAAAATTATTAAAACCATTTAAAAAAACCAAAAACATTGAAATACTTTGAAAATGGCTCAAAATTGGTTAAAACCAATCATCTACGGCTGAAATCTGTGTCTATTGCATGGCACTCATCCTAGATCTTGCTGATGTTTTCAAATATTTTGAAACAATGACTCGTGCATCATCTAAATCTTCAATCACCTACACAAGCTATGTTGCTTACTTCGTCTGTACTCTGGGGCACTATCAGTTGCCTAGTACTATTTTCATCGTGCACATTGCTTTTTCACGGGACCCAAGTGTCCTCCATCTTTCCCCTTGCATAATACACCTTGCTTGGGGCATCATTCTTCACCCTTGTCATTTATCAGAACATTTGGGACTACATCTTGATAACAAAATATTTGTGCAACTATCTTGAACATTGTTGGTTTAAGTGTGTGTGATTGTACTTATTTCCCTGTTAGGTGATATTGTTTATTTCTCGTATTGCATTGCATTCATGTATGTTGCATGGAGTTGGTCATTTTTAGCACAAGACAGTGTTTGTATCTTGGATTTTCATGTCATTTTACGCTTCCGTCGCATGCTCACATTTTAATAAGGACCAATGAGGAGGATTCTAAGCATTATGATGATTATATATTGATAGCAATTGATTTGTGGATAGCTCAATATCCCTCTTTCTTCTTGTTTCTCATCTTCTCTGTACACTTTTCTTTCCTTTGTTTTCTTTTTCAATCGCTCGATCAAGTTTCTTCGTCACCCCATTGACACTCGAGGGGGCATCCGTCATCCTTCATCCTATTAATTTTTCTTCTACCCCTTCAAAAAAATTCTACTCATTTGCATTTGTCTACTTTCTTTGAAGTGACGTAGCTTACATCACCCCAAAGAGGGGAAAATGTAGACACCTGTAGTTTGATCAATGCACTATTATTCCTAATATTGCACTCCCTATTCTTCCCCTTTAAATTGATGGCACACCGCCAGTTAGACCTATCTAACTCCCTTCTCACGACATCTTTTTGGTCGTATTTCCTCTTATAAACCACTTAAACAGGATTGTCATAGCCTCGTTCTGACTACATTAGCTTCTTATTCCCTTTCTAGTTTGCTTCTATTAGCTCCCTGGAACTATCAATCCATTTCGTTGGATTGATTAGAGCCTTTTAGAAACCCTCTCCAAAACCCTAATTACTCTCTAAATGAGATTAATTAACCTAACCTAGGTTAATTACCCTAAACATAGTCAAATCCACACTTTGACTTGCTAAAAGTGCTTTTTGGACTTTAGCATTTGTCCCACATGCACCCAAATCTCCCATTTTCCCAAATAGAAAACTATAAATAGGGCTATACCCCCTCCCTCATTTCCTAAGAATTCTCTCTTCTTCCTAGCATAGATTATAGTATTTTGTTTAGGCTTTAGATTATTATTTCATTTTCTTCCATTGAGCTAGTAGCATTTGCTTTTGTATTTTATAGCACCAATATGGAGTAAAAGGGAAGATACATTGGCCTTGAAGCCATTAATGGGGAGATCTCTTTCTCTTAAACACATAACTGAATGCTTAGATCCTCTTAGGTTCATTATTTCAAGCTTTCAAAGAATAGAGGTTAGCTTCATTTGCTTAGTTTGCTTGTTTACTTCAAATTAATGTATGCAAAGAAGAAAACCTTTCTCATTTCTTATCATATGGTCCATTGATCAGTTTCCTAAAATCCTTTGGGGTTTATGTAGAGATTCTTACCCCAAATCCATGGCTTTTGCAACTTTTCATTGAGCACAAAAGGAAAGTTGCACACTGATAGTCAGAGTGCTATACACCTAGCTAAGAACTCTACTTTCCACTCTAGGACAAAGCATATACAGTTAAGGTACCATTTCATTAGGAAATTTTTGGAGGAAGAGAAGTTGAAGCTAGAGAAGATTCATACTAGTCATAATCCTACAGACATGATGACCAATGTGGTCACAAGGTAAAAACTGAAGTTGTGTTCAACTTTGGTTGGTCTTCACGGAAACTAGTGAAGGATTGAGAAGCTTGCTCAAAGGAAAACTAGTCTCCAAGTGGGAGATTGTTAGGTTGTGGAGCCTATTTTCATGTGAGAAAGTGTTGAAGACTGTACACTAAGAGTATTGTACACTTTCCACAGTTGTCTCGCCAAAATTTCTTTTGCCTTAAAATGTGCCCGATATACCCGTAAACGTGATAAGAGTATTGTTAGGTTTATGGGACAATTTTTGCCCATGGTTTTGTAAAATTGCTTAAGTAGTTGTCTACTTATATGGTTTTAGGCATATGGTAGGATAATGTAACATTGCAGATGTTTTTTGAATTCGGGTGTGAAATCTGTAGAGTTTGTTGAGCATAGCTCTTAACAGATCTGGGTATTGTATTGAGAGAGTGGTGGCTTGTAATAAAATATGAGCAAGTAATTCTTGGTGGACGTAGCCTAAATTGGGTGAACCATGTTAAATATTTTCTCTTTGTGTTGTGTTATTTTATTCCACACTTTTATTTAAGATCTTTAATATTTTCTACATATTAGTGTCTATTGTTGTGATTCTGTGAGGGATTATTCCACATATTTTATCCCTTATTTCCTAACAGAAAGATTCCCCAAGAGAATGAGAAGAATAATTTTGATAGGAGAATGATTGAGAAGAAAGAGAGGAAGAAGGCCAGGGAAGAACTAGTCTTGCATCCATTGTAGAACAACGTTCTTATCATCATTTTTCCAAGGATCTACGTCATCGGTCCTTATTATACAAGCATACAACAAAATTAGAATGACATGAAAATCCATACTATGAACAATTTCCCATTGCTAACAACACCAACTCAATGTAACATATAGACAGTAATGCGATACAAGAAGGAAAAAAGTTCATTTAATAGGGAAACAAGTACAAATGCACATACTCAAACCAACAATAGTCTAGACGGTTGCACAAATGTTTTTTTATCAAGCCGAATATCCCCAAATGTTCATGATTAATGACAAGGGTTAAATATGATGCCCCAAGCAAGGATACATGCTAGGGGAAATGATGAAGGATGTAGGGTCCAATGATAAAGCATTGTGCGCACTGAAACAGAGTCAGACAACAATATGTGCCCCAGAATACTGACGAAGCAAACATGCTAGCTTTGTAGATGGTTGTAGATCTAATGATCAACGAGTCATTAAATTCATGAACACGTGAAAATACCGATAAGATATGGGATGAATATGATGCGCAAGATATGAGTTTTAGTCGTTATGGGCCTATCACCAATTTTTGGATTGTTTTTACAATTTTTGTAGGATTTTTGAATATTTAATGAATTTTTTTATGGATTTTTGAAACATATGTGAATGCTTTGTTTTTTCTAAGATTGTATTTTCTAACATAGGGTAATGTGATTTATTTTCATACATGGATGTTTTGAACAAAGTAGAAGAAAAGAGAAAATGCCATGAAAGGAGATGGAAAAATGCAATGAAAAGCCTTACGATGAAAGAGTGATTATCCAAAGGCACAAATCTTGAGACAAGACATGCACTAAAGAAATAGTTTGAACAAGTTCGAAAAAGCAACACTTGGTAACCTCCTAATCTTGTTGACTCATAGAGATCTCATGTGTGCATGTGAAAATGAATTACGTCTTGAAGGAAAGCGTTGATAGACATCAAGTGAAGACACAAGCCAATGTGTAGGAATGATTTAGTTTGAAAGGTGGTTTATGAATGGAGGGTGGAAGAAAATCCATACATTGCTCTACTTCCAGTTAGGCATCCATAGCCCTAATGGAGATCCATTTTATTCTAATCGTAACATTTCTCTATTGTCAATCAAGTGTTCATAGCCCTGATAGAGATACTAGAAATACCCCAAGAGATAGTTATCTATAAATTTGATTTTGCTTTGTAGCTTTTGCTTCTTTGATTGATTGATTTTAATTCTTGTTTTGTTTACTGAAAACTTATTTCAAATCTCTTGTTCGACAAGGGGTTAAGAACCACTGATGGCTTAAAGGAAGGATATGGAAGTGATTGTGATAACGATATTGGCTAGTGTCAACAAATATATCCAAAATTTTGTTGCAACAAGTTTATTAAATGTTGATTGTGATAGGATCCTTACGAGATCAGTCATTCTTTAATTTACCAAGGTGATGAAAGACCAAGTTCAAATGGATACCATAGAGATAAATGTCACAAAATGCATGTGAATAGGCTAACCACAATAACGCCAAAGGGATGAAAATGGTGGATGAGTTGCAGAGGAATATGAAAGAAAGGGAAGAAAGAACATCCATGTGTACGCAATACCTGATTTCAATGTTTGATCTTTGTACCTTTGATTTTGTTTTTATAATGTTTTCTCATTTTTTATATTTTCAAATTATTTTATGATTTTTTAATGGTTATCAGAACGAAACATGTCACTATGCGTGATAGGATCCAACAACGATGTTTGTGATTTCCTTGATAAGAGAGTAAGCACATTTGCTTATCAAGTGTAATATTATCCCCAATCTCGATGATCGTGGTGAGCTCATGCAACAAATGATTGTGATTTGTTTTGAAACCTGTATTTCATATGTAGGAGCTTGAGTTACCTATCCATAGGTTTTTGCACTTTGCACCATACTTGATGGGTACGTTGGTGTGCATTCTGGAATCACATTTGATTTTAATGTTATAATCATTTAAGTTTTTGGGAGCTTTAGAGCTATTCAGTGTTTTGATCTTAGTTTGATAAATAACTTGTCTGGGTTTCTTATAAGATAATGCATGACTTGTCAGATCCCTAGAAGTGGGAGAAGAACGTGGACATTTAGAATTTATGGGAGGAATGGGAGGAATGATGGTGAGCTTGCCATAATATTTGGTAGAGTAATAATGTGATGGAAAAAAAGGATATGGTCCAAGAATTGAAGAAGAGGGGCTACCAGAAAGTGAGCCATGAATAGAAGATGAAGGGCTACTAGGATGTGGCCCAAGAATAGAAGAAGAAGGGATGTTAGGACGTGACCCATAGATGTAAGATGATGGGCTACCAAGATGTGGCCTAATAATAGAAGATGATGGACTACCGCGGGGGTGACCCATACATAGAAGACAATGGTGGGCTACTAGGATGTAGCCCATGAATAGAAGACAAGGGGCTAGTTGGTTGTGCCCCAAGAATTGAAGGTAATGGGCTACCTGGAGGAGACCCACAAATAGATTATGAAGGGAAACTTAGAGGTGGCCCATATGTAGAAGAAGACGATGGGCTACTTGGCGATGACCCAAAGTGAGATTGTGATTTAGGAACCATGATAGATAAAGAATAATTGGATAATGAAAAGAGAAGCCATGGATCAATGATAGAACTAGAAATTTCTCCATTTAATGAGAATGACAAAGATTGAAGAATAAGAGGAGGATCAAGTTGCATGATCTGAGAATCTTCCTTTGTTTTCTTATAAAAGGAAACAACTTCTTCCGTATAATACGTGAACGCATTGAGTTCTAAAGAGAATCCTTGTTTGTAATCTGCTAGAGGAATATCTTCATGTTCCTCTATGAATGCCCCGATTTTTTCTTCATTCTGAAAGATATCAATTGGTATGAGTAGTTGATTGACCACTAGGGGTTGATTGGAAGAAAGAGGTTAAATTAGTGTGGAAGACTTAGAAGATGTTTGATGATCATTGATAGAAGAAGATGACTCAAGAGAAAAAGTAGGCTTAGGGCTAGATGTCTTGTGAGCAAAAGAAGATTTGGAACTGGCTGGTATAGGTTTCCCTATAAGACGACATCATGGAGGAAGAATAGGAGGAATTCGTATCCAAAATTCTGTAGATTGCGACGTATGAGTCAAATTAGATGATTGACTAGAAGGAATTTGAGTCACACGAATCTTCAAAAGGGGAAGATTTCATTGAGTTGATTGATAAAAGATGTCATGCGAAGAAGGGGAGGACCGCAGTTGAAGCCTCACATTAGATGTTTTATAAAGAAGGTCCTACAAAGAAGGGGAGGACCGTGATTAAAGAATCACATTAGATGTTTTATAAAGAAGGTCCTGCGAAGAAGGGGAGGACCGCGACTTAAGATTCAAATTGGATGAATGATAAAGGAGGTCCCATGAGAACAGGGGGGACTCAAGAATCGTAGTAGAATTATGATGAAGGAGGTCCTACAAAGAAGGGGAGGACTACGACTTAGGAGTCAAATTAGATGAATATGAATAGCAGTTTGGATCTGAATCATCAGAAGAAATAGAGAAAATATTTGGATTACAATCCTCAGAAGAAGAGCAAATTTTTGTATTAGAATCAAAATAATATTATGGGGAACCCGAATAATAATTTGGATCAGAAGTGTCCAAATATTACCACTAACTATAAGATGAAGGTGGGGAACATGTTACCCGAATGGGTTCTCTAGTGTGAAGAACCAAACGAGGCTTAGTCATGGTTGGCGTATTTTGATGTGAACATCAAAACTTTGATTCCTTATTGTAATATGTATAAGGGACCTTACAATAATCAGTCATTGTTGGTGTGTGTTGGGTTTAAAGGCCTAAACCTAGATTGTATGATCAAACTTCTTCAAAGTGAAGAAGGTTTCATGTCGATTTGGGCAGCATGATGACAACCAACTAGACATTTCGTAAAGATGGGGATGCTTGTGTAATTTTCCAAAAGGGAAGCTAAGGAAAACATACATCGTGATGACTCAAGATTGATAATCCAACAAGGCTTGGAAAATAAGTTTGGAGCCGTAAATGTCAAAGGATTGATCAAAATTTTAGCAACATAAAGGATACAAAGGAAATATTTCCAATGTTCGATTGATACAAAATTCGCTTGATAGGAAATGTTTTTGCTAAGGTTTGAAAGATATGTTCAAAAATGACCATGAACTTAGGAAAAAAAGAAGATCAAGAGGATCAAAGACCCAAAGGATTGTCCTAGAAATGAGTTTATAAGATGGATAAACACAAGGAACAATCATGTAAGTTCAAAACACAAAGCCAAATTAATGACCAAAGAATAATGAATGATAAAGAATTAATGGATTAAAGTGATTTTCCTAAATGGATAAGTCAAAATGACGAATAATTGCAAGAAACAATCACACAAAGTTTTCTCTAGACCAATCAATCAAATGATGTACTTCCTAAGTTTGTTTTCAAATGGTAGTTGGTGTTTTAAGATGATTAACAAAATGTCCACCACTTATGTGAAGTTCAAAGAAATGAACAAGGCATAAGTAATAACAAGAAGTTAATACAATCCCCCAAAAAAGTATACTAAAAGTGAGCTTGAATCCAATCAAGACCTATATCTCAAAAAGTGGTAGTTACGATTTGTGAGCGACACAATAATACCACTAAGATATGCTAACCAAAATTTGCGGAAAAGTAAGGTATTAATATCAAAATGATATTGATATAACGTGCGCAAATGGTAACACCCAACACCTTTCAAAATTGAGGTAATTTTTGAAAACAAACTAATGCTAGAGTATACCAAGGAATTGTTAGAATGCATGTAGCGTAATGTTACAATCTAGACACTTAGGCCAAGTTTGCAAGAAACAAAACATAAATATCAAAATTGTTGCGATACGATATAAGCAAGATAACAGTTCAAAGGAAATTCAAGATGATGAATCATGCCTAACTACGATTGATGATCTTGACCTGGGTATCAAGATAAAAAAGGCCACCAATGATATGAAAACGTCTCCACACACTTTAAATGATTAACAACTCAGCTGTAAACATGGATGAGCATAAACGAACACAAATGTGGCGAATACAATCAATTGGAAACACAAGGGTAGTCACTCTTCTCATGATCAAAAAAGTGTCAAAAGAAAGTGAAGGAAGTAGATCAATTGGGGTTGAAGAGAGTTTGGCGTCACTTCGTCAGAGTTTCACCTCACCTTAGGATGAGTGAAAAACTAAAAAAAAGTAATGTTTCACAATCTCCATGATAAATGATGCTCCGTTTGAACTTTAATGGAATCTCCTCTTGTTCGACAAACAAGATTTTTATTCCAAGAAACTTCTCCCCTTGCGATGTCTCTCAACTCAAATTGGTTTTTGATATGGTCAAAGTTGGCTCCTAGACAAGATAGCTTCCTAGGTGGTTCACTCAACTAGGTGTCACAAGTTATCTAGAAGTGAGCTTGGTTTGCCAAGGTTTCCCAAGGAGTATCCTGAATTTACTTTACCCCCTTCAAGCACAGTGGGAAATAAATGTGTCCATCGTGTACTCTCACTGGGGTTGTGATACGAATAACTTTGACACTAAATATCACCTGTATCACTAGTCAAGTACGTAGTGAAGAGAACTTCCCATTTCATCCACAAGGTTCCCTCTTGTGTGGATTACTTTTGGGGTTCCTATGACCACCCTCATTGTTGTAGCTTAAGGCTTATGCTAAAGGGGTTATGTCCTAGTTAAATAGACGGGGCGTACCCTTATCCGAACTTGAAAATATAGTCTTTTGATTGTGGTGTATTTTTATATCTTGTATACTAAATGTGGTTTGTCTTGAACACCGTTTGGTAACCTGCACGGAAACAATATTAATAGTTTTGTTTTTTCTTGATCCTTCATTCTTCGACAAGCATTTAGGTCCTACATGATGGATTTAGTAGTTTTCCATACACATAAAGAGGATAAATGTCATTTATGATTCTCAAGATCATCTTAGGACACAAGAAAAGAGCATACAACGACGTAAAATCCTAACTACAAAATCAACAATGGAAAATAATTGATTCAAGTGCAAAATATGTTCATTTTAACCAAACTTGACATTCTTTTCAACGTTTTTTTGGGGTTCCTATGACGAGGGAAGAGCAACATGAATCCAAATCTCACTGGGGTGTATACGAAAAAATCTTGACGCTAAATATACCTGGATCATAGTCAGTACGTAGTGAAGCGAATTCCGTTTTCGTCCACAAGGTTCCCTCGTGTGTGGATTATTTGGGGGGTTCCTATGACCACCCTCATTGTTGGAGCTTTAAGGCTTATGCTAAGGGGGTTATGTCCTAGTTAAATAAAGGGGCGTACCCTTATCCGAACTTGAAAAAAAAATATAGTCTTTTGATTGTGGTGTATTTTTATATATTGGATATACTAAATGTGGTTTGCTTTGAACACCATTTGGTAACCTGCACGGAAACAATATTAGTAGTTTTGTTTTTTCTTGATCCTTCATTCTTCGACAAGCATTTAGGTCCTACATGATGGATTTAGTAGTTTTCCATACACATAAAGAGGATAAATGTCATTTATGATTCTCAAGATCATCTTAGGACACAAGAAAAGAGCATACACGACGTAAAATCTAACTACAAAATCAACAATGGAAAATAATTGATTCAAATGCAAAATTTGTTCATTTTAACCAAACTTGACATTCTTTTCAACGTTTTTCAAGGAAAAAAAGATGTAGAAATCGTTTCGGATTCCCAAGATCACCTAGAAGGTGCGAGGGAAGAGCATACATGAATCCAATCTCACTGGGGTTGTGATACGAAAAACTTTGACGCTAAATATCACCTGTATCACTAGTCAAGTACGTAGTGAAGAGAACTTCCCGTTTCGTCCACAAGGTTCCCTCTTGTGTGGATTACTTTGGGGTTCCTATGACCACCCTCATTGTTGTAGCTTAAGGCTTATGCTAAAGGGGTTATGTCCTAGTTAAATAGACGGGGCGTACCCTTATCCGAACTTGAAAATATAGTCTTTTGATTGTGGTGTATTTTTATATCTTGTATACTAAATGTGGTTTGCTTGAACACCATTTGGTAACCTGCACGGAAACAATATTAGTAGTTTTGTTTTTTCTTGATCCTTCATTCTTCGACAAGCATTTAGGTCCTACATGATGGATTTAGTAGTTTTCCATACACATAAAGAGGATAAATGTCATTTATGATTCTCAAGATCATCTTAGGACACAAGAAAAGAGCATACACGACGTAAAATCTAACTACAAAATCAACAATAGAAAATAATTGATTCAAATGCAAAATTTGTTCATTTTAACCAAACTTGACATTCTTTTCAACGTTTTTCAAGGAAAAAAAGATGTAGAAATCGTTTCGGATTCCCAAGATCACCTAGAAGGTGCGAGGGAAGAGCATACATGAATCCAATCTCATGATTAAGCATGTAATGTTAATTGAATCCCTTTAAACAAATCAAACCAATTTAGCAAAAACATGCAAATAAAAACTGCAAATAGAAGTTAGTCTTTAATTAAAACCTGTAAGGAGTCAATAAATCCCAAAAACATGGTTTTGCAAACTTTAAAGTGAATCATAAATCTGAACTGTGATGTGTACACTCAACTCTGGGTGTATACACATGCTTCAGGACGTGTACACCCCTCTATGGAAACTGACAGTGAGTTAATGGATACGCGGCCAGAGAGTTGTGTATGCTAGCCTTTAGATGTATACGCCCACATATAGAATGGTCAAAGTAAAAACACTAGAAAATAGGTACGCTCGGGTATAGGCATGTACACCAAGGTCCAAACACATATGCTAGCAGACAGAAAGACTAGAAAACTAAGAAGATAGAAATTCATGTACGCCGGCAGTGAGATGTACACGTTGGACTTTGGACATGTACGCCCTTAGAGTCAAAACGGGTCAAATAGAAGCACCACCAAATGGGTATGCTAGAGTATGAATGTGTACACTCGGGGTCAGGTGTATACGCCAGTAGATAGAGAAACATAAAAACACAGAGTGCAGGATATCATGTACGCTGGCAGAATGATGCATACGCTAGACTCTAAACGCATACACTAACATTTGGATGTTGTAGACAACTATAATTACGCCCAAGCAATTTAAATACTTAAATTGTGCTAATTATCCCCTTTCTCGCAAATCAACGACATATCGTCAAAGACACTCATTTTCCCTCATATCATCATTAATTAATTACACTAAGCTAATTAATTAAGTTGCTTATCCAACAAATACCCTAATTAATGACCTTCTGTTAATAAATCACCCCTTCTACCTAGACTAATTAATTATTATTAATTAATTAGCTTTCCCTTCCATTTAACCAATAAATCAATATTTAATTGATTTAATCCCCTTATAATAGCCTAAATCGTACTAATATTCCTCTAATTAGCTTCTATAAGCTTACATCTACCTATTAATTAATCACCTTTGATTAATTAAATCCCCCCCAACTCCCATGACTTGTTAAACATGTATTAAACCCTTCTAAAGTAAGGTTACCTTTAATAAAGCAACCTTATCCATTCCTAATCATATTTTACCTTTATCCCACATTCATGAGAATGTGTTGAATCCTTTATCCTTTGGGCTATATAAAGAGCCCTCCACCTACCTTTTTACTTACACATAAACTTTCTAAGAGAGCAAATGCAAAGCATATAGCAAAGAGACTAAGAGCTTGCACCTTGCCCTTTTGAAAGTTCATCATCTTGAAGAGTTAAGCCTATTTCTTAAAGTGCTTGGGTCATATGGGAGGTGTCAAAAGGGTCTTGTAGCCCAACTTTGATTAGCCCCCATTCCTAGGTTCTTGGAGCATTAAGGACAACTATTTTGATAGCCATGGAGCTTACTTAGGTCCACTCATTTATTTTTTGTTAGAGAATAGAGGAGTTTAGATATTTAGCATTGTTAATTTCAAAGTTTGTATTGGAATGCTAGCATCTAACCCTTGTTTAATTCTTATCATGATGGTGTTTATGCTTTGTTTTAGCTAAATTGTAGAACTATTTTAGGTGGTAGTTCTTGCTTCATTTGATTTGGCATTAAGCAAAGTATACATGCACACATTTGGCATGCCTGGTGGGACTTACTCCATTGTCCTTTGCACTTAATTTCAAGTTTTTGTAGTTAAGTTTTATTTTTGGTTACTAACCCTCTTTTACACATGTTGATCTAACTTATTTTTTTTAACATGTTTTGTTGAGTTTGCATGTGTTGGGTCTTACTTGTAGGTATGAAGGAGGTGAAGTGCTGTCAAAATTGGAATTGAGGGGAAAATTTCAAAATTTCTCCATGTTTTCATTTTTAGAGCTTACTTTTTCAACATTTTACATGCTAGTTTTGTCAATTTCTTGAAAATTTTCAATTCTTGAGCATGTAGGTTAGTGTTTGATAGTACTGAGTCTTATATTTACATATTAATGTGGTGGGTTGCTGTCAAAATTTAATGTTGGTGAGAAAATTTCAATATTTCATCATGTTTTCTTTTTTTGAGCTTACTTTTTCAACATTTTACATGCTAATTTTGTCAATTTCTTGAAAATTTTCAATTCTTGAGCATGTAGGTTAGTGTTTGATAGTGCTGAGTCTTATATTTACATATTAATGTGGTGGGTTGCTGTCAAAATTTAATGTTGGTGAGAAAATTTCAAGATTTCATCATGTTTTCATTTTTAGAGCTTATTTTTTCATCATTCTACATGCTAGTTTTATCAATTTCTTGAAAATCTTAAATTCTTGAGCATGTATGTTAATGTTTGATAACATTGAGTATTCTATTCATATATTAATGTGATGGGTTGTTGTCAAAATTGAATCTTGGTTGGAAAAATTTTCCCATTTTGCATATTAAGTGACGTTTTTTTTTGACATTTTTTAAGTGCATGTCAAGTGCATACCCATGAGCATAAGAGCATATGCGTAACCCATCTTCCGAAGGCCATAACTTTTGCTCCCGACCTCAAAATGACTCCATGTTTTTTGCGTTGGAAAGGTATTGAAGTTAACTATGCAATGAAAACATAAATTTGGGATTTATACTTATAGAAGTTGTAGGTTTTTCTATTAGTTTAAAACTGGTCGTTTTCTAACATGTCTAATGTTTTGATGAATGTTGTATTTCCATGCTTACTCGATTTAGACCAAAGCATGTGTATGCTCTCCTCTTGCACCTTTTGGTGATCTTGAGAATCAAAAACAACTTTGATCTCTATCTTGTTAACATTGAGATTAAACTTGGAAACTTGATTATTCATTTTGCTTAAGGGAATGAACCTTTTACAAAGCATTTTTTCAACGGTCCTTTCATTTGAAGTTTTCCATTTCTATATAGTTGGGCTAAAGTTTGTGTATGCTCTTCTCTTGCACCTTAGGGTGATCTTGAGAATCAAAAGTAACTTTAGTCTTCATTTTATAACATTTGGTAAATTCGAAACTTCATCTTTCACTTTTGGTTTAAGGGAATGAACATTTATCAAAAAATTTGTATGGTTCATTGATTGAAAAGATTTTATTTACTTTTTAGTTGGATTATTTGTTATGTATGCTCTTCTCTTACATCCTTGGATGATCTTGAGAATCAAAAGTAAATTTTAATCCTCTTTTAAATAATGTGATTTTCTTGGAGAACTACTAACGCTTGAGTGCAGGACCTAAAAACGCTTGTCAAAGAAAGGAGGAATCAAAACGAAATCAAAAACTACTAATACAATTGTTATACAGGTTACCAAAAGGTGTTCAAGCAAACCACACCTAATTAAATAAGATAAAAAGAACAACATATTCAGAACACTGTATTGCAGGTTTCGGAAAAGGGTACGTCCCTCTCCGCTCAACTGGAACATAACCCCTTTGGCATAACGCCTTAAGCTACAACAATGGGGGTGGTTCCAGGAACCCCAAAGTAGTCCACACAAGAGGGAACCTTGTGGATGAAACGGGAAGTGCTCTGCACTACCTACTTAACTAGTGATTCCTTTGCGAGATAGAGTTACAGGTTGTTCGTTGTGGCGACCCCAGTGATAGTACACATAGACACACTAGTTGCTTACTGTTCTTAAAGGGGGTAAAGTAAAGCCGAGATACTCCCAAACTATTCAGTGTGACTTTTTGGGTAAATCGCGCTCGCTCGTGGCAACTTTGTAACACCTAGGGCGAGAGAACCACCTAGGAGAATATACTTTGGCCATGAGCCCACTTTGACCAATTTAAAACAGTGTTGAGTTGTGAACCTTCTTTTTGAGAAACATGTGACGTATTACTTTCGCATAGTTTTTACTTGCCTTAGGGCAAGGCGAAACTCTGCCGAAGTGAGACTAGCATTTTTTGTCATTTTTTCTTGATTTATTTCCTTCATATTCTTTTGACACTTTGTTGATCAAAAGAGGTGTGATTACCTTTGTGTTGCCATTCGACTATTTCTCTCACTTTTATGTCCATTTACGCCCATCCATGTTTGTGGCTGGGTTAGTTAACGTCTAAAGTGAGTGGAGGCGTTTTCACATCATTTGGTAGCCATGTGATCTTGATACCCACGTCAAGATCGTCATTGTAGTTAGGATGGTTCATCATTGCGGACTTCCATAGAGGAGTTAGTTTGTTTGTCTCGTATCATTACAATTTCGATATTTACGTCTTGTTTTCTTGTAAACTCGACATAAATAACTATATTGTACGGTTACACTGCACACATTCTTAAACTATTCCTAGCTATACTTTGAGCTGTTTTTGTTCAGTTTTATTATTACCTCGATTTCAAAAGGTGTTAGGAACTACCATTTGTGCGTGTTATATCAATAACACCTCGATATCAATACTCCACTTTCTTGCAAAGTGGGTTAACATATCTTGGTGATATTGTTGTGTCATTCGCAAATCGTAATTGACACTTTTTGAGATATAGGTCTTAATCAGACTTGAGCTTGCTCATCGTATATCTTGATTGGGAGATCGCATTTAACTTCATGTATTTACTTACGTCTTGTTCATTCCTTTGAACTTGGAATAAGTGGAGACATCTTGTTAATCATCTGGTGTCGTAAATTACTTTAAAACGTAATCTAGGAGGTACTTCATTTGATTAAGTTTTGATACCAAACGATTGTTTCATTGGTGACTTTATCATTCTATCACATTGGTATTCTCACACTATTAATTTACTCTTAACACATACATCTTGTGTTTCACTTAGGGGTAGTCATTGAATTTTGAACAAATCTACAACTTACCTTAGTGAAACTTATCATGAAAACATGGCTCCCAAGACACGTCTAGGTTTAAAGAAAAAAACATATGAGGAACAACAGGTGCAAGCTTGGGAAACCTCTAACAAACAAGGGTCAAACCCATTTATCGACATGATCTAGGACCACTATTTTCTGCAGAAAAGGAAATAGAAGAAATGGTCGACCATAGTGGAAATGAATTAGAATCACCACATGCAGACTTTGATTTTGACCCCACTCTACTAGATGAGTTTCTCCTTAGAACTAAAGATAGAGTTTTGGCACGGGTCATGGAATTAGGGGCCAAATTGCCCACCGAGAATGAACCATATATTACCTACAAATGACACTACTAAGGAAGAACACCCCCTTATCAATATGGAGATATTTTAACAGGTGGGCATGCTTCCACTTCTTACGTAGAAAATGATAAAGTGGTAGGGCATAGAATACCCCTCATCAAAGTGCCACATGAAGAAACAAGATAGAACATGAGACAGGGGAAGAACCTCCACAATACGAAGAGGAGGAACCTTTAGAAGAAGAAGACACAAACCAAGTCACAATCCAACAACACAACTCAGTAACCTAAGCCGACAACTAGCTTTGCTTACTTTCCAGGTACAGAAAGACACAAACAAGAAATTCAAAAGTCAAAGCCTAAGTTTAGGATCCACGAACTCCATCGAGAAAACAAGGAGAAGAAGACACAGGGTATCATCGTGTACACATCCCCGCTTCTCCCACTAAAGAACAATTGCTCGCACAAGAAGTGCAATCTATGAAAGCAACGCTTGCGAGCATACAAGAAAGCAATATAGGGAGTATTAGGAAATACCAATATGAAGAACTATGCCCCTATCCTTTTGACAAGACAATGACCCTTCAACCCTTTCCAAAGAAATTTGATATGCCAAAGTTTGACAAATACAAAGGAAAGGGAGACCCAAGGGATCATGTTAAAGATTTCTACATGGCATGTCAAGGTGTCTTATAGTGATAATTACCTCATCAGACTTTTTCCTAAGAGTCTCGGAGGTCAAGCATTGGAATGGTTTACGCGCTACCACGAGGATCAATTTTCACTGGCCAGAATTGGCAGAAAGATTCGTGCGTCATTTCTCGTATAACATAGAGAGTGACGTCACCATGGCAGACTTGTGCGGCACAAAACAACGCCCAAATGAGACCTTCGCCAGCTTCCTCCAACGATGGAGAGGGATAGCTAGTCGCTTCCCTTGCGCTTTCCCTGAGAAGCAGCTGGTCAGTATTTTCGTCCCTAATCTCAACCCAGATATAGCTTTCCACCTCCAAATGCATTGTGTCCGCACCTTTGAGGAGGTTATCGAGAAAGGGATTCAAATAGAAAAGGCTCTCATTGCCAAAGGCACCCTCAAAACCCAATCTAAAGACAACCAAATTGTCAAACCTGTTGAAAAGCCGAAGATCTTTAACAAAAACAAAAAACGTGGTGGGAGACGAAATAACTGATTCCAAACATGTTCAAACGGTCCAAACCAGTCAACCTTTTAAACTGACAAAGGGCCCAATTCAACCACCACCAAAGTGAAGAACATTCACCTCCCTCAATGAGCTGTTGTCTGTCATACTAAAACAGTTGGATGCGGCCCACATGATGACCTATCCTACAACACAACCATTCGATGACAACACTCCTAAACCTTCATGGTATAAGGAGCATGAATACTGCGAAATGCATTCGCGTTAAAGGTCATAAAACAAACAAATGTTTGCGACTTTGCCACTATATTCAAGACCTCATTGACAACGGGGAGATAGAGGTGGATAACCCTAGCCACATGCAAACACCTAACAAGAAAATGGGGATTTATAAGGAACCATTCCCCAAGCATGATAAGTCGAAAAAGGAAAAACTAGATCGGGGGGAGTCATCCCAAACCTATAAAGCCACGAATTACTTGTATACCAAGAGAGATAACAATCATTACGATTCACTTATCGGATGTATTCGCTCCCCTACTGACCGTTTCAATACCATCCGGATCAAGGGAAAGGACTGTGCTACGGTAACAAGGCGTGCCCGCCTCGTGATTCAAGAACCCTCTCTGTTGACCCTGTAAACTGGTAAATATAACCTGTTAGAACAACTTGAGAAGACACCTGCTAAGATATCGATCTTAGATCTTCTCAAGATATCCAATGTGCATAAGGAAATTTTGTATCAAACTCTTCAGGTGTCGGGAGTGCCTTTAGAAGTTGATCCTGCATACCTTCAAGCCGCGGTGGCAAATATTGCACCCAGTGAGCATCTCACTTTCAACCATAGGGAGGTCCCTACTGAGAATCCTACACATAATCTTCCCTTATACATTGAGGTAGTTGTCACCCGCAGGAAAATCAAACGGGTGCTTGTGGACAATGGATCTGGATTGAATATTTGCACGCTTAAGTTGGTCAAACAATTGGGACATACGGAAGTAGATCTTGAGTCCCATATCATCACTATCACTGCATACAAAAATGAGGAAAGAGAGTCAGCAGGCACCATTACGCTGTCAATGGAGGTGGGCCCCACTTGCCATCAGAAAAAGTTTCACGTCTTAGACTTGGAACTTCCATTTAATATGCTTCTAGGCCGACCATGGATCCATGCCATGCAAGCAGTGCCATCAACATTTCATCAATGCATCAAGCTGAAGCATAAGGGACATACAGTAACAATACCAGGAGACTCAGAGCCCTTTGCTCATTGTAGAGCTCTTAATAGCTTTGCATGAAAGGGTACATACGCATGTCCCTCCATAGATATAGCTTTCCCTCTTCATTCTGAGGCCATGGAATCTCGAGTAGATTCAAATTCTCTTCATTCTTGCACTTATGGGGCATCTACTTCAACATATCCATTTAATTCATGGGAGATGAAAATTCTAGACTATGGCTGTGGGGAGTCTAATGTACAATAAGCGCTCTTGGTTTCAGACCTCTATTTGTCGCCCAAGACTAGAGGTCGACCCAACTACCTGCTTCAGGAGACCTAGAGAGGAACATACTATTGGGTCGTTCCTACCTGGAGGCTTGTTAGCTGAGGAAAAATTACTTGATCCACCTACTACTTGGGTCCCTGAGGACACTCAGCCATCTTGTTATCAAACCCCAGAATATGAAAAATCTAGCAGAATGATGTACGCTCCAGTGCAGGACCTAACAAAGGCCTAGGATGTCAAAGGGAGGAATGAATCAATGACGAAGATCAACCAGTCCCTACTAATCCACATTGTTCAAAACAGAAAGATATGGCAATTGGTGATTCAAGCCCTTATGGAGCACACCTAATTAAACAAGATAAAGATGAACGACTTGTTCAAAGCACTGAGGATAGCTCCGATTATCTAGAACAGCGATACGGATCCCTCTCTGTTGTAGCTGGAATATGACCCCTTCTGGCCTCCACGAACCTTAAGCTCATGAATAATGGCTGTCCTAACCATCACCCCCAAAGTAGAACCAACCGCTTGACCTTGTATACCCCTCCCTTGTTGAATGGGACCAACAACGGGTCACGTGCCACTAGCATTTATTCGAGAATGACTTGAGGCTAGTGCAGAGTTCCTTGGGTGAGATAGGGATACAGGTTGTCCGATTGTGAGCGACCACAAGAAGAGTTTCTTTATCGACTTAGACGCACTAGTTACCTACTATTCTTGCGAGGAGGCTGAACTTCGTAAAGTCGAGCAAAATCCCCAAGAAAAGTCGAGGGCAAGAGTTCTAAAGTAAATCGCACTCGGAAAAAATCAAAGTGGCAACTTTGTCACACCTAGGGGTGAGAGAACCACCTTAGGAGAATATGCATTGGCCAGGAGCCCACTTTGACAATTAAGAAAATCAGTGTTGAGTGTTGAACAAACAAAGTGACCACACCGTGGGATGTATTAATCTCGCCTAGTTTTTACATGCCTTAGGCCGAGGTGAAGACTCTGCCGAAGTAAGACTAGCCTCCCGATCCCACGCGTATGGATTTATTTATCTTCAAATTCTTAGTTGAAGAAACCATTGATGATCAAATATTGGTACTGAAGAAGATCCCTTTGATAGTTAAAATTGGGAGCTGTCACTCTCAGCTTTTATGAACAAAAGACGTTCATCTATGCTTGCGGCTGGAGTTAGTTAAACATCTAATGTGAGTCGCATGTGTTCTTACAAACGTCATGCCCGGCTTAGATCCAACTTGTGGTCGTGCATACCCATGTCAAGATTGTGCATTGCAGTTACGCTAAGCCTATCAAACATTGAAGACTTCCGAAAGATGCACCCAAGTTTGTTTGCCTTGTATCATTAAAGAACAAGTTTGAAAGGTTGCTTGCAGTCTTGATTCATTGTAGGCTCGACATAAATGACCTATATCTGTAATGGATACGCTGCACACATTGTTAACTATTCCAGAAGCTATACCTATTGGTATCTTTTTTTTGTTTAGATTTATTAGGGACATCGATTTCAAAAGGTGTTAGGCCCTAAAGATGACTTGTGCGTGTTATGCCCAACATTGACACCTCGATATGTTGACTCAACCTTCAGGGTCTTGCAAAGTGGGTTATCATACTCTATGGATGGCTATTGTCAGTGTTATAATCGCAAATCGTAATTGAATCTTTTTGAAATATAGGACTTAACACAAAACTTGAGCTTGCTCATCGTATATCTTCCTTGGGAGATCGCATTTAACCTTCATGTATTTACTTCAGGTGATGTTCATTCGGCTTTGAACTTGGCATGCGTGGAGACAACTTGTTAATCAGCGGGCCATGACAGTAATATTTCACGATATGATTCATGACATCTATGGAAGTACTTCATGTAGACGACAGTCCTGGGAAAGTCCAAAACAAGAGAGGAACATCATTGGTCATTTTATCATTCGTATCACTTTGGAACGCCTACGTGACACTACAAAGTCAGGCTTAAATCACAAAGATCTTGTGTTTCACTTGGTGGGCTAGTCTGGGAAACTATTAGGCTATATAAAGAGCCCTACCACCTACCTTTAGTGAAACTTATCACGGAAAACATGGCTTCTAAGACACGTCTAAATGCAAAGCATATAGCAAAGAGACTAAGAGCTTGCAACAGGCGCAAGCTTTTGAGAAAGTTCATAACAATCTTGAAGGGTTAAGCCTCATTTCTCGGACAAGATGCTTAGGGTCACTATGGGAGGTGTCAAAAAGGGTCTTGTAGCCCAACTTTGATTAGCCCCCATTCCTAGGTTCTTGGAGCATTAGTGGACAACTGATTTTGAATCAGCACATGGACACTTTGACTTAGACCCCACTCTACTAGATTAGTTTGTTGTTAGAGAATAGAAGAGTTTAGAGTATTTGGCACGGGTCATTGAATTAGTTTCTAAAGTTTGCCCATTGAATGAATGAACTAGCACTATAACCCTTACAAATTACATTCTTATCATGATGGAAGTTTATGCTTTATTTTAGCTAAAGCATAAATGGACACTAATATTCCTCTAATTGGCTGGGCTATAAGCTTACACCTACCTATTACGCAGATCACCTTTGATTAAAGTGGTAGGGCATAGAATACCCCTCATCAAACTCCCATGAAGAAAAAAGCTAGAACATGTATTACAGGGGAAGAACCTTCTACACTATGAAGAGGAAGAACCTTTAGATAGAAGCAGACACTTATCCAATTCACTAATCCATGTTTTACTCAGTATCCCTACATTCGATGAGAACTAGCTGTTGAGTCCCTTATCCTTTCCAAGCTATATAAAGAGCCACTCCACCTACCTTTTAAAACTTACAGCCTAAACTTTCTAAGAGAGTAAATGCAAAGCATCCATAGCAGAAGAGACTAAGAGCTTGCACCTTGACCCTTTTGAGGAGTTCATCATCTTGAAGAGTTACCCCCTCTTCTCCCACTAAAGTGCAATTGGGTGACATATGGGAGGTGTCAAAAGGGTCTATGAAAGCCCAACGCTTGATTAGCCCCCATTCCTAGAAAGCAATATAGGGAAGCATTAAGGACATACTATTTTGATAGCCATGGAGCTTACTTAGGTCCATTCATTTATTTGTTGTCAAGAGAATAGAGGAGTTTAGACCCTTTCCAGAGAGCATTTGTTAGTTTCAAAGTTTGTATTGATGAATGCAAAGGAAATCTAGACCCAAGGGTTTAATTCTTATCATGATGGTGTCTACATGGCTTTATTTTAGCTAAGATTGTAGAACTATTATAGGTGGTAGTTCTTGCTTCATTTGACTTTTAGCATTAAGCAAAGTATCACATGTCACAGCATTTATTAATTAGGTTGGTTTACGCGGTTAGGGCACGAGGCTCAATGATGACCTGGCCAAAATTGGCAGAAAGGTTATATGCATCATTTCTCATATAACATAGAGAGTGACGTCACCATGGCAGACTTGTGCAACACAAAACAACGCCCAAATGAGACCCTTCGCCAGCTTCCTCCAACGATGGAGAGGGATAGCTATTCGCTTCCCTTGCGCTTTCCCTGAGAAGCAGCTAGTCAGTATTTTCGTCCCTAATCTCAACCCAGATATAGCTTTCCACCTGCCAAATGCATTGTGTCCGCACCTTTGAGGAGGTTACCGAGAAAGGGATTCAAATAGAAAAGGCTCTCATTGCCAAAGGCACCCTCAAAACCCAATCTAAAGATAACCAAAGTGTCAAACCCGCTGAAAAGCCAAAGATCTTTAACAAAAACAAAAAACGTGGTGGGAGACGGAATCACTGATTCCAAACGTGTTTAAACGGTCCAAACCAGTCATCCTTTTAAACTGACCAAGGGCCCAATTCAACCACCACCAAAGCGAAGAACATTCACCTCCCTCAATGAGCCGTTGTCTGTCATACTAAAACAGTTGGATGTGGCCCACATGATGACCTATCCTACAACACAACCGTTCGATGACAACACTCCTAAACCTTCATGGTATAAGGAGCATGAATACTGCGAAATGCATCGCGTTAAAGGTCATAAAACAGACAAATGTTTGCGACTTCGCCACTATATTCAAGACCTCATTGACAACGGGGAGATATGAGGTGGATAACCCTAGCCACATGTAAACAACTAACAAGAAAATGGGGATTTATAAGGAACCATTCCCCAAGCATGATAAGTCGGAAAAGGAAAAACCGGATCGGGGAGAGTCATCCCAAACCTATAAAGCCACGAATTACTTGTATACCAAGAGAGATAACAATCATTACGATTCACTTATCGGATGTATTCGCTCCCCTACTGACCGTGTCAATACCATCCGGATCAAGGGAAAGGACTGCGCTGCGGTAACAAGGCATGCCCGCCTCGTGATTCCAGAACCCTCTCTGTTGACCCCACAAACTGGTAAATATAACCTGTTAGAACAACTTGAGAAGACACCTGCTAAGATCTCGATCTTAGATCTTCTCAAGATATCCAATGTGCATAAGGAAATTTTGTATCAAACTCTTCAGGGGTCGGGAGTGCCTTTAGAAGTTGATCCTGCATACCTTCAAGCCGCGGTGGCAAATATTGCACCCAGTGAGCATCTCACTTTCAACCATAGGGAGGTCCCTACTAAGAATCCTACACATAATCTTCCCTTATACATTGAGGTAGTTGTCACCCGCAGGAAAATCAAACGGGTGCTTGTGGACAATGGATCAGGATTGAATATTTGCATGCTTAAAGTTGGTCAAACAATTGGGACATACAGAGGTAGATCTTGAGTCCCATATCATCACTATCACCGCATACGACAACGCGGAAAGAGAGTCAGCAGGCACCATTACGCTGCCAATGGAGGTGGGCCGCACTTGCCATCAGACAAAGTTTCACGTCTTAGACTTGGAACTTCCATATAATATGCTTCTAGGCCGACCATGGATCCATGCCATGCAAGCAGTGCCATCAACATTTCATCAATGCATCAAGCTGAAGCATGAGGGACATACAATAACAATACCAGGAGACTCAGAGCCCTTTGCTCATTGTAGAGTTCTTAATAGCTTTGCACGAAAGGGTACATATGCATGTCCCTCCACAGATATAGCTGTCCCTCTTCATTCTGAGGCCATGGAATCTCGAGTAGATTCAAATTCTCTTCGTTCTTGCACTCATGGGGCATCTACTTCAACATCTCCATTTAATTCATGGGAGATGAAAAATTCTGGACTATGGCTATGGGGAGTATAATGTACAACAAGCGCTCTTGGTTTCTAAACCTCTCTTTGTCGCCCAAGACTAGAGGTTGACCCAACTACTGCTTCAGGAGACCTAGAGAGGAACATACTATTGGGTCATTCCTACCTGGAGGCTTGTTAGCTGAGCAAAAATTACTTGATCCACCTGGTACTTGGGTCCCTGAGGATACTCAGCCATCTTGTTATCAAACCCCAGAATATGAAAAATCTAGCAGAATGATGTACTCCATGGGCCTACAAAGGCCTAGGATGTGGGAGGAATGAACAAGGACAAAGAGAACCAGTACCTCTTCCACATTTCAAAATAGAAAGATATGGCATTGGGATTCGCCCTTATGGAGCACACCCCAACGATCAAGATGTGCTTTGTTCTGAGCATGAGGATAGCTCCGATTATCTAGATAGCGATACGGATTCCTGTTGTAGCCAATATGAGGATCTGGCCTCCACGAACCTTTTCATGAATAATGCTGTCCTAACCATCACCCCCAATGAACCAACCCTTGACCTTGTATACCCCTCCCTTGTTGAATGGGACCAACAACGTCACGTGCCACTAGATTTATTCGAGAATGACGAGGCTATTACAGAGTTCATGGGCATAAGGGATACAATTCCGATTAGAGATCACAAGAAGGGTTTCTTTATCGACTTAGACACCTGCACCTACTTCGGCGAGGAGGCTGAACTTCGGTGGTCAGCAAAATTTAAAGAAAAGCGAGGGTAAGAATTCTAAAGAAAAGCCTCGGAAAAAATCAAAGTCCAAGTCACACAGTGAAAACCTCTTTGAGGCATTGGCTGACAAACAAATAAGAAAATCAAAGGACAAACAAGAGTGACCACGCCAGGGATGAAAATCTCATAGAGACATCCTTGGATGAAGATCTCAACCTACCTCCCGATCCCACGTGTATGGAGTATTTATCAAAAATTGTTAGTTGAAGAAACCATTGATGTCAATATTGGTACTGAAGAAGATCCCAAGATAGTAAAATTGGGAGCATCACTCTCAGCCAGAGAACAAAAGACGTTCACTATGCTACTGCGAGAGTTTATTGATGTGTTCGCATGGTCTTACAAAGACATGCCCGGCTTAGATCCAACTTTGGTCGTGCATAATTTAGTTGTGCACGCAGACGCTAAGCCTATCAAACAGAAGCTTCGAAATATGCACCCAAGAGTGGCCTTGTTAGTTAAAGAAGAGTTGGAAAGGTTGCTTGCAGCAAGACTCATCAGGCCAATTGATTATTCTGAATGGATATCGAACATTGTTTCCTATCCAGAAGAAACCTATTGGTATCCGAATTTGCACAAATTTTAGGGACATCAATAAAGCTTTCCCTAAAGATGACTTTCCGTTGCCCAACATTGACATGATTGTTGACTCAACCGCAGGGTATGAAATGCTATCACTTATGGATGGCTTTACGTGGTTATAATCAAATTAAGATCGCTGAGGAAGACCAACACAAAACAGCTTTCATAACTCCTTGGGGCACCTTCTGTTATCAGGTGATGCCATTCGGCCTTAAGAATGCGGGAGCAACTTATTAGTGGGCCATGACAGTAATATTTCATGATATGATTCATGACATCATGGAAGACTATGTAGACGACATCCTGGGAAAGTTCAAAACAAGAGAGGAACATCCTATCATTTTGCGATGTATCTTTGAATGCCTACGTGAATACAAAGTCAGACTAAATCCAAAGAAGTGTGTCTTTGGTGTGCTATCTGGGAAACTATTAGGCTTCATTGTGTCAAGACGAGGTATTGAGGTGGACCCTGCTAAAGTATCTGCCATCACAGAAATGCCTCAACTTGAGAATATCAAGCAACTGCGTAGCTTGCAAGGGAAAATTCAAGCCATTCGCCACTTTATCTCCCAGCTTGCAGATAAATGTCAATCATTCACTCATTTGCTTAAGAAGGACATCACTTTCATTTGGGGACCTGAGCAACAACAAGCCTTTGCTTTGCTTAAACAGTACTTGGCTAATCCACCTGTCCTCATGCCTCCCACTCCGGGAGAACCACTTTTGCTCTATATTTATGCTACGCAATATGCTATTGGTGCACTGCTCGCCCAAAATGACCTTAGCCATAAAGAGAAAGTATTGTACTATCTGAGTCGCACCCTCATCGCCTATGAACGTAATTATCCTCAGATTGAGAAGGCTTGCTTGGCTGTTGTTTTTACCTTTCAGAAACTTCGCCATTACCTGCTAAATACTAAGACCAAGCTCATATCCCAGGTCGACCCACTCAAGTATTTGTTGTCCATGTGTGCATGTATACTTTTCTTAATGCTAAATCAAATGAAGCAAGAACTACCACCTAAAATAGTTCTACAATTTAGCTAAAACAAAGCATAAACACCATCATGATAAGAATTAAACAAGGGTTAGATGCTAGCATTCATCAATACAAACTTTGAAACTAACAATGCTAAATATCTAAACTCCTCTATTCTCTAACAACCAATAAATGAATGGACCTAAGTAAGCTCCATGACTATCAAAATAGTTGTCCTTAATGCTCCAAGAACCTAGGAATGGGGGGCTAATCAAAATTGGGCTACAAGACCCTTTTGACACCTCCCATATGACCCAAGCACTTTAAGAAAGAGGCTTAACTCTTCAAGATGATGAACTTTCAAAAGGGCAAGGTGCAAGCTCTTAGTCTCTTTGCTATATGCTTTGCATTTGCTCTCTTAGAAAGTTTAGGTGTAAGTAAAAAGGTAGGTGGAGGGCTCTTTATATAGCCCAAAGGATAAAGGATTCAACACATTCTCATGAATGTGGGATAAAGGTAAAACATGATTAGGAATGGATAAGGTTGCTTTATTAAAGGTAACCTTACTTTAGAAGGGTTTAATACATATTTAGCAAGTCATGGGAGTTGGTGGTATTTTAATTAATCAAAGGTGATTAATTAATAGGTAGGTGTAAACTTATAGAAGCCAATTAGAGGAATATTAGTGTGATTTAGGCTATTATAAGGGGATTAAATCAATTAAATATTGATTTATTGGTTAAATGGAAGGGAAAGCTAATTAATTAATAATAATTAATTAGTCTAGGTAGAAGGGGTGATTTATTAACAGAAGGTCGTTAATTAGGGTATTTGTTGGATAGGCAACTTAATTAATTAGCTTAGTGTAATTAATTAATGATGATATGAGGGAAAATGAGTGCCTTTGACGATATGTCATTTATTTGCGAGAAAGGGGATAACTAGCACAATTTAAGTATTTAAATTGCTTGGGCGTAATTATAAGTGTCTACATTTGCTCCTCTTTGGGGTGGCATAAGTGATGCCACTTCAAAGATAGTAGACAAAAGAGATTTTGAAGAGATGGAAGAAAAATTAGTAGGAGGGAGAGATGCCCCCTCGAGTGTCGATGGGGTGATAGAAGAACTCGATCGACGATCGAAAAAGGTGAGAAGTAGGTAGAAAAATGGGGACGAGGCAGGATGCCCTGAGGAGAGGGAGAATTAGGGGTGAAAGGGAAGTGGTGCAAAAGAAATATGGATGAGGGGAGAGAAGAGCTTAACCTCTAGCCACTTATTTATTTGGAACAAATTTGATGTCATCATATTGCCATAGGAACTACATCATCGGTCCTTATGAAAAATATAAGCATACGACAAAGGTAGAATGACATGAAAAGCCATACTACGAACAATTTTCCATTGCTAAAAGTACCAACTCCACGCAACATACAATAATGCAATGCAATACGAGAAGGAAACAAGCTCATATAACAGGGAAAACAAGTACGAACACACATATCTAACCCAACAACGGTCAAGACAGTTGTACAAATGTTTTTTTATCAGTGCTAAAGAGATCCACAAGTTTGTGATTGACGACATAGGGTTAAAAATGATGCCCCAAGCAAGGATACATGCAAGGGGAAATGAAAATGGACACGGGGTCCATGAAAAGCATTTGTGCGCAACGAAACAGCACCAGGCAACCAAAAGTGCCCCAGAGTACAGACGAAGCAAGCAACTAGCTTTTGTGAATGGTTGTGAATCCAGTGGATCCTCGAGTCGTATTAATCGAGGAATATGTGAGACAAACCAACAGGATATGGAGAAAATACCATGCGCAAGACACAAGTTTTAGCCATAAGAAGCAAGTTACCATTTTGTAGGGTGTTTATATTATATATATATATATATATATTGTTTTTGTTGTTTTTCTCGAAACAATGTTCTATTGTTTTTGTGTTGAAACAATTTTCTATTGTGTTTTCTCGAAACAATGTTCTATTGTTTTTGTGTTTTGTGAAACAATTTTCTATTGTTTTTGTGTTTTTAACAGTTTTCCAAAGCTATGTGCAGGTTAACCAAGAAAGCATGGATGCCCCCAGTATTAGGTGGGGAATATACAAGGGTAGAAGCCACACGCTTATGAACAAGAAGGTGAAGTCATTGAGTTGCCCCCCAGTGTAAGATGGGAAATAACGAAAGACCACATCCCTTACAGACGAATAGAAGAAGGCAAAGCCATATCGAGGCTGGACTAGATGGTGTGCACAAGGAAACTCAAAGGTAGAACCAGGTCCAGGACAAAGACAACTACCCTTCTAATACAGAATGCTTGTGAACAACGAATCCTCCCGAGGCGCCGGAAACCGGTTTTCACCCAAGGACTTGTCCAAAAGTGCCACAATTGCATGGTTTTCACTAGTGAACGACCTGTTTTCTCTTTTTCTTTTTTCTTTTTTTTTATTTGTTTTTTTTTATGTTTTTATATTTTTTTGTGATTTTTATGACTTTCTTGTGCCATGTTTAGGCATAAAACCTCTTAAGATGCATGGAATTCATGGGCTCCCGGAGCTCATCACCATTGGGGTGAGCCAACTTGTATGCCCCTGTGCCATACTTGGCAACTATGACATAGGGTCCTAACCAGTGTGGTTCGAACTTCCCTTTCTTTTCTCGCTCTGCTCTGGTGTTGAACTGGTTCTCCTTCATAACTAAATCACCCACCTCAAACTGGCGAGGGATGATTCTCTTGTTATAGTTGCGGGAGATTCTGTGTTGATATACTTTCAGGTGATTAAGAGCGTGAATGCGCCTCTCATCTAGGAGCTCTAACTCAGCCAATCTTGCCACTCGGTAATCTTCATCCTTATCCAAATAGTCCCGAAGAGAAATTCACAGGGATGGGAGTTCAATCTCTAAAGGGATGATAGATTCTGTCCCAAACACGAGGGAATATGGCGTCGCACCCGTAGGAGTGCGAATTGATGTTCGGTAGGCCCAGAGGGCTGGGTGGATTTGTAGGTGCCAGTTTTGACCAGTTTTGCTACCCATCTTCTCCATTATCCTTACCAAAGTCTTGTTTATTGCCTCAGCTTGTCCATTACCCTGAGGGTAATATGGTGTGGACCATTTCATTCTGATTTGGAACCATTGGCAAAGACCTTTCACAGTTTTGTTCTTAAATGACTTCCCATTATCTGTGACAATGGCTGCAGGGATACCATATCGGCAAATAATGTGATTCATGATGAATTTAGAAATCTGTGCTCCTGTGACATAGGTTAAAGGGATAGCCTCCACCCATTTTGTAAAGTATTCTGTAGCTGTGATGATATGTGTATGACCATCAGATGAGGTAGGAGTAAGCTTCCCTATTAGATCAAGTCCCCACTTGGAGAATGGCCATGGGGTAGTGATTGGTTGCAATGGTTGTGATGGAGCATGGATGAAATTTCCATACTTTTGGCATAGCACACATTTTCTAACATAATTACAACAATCAGTTTCCATGGTGGGCCAATAGTAACCTACTCTTAACAGTTTCTTAGCCAAGACCATTCCGTTTGTATGTGCTCCGCATACTCCTTCGTGTACTTCTTTAATTGCCTGGATTGACTCCGGCACATCCAGACAACGTAACAAATTCCCATCGTAGCCACGATGATAAAGTGTACCTCCTAACAGGGTGTAACAGGCTATCTGGTGAATTAGGCTTTGCTTTTCAGAGCGGAAGATTTTGGGAGGGAATGTACTTTCCTTAAGATAGGTGAAAATGGGTTCATACCATGGTGAATGGGGACCAACAACCTCACAAGCCAAGCAAGATTCTGGCATGTCATACGCGGGGCTGGCGTAGATTTTCTACGAAGAATGGCATATCATTGTTCCTTGGCGGAATACGAAGCATAGATCTCACCGTTGCCATAGCATCTGCCGATCTATTCTGCGCTCTTGGGATTTTCTCAAAGGTAATGCGCACAAAATACTCCTTCAGAGTTTCCACCAACTTCTTATAAGGTATGAGCTTGTCATCCTTAACTTTATACTCATCATTAACATGTTTGATGATTAGCTGTGAATCACATACAATCTTCACATGTTGAATATTCCACTTGATGGCTAGCTTCATCCCTGCAATGAGTGCTTCATATTCCACAATGTTGTTCGTGCAAGGGAAGACTAGGCGGAAAGCCTGTGGTATAGGATCACCTGAAGGAGTAATAAGGACCACTCCTGCACCTGAACCATGAAACGTAAAAGATCCATCAAAATGTATCTTCCATACGACAGATTCTTCAATGTAGAGCAAAGATGCATCTGGCAGATCCAAACTCAAAGGTTCTGTGCTTTGCAAAGGTGCTTCCGCTAGCTGGTCAGCAAGTACTTGTCCTTTAATTGATTTTTGATGGACAAATTCTATATCAAACTCACTTAGTAGAATGATCCAATTAGCCATTCTACCTGTGAGGGCAGGTTTGGACAACAAATACTTGAGTGGGTCGACCTTGGATATGAGCTTGGTCTTAGTATTTAGCAGGTAATGGCAAAGTTTTTGAAAGGTAAAAACAACAGCCAAGCAAGCCTTCTCAATCAAAGGATAATTACGTTCATAGGTGATGAGGGTGCGACTCAGATAGTACACTGCTTTCTCTTTATGGCTAAGGTCATATTGGGCGAGCAGTGCACCAATAGCATATTGTGTAGCGGAAATATAGAGTAAAATTGGTTCTCTCGGAGTGGGAGGCATGAGGACAGGTGGATTAGCCAGGTAATGTTTAAGCAAAGCAAAGGCTTGTTGTTGCTTAGGTCCCCAGATGAAAGTGATTTCCTTCTTAAGAAAATGAGTGAATGAGTGACATTTATCTGCAAGCTGGGAGATAAAGCGATGAATGGCTTGAATTTTCCCTTGCAAGCTACGTAGTTGCTTGATATTCTCAGGTGGAGGCATTTCTGTGATGGCAGATACTTTAGCAGGGTCTACCTCAATACCTCGTCTTAACACGATGAAGCCTAATAGTTTCCCAGATAGCACACCAAAGACACACTTCTTTAGATTTAGCCTGACTTTGTATTCACGTAGGCATTCAAAGATACACTGAAAAATGATAGGATGTTCCTCTCTTGTTTTGGACTTTCCCAGGATGTCGTCTACATAGTCTTCCATGATGTCATGAATCATATCGTGAAATATTACTGTCATGTCCCACTGATAAGTTGTTCCCTGCATTCTTAAGGCCGAATGGCATCACCTAATAACAGAAGGTGCCCCAAGGAGTTGTGAAAGCTGTTTTGTGTTGGTCTTCCTCAGCGATCTTAATTTGATTATAACCCGAAAAGCCATCCATAAGTGATAGCATTTCATACCTTGCGGTTGAGTCAACAATCATGTCAATGTTGGGCAACGAAAAGTCATCTTTAGGGAAAGCTTTATTGATGTCCCTAAAATCTGTGCAACTTTGGATACCAATAGGTTTCTTCTAGACAGGAACAATGTTCGATATCCATTCAGAATAATCAATTAGCCTGATGAATCCTGTTGCAAGCAACCTTTCTAACTCTTCTTTAACTAACAAGGTCACTCTTGGGTGCATCTTTCGAAGCTTCTGTTTGATAGGCTTAGCATTTACGTGCACAACTAAGTTATGCACGACCAAAGTTGGATCTAAGTCGGGCATGTCTTTGTAAGACCATGCGAACACATCAATAAACTCTCGTAGTAGCATAGTGAACATCTTTTGTTATTTGGCTGAGAGTGATGCTCCCAATTTTACTATCTTGGGATCTTCTTTAGTACTAATATTGACATCAATGGTTTCTCTTCAACTAACAATTTTGATAAATCCTCCATACACGTGGGATCAGGAGGTAGGTTGAGATCGTCATCCAAGGATGTCTCTACGAGATTTTCATCCTTGGCGAGGTCACTTTGTTTTTCCTTTGATTTTCTTATTTATTTGTCAGCCAATGCCTCAAAGAGGTTTTCACTGTGTGACTTGGACTTTGATTATTGCCGAGGCTTTTTTTTAGAACTCTTGCCCTCACTTTTCTTTAAATTTTGCTAACCACGAAGTTCAGCCTCCTCGCCGAAGTAGGCGCAGGTTTCTAAGTCGATAAAGAAACCCTTCTTGTGATCTCCAATGGGAATTGTATCCCTTATGCCCATGAACTCTACAATAGCCTCATCATTCTCGAATAAATCTAGTGGCACGTGATGTTGTTGGTCTCATTCAACAAGGGAGGGGTATACAAGGTCAAGGGTTGGTTCATTGGGGGTGATGGTTAGGATAGCATTATTCATGAAAAGGTTCGTGGACGCCAGATCCTCATATTGGCTACAACAGGAATCCATATCGCTGTCTAGATAATCGGAGCTATCCTCATGCTCAGAACAAGTTGCATCTTGATTGTTGGGGTGTGCTCCATAAGGGAAAATCCCAATGCGATATCTTTCTATTTTGAAATGTGGAAGAGGGACTAGTTCTCTTTGTCCTTGTTCATTCCTCCCACATCCTAGGCCTTTGTAGCCCATGGAGTACATCATTCTACTAGATTTTTCATATTTTGGGGTTTGATAACAAGATGGCTGAGTGTCCTAAGGGACCTAAGTAGTAGGTGGATCAAGTAATTTTTCCTCAGCTAACAAGCCTCCAGGTAGGAACAACCCAATAGTATGTTCCTCTCTAGGTCTCCTGAAGCGGTAGTTGGGTCGACCTCTAGTCTTGGGCGACAAGGAGAGGTCAGAAACCAAGAGCGCTTGTTGTACATTATACTCCCCACAGCCATATTCTAGAATTTTCATCTCCCATGAAATAAATGGAGATGTTGAAGTAGATGCCCGATGAGTGCAAGAACTAAGAGAATTTGAATCTGCTCGAGATTCCATGGCCTCAGAATGAAGAGGGACAACTATATCTGTGGAGGGACATGCGTATGTACCATTTCGTGCAAAGCTATTAAGAGCTCTACAATGAGCAAAGGGATTTGAGTCTCCTGGTATTGTTACTGTATGTCCCTCATGCTTCAGCTTGATGCATTGATGAAATGTTGATGGCACTGCTTGCATGGCATGGATCCATGGTCGGCCTAGAAGCATATTATATGGAAGTTCTAAGTCTAAGACGTGAAACTTTGTCTGATGGCAAGTTGGGGCCCACCTCCATTGGTAGTGTAATGGTGCCTGTTGACTCTCTTTCCGTCGTTGTCGTATGCGGTGATAGTGGTGATATGGGACTCAAGATCTTCTTCCGTATGTCCCAATTGTTTGACTAATTTAAGCGTGTAGATGTTCAATCCAGATCCGTTATCCACAAGCACCCATTTGATTTTCTTTCA
Source organism: Taxus chinensis (assembly GCA_019776745.2). Lineage (NCBI taxonomy): Eukaryota > Viridiplantae > Streptophyta > Pinopsida > Cupressales > Taxaceae > Taxus > Taxus chinensis. Next base: position 682,935,285 of record CM034152.1, read on the forward strand.
GGTAACAACTACCTTAATGTATAAGGGAAGATTATGTGTAGGATTCTCGGTAGGGACCTCCCTATGGTTGAAAGTGAGATGCTCACTGGGTACAATATTTGCCACCGCGGGTTGAAGGTATGTAGGATCGACTTCTAAAGGCACTCTCGACCCCTGAAGAGTTTGATACAAAATGTCCTTATGCACATTGGATATCTTGAGAAGATCTAAGATTGAGATCTTAGCAGGTGTCTTCTCAAGTTGTTCTAAAAGGTTATATTTACCAATTTGCGGGGTCAACAGAGAGGGTTCTGGAATCATGAGGCGGGCACACCTTGTTACCACAGTGCAGTCCTTTCCCTTGATCCAGATGGTATTGACACGGTCAGTAGGGGAGCGAATACATCCGATAAGTGAATCGTAATGATTGTTATCTCTCTTGGTATACAAGTAATTCGTGGCTTTATAGGTTTGGGATGACTCTCCCCGATCCGGTTTTGCCTTTTCCGACTTATCATGCTTGGGGAATGGTTCCTTATAAATCCCCATTTTCTCGTTAGGTGTTTGCATGTGGCTAGGGTTATCCACCTCTATCTCCCCGTTGTCAATGAGGTCTTGAATATAGTGGCGAAGTCGCAAACATTTGTCTGTTTTATGACCTTTAACGCGATGCATTTCACAGTATTCATGCTCCTTATACCATGAAGGTTTAGGAGTGTTGTCATCAAACGGTTGCGTTGTAGGATAGGTCATCATGTGGGCCGCATCCAACTGTTTTAGTATGACAGATAATGGTTCATTGAGGGAGGTGAATGTTCGTCGCTTTGGTGGTGGTTGAATTGGGCCCTTGGTCAGTTTAAAAGGTTGACTGGTTTGGACCGTTTGAACACGTTTGGAATCAGTGATTCCGTCTCCCACCACATTTTTGTTTTTGTTAAAGATCTTTGGCTTTTCAGCGGGTTTGACACTTTGGTTGTCTTTAGATTGGGTTTTGAGGGTGCCTTTGGCAATGAGAGCCTTTTCTATTTGAATCCCTTTCTCGATAACCTCCTCAAAGGTGCGGACACAATGCATTTGGAGGTGGAAAGCTATATCTGGGTTGAGATTAGGGACGAAAATACTGACTAGCTGCTTCTCAGGGAAAGCGCAAGGGAAGCGACTAGCTATCCCTCTCCATCGTTGGAGGAAGCTGGCGAAGGTCTCATTTGGGCGTTGTTTTGTGCCACACAAGTCTGCCATGGTGACATCACTCTCTATGTTATACGAGAAATGACGCACGAATCTTTCCGCCAATTCTGGCCAGGTGAAAATTGATCCTCGTGGCAAGCACGTAAACCATTCTAATGCTTGACCTCCGAGACTCTTAGGAAAAAGTCTGATGAGGTAATTATCACTATAAGACACCTCTTGACATGCCATGTAGAAATCTTTAACATGATCCCTTGGGTCTCCCTTTCCTTTGTATTTGTCAAACTTTGGCATATCAAATTTCTTTGGAAAGGGTTGAAGGGTCATTGTCTTGTCAAAAGGATAGGGGCATAGTTCTTTGTATTGGTATTTCCTAATACTCCCTATATTGCTTTCTTGTATGCTCGCAAGCATTGCTTTCATAGATTGTACTTCTTGTGCGAGCAATTGTTCTTTAGTGGGAGAATTGGGGATGTGTACATGATGATACCCTGTGTCTTCTTCTCCTTGGTTTTCTCGATGGAGTTCGTGGATCCTAAACTTAGGCTTTGACTTTTGAACGTTCTTGTTTGTGTCTTTATGTACTTGGAAAGTAAGCAAAGCTAGTTGTCGGCTTAAGTTACTGAGTTGTTGTTGGATTGTGACTTGGTTTGTGTCTTCTTCTTCTAAAGGTTCCTCCTCTTCGTATTGTGGAGGTTCTTCCCCTGTCTCATGTTCTATCTTGTTTCTTCGTGGCACTTTGATGAGGGGTATTCTATGCCCTACCACTTTATCATTTTCTGCGTAAGAAGTGGAAGCATGTCCGCCTGTTAAAATATCTTCCATATTGATAAGGGGGTGTTCTTCCTTAGTAGTGTCATTTGTTTGTAGTATTGGTTCCTTCTCAATGGGCAATTTGGCCCCTAATTCCATGACCCGTGCCAAAACTCTATCTTTGTTTCTAAGGAGAAACTCATCTAGTAGAGTGGGGTCAAAATCAAAGTCTGCGTGTGGTGATTCTAATTCATTTCCACTATGGTCGACCATTTCTTCTATTTCCTTTTCTGCAGAAAATAGTGGTCCTAGATCGTGTCCGATAAATGGGTTTGACCCTTGTCTGTTAGAGGTTTCCCAAGCTTGCGCCTGTTGTTCCTCATATGTTTGTTTCTTTAAACCTAGACGTGTCTTGGGAGCCATGTTTTCGTGATAAGTTTCACTAAGGTAAGTTGTAGATTTGTTCAAAATTCAATGACTACCCCTAAGTGAAACACAAGATGTACGTGTTAAGAGTAAATTAACAGTGTGAGAATACCAATGTGATAGAATGATAAAGTCACCAATGAAACAATCGTTTGGTATCAAAACCTAATCAAATGAAGTACCTCCTAGATTACGTTCTAAAGTAATTTACGACGCCAGATGATTAACAAGATGTCTCCACTTATGCCAAGTTCAAAGGAATGAACAAGACGTAAGTAAATACATGAAGTTAAATGCGATCTCCCAATCAAGATATACGATGAGCAAGCTCAAGTCTGATTAAGACCTATATCTCAAAAAGTGTCAATTACGATTTGTGAATGACACAACAATATCACCAAGATATGTTAACCCACTTTGCAAGAAAGTGGAGTATTGATATCGAGGTGTTATTGATATAACACGCACAAATGGTAGTTCCTAACACCTTTTGAAATCGAGGTAATAATAAAACTGAACAAAAAAAAAGCTCAAAGTATAGCTAGGAATAGTTAAGAATGTGTGCAGCGTAACCGTACAATATAGGTATTTATGTCGAGTTTACAAGAAACAAGACGTAAATATCGAAATTGTAATGATACGAGACAAACAAACTAACTCCTCTATGGAAGTCCGCAGTGATGAACCACGCCTAACTACAATGACGATCTTGACGTGGGTATCAAGATCACAATGGCTACCAAATGACGTGAAAACGCCTCCACTCACTTTAGACGTTTAACTAACCCAGCCGCAAACATGGATGGGCGTAAACGGACATAAAAGTGAGAGAAACAGTCGAATGGCAACACAAAGGTAATCACACCTCTTTTGATCAACAAAGTGTCAAAAGAATATGAAGGAAATAAATCAAGAAAAAATGACAAAAAATGCTAGTCTTACTTCGGCAGAGTTTCGCCTCGCCCTAAGGCAAGTAAAAACTAGGCGAAAGTAATACGTCACACGTTTCTCAAAAAGAAGGTTCACAACTCAACACTGTTTTAAAGTGGTCAAAGTGGGCTCCTGGCCAAAGTATATTCTCCTAGGTGGTTCTCTCGCCCTAGGTGTTACAAAGTTGCCACGAGCGAGCGCGATTTACCCAAAAAGTCGCACTGACTAGTTTGGGAGTATCTCAGCTTTACTTTACCCCCTTCAAGAATAGTAGGCAACTAGTGCGTCTACGTGTACTATCACTGGGGTCGCCACAACGGACAACCTGTAACTCTATCTCACAAAGGAATCACTAGTCAAGTAGGTAGTGCGGAGCACTTCCCGTTTCGTCCACAAGGTTCCCTCTTGCGTGGACTACTTTGGGGTTCCTGGAACCACCCCCATTGTTGTAGCTTAAGGCATTATGCCAAAGGGGTTATGTTCCAGTTGAGCGGAGAGGGACGTACCCTTTTCCGAAACCTGCAATACAGTGTTTTGAATATGTTGTTCTTTTTATCTTGTTTAATTAGGTGTGGTTTGCTTGAACACCTTTTGGCAACCTGTATAACAATTGTATTAGTAGTTTTTGATTTCGTTTTGATTCCTCCTTTCTTTGACAAGCGTTTTTAGGTCCTGCACTCAAGCGTTAGTAGTTCTCCAAGAAAATCACATTATTTAAAAGAGGATTAAAAGTTGCTTTTGATTCTCAAGATCATCCAAGGATGCAAGAGAAGAGCATACACAACAAATAATCTAACTAAAAAGTAAAGAAAATCTTTTCGATCAATGAACCATACAAAATTCTTGATAAATGTTCATTCCCTTTAAACCAAAAGTGAAAGATGAAGTTTCCAATTTACCAAATGTTATAAAATGAAGACTAAAGTTACTTTTGATTCTCAAGATCACCCTAAGGTGCAAGAGAAGAGCATACACAAACTTTATCCCAACTATATAGAAATGGAAAACTTCAAATCAAAGGACCATTGAAAAATGCTTTGTAAAAGGTTCATTCCCTTAAGCAAAATGAATAATCAAGTTTCCAAGTTTAATCCCAATGTTAACAAGATAGAGATCAAAGTTGTTTTTGATTCTCAAGATCACCAAAAGGTGCAAGAGAAGAGCATACACATGCTTTGGTCTAAATCGAGTAAGCATGGAAATACAACATTCATCAAAACATTAGACATGTTAGAAAATGACCAGTTTTAAACTAACAGAAAAACCTGCAACTTCTGTAAGTATAAATCCCAAATTTATGTTTTCATTGCATAGTTAACTTCAATACCTTTCCAACGTAAAAAAAAATGGAGTCATTTTGAGTTCGGGAGCAAAAGTTATGGCCTTCGGAAGATGGGTTACGCATATGCTCTTATGCTCATGGGTATGCACTTGACATGCACTCAAAAAATGTCAAAAAAAACGTCCCTTAATATGCAAAATGGGCAAATTTTTCCAACCAAGATTCAATTTTGACAACAACCCATCACATTAATATATGAATAGAAGACTCAACGCTATCAAACATTAACATACATGCTCAAGAATTTAAGATTTTCAAGAAATTGACAAAGCTAGCATGTAGAATGATGAAAAAGTAAGCTCTAAAAATGAAAACATGATGAAATCTTGAAATTTTCTCACCAACATTAAATTTTGACAGCAACCCACCACATTAATATATGAATAGAAGACTCAACGCTATCAAACATTAACATACATGCTCAAGAATTGAAAATTTTCAAGAAATTGACAAAACTAGCATGTAAAATGTTGAAAAAGTAAGCTCAAAAAATGAAAACATGATGAAATCTTGAAATTTTCTCACCAAGATTAAATTTTGACAGCAACCCACCACATTAATATGTAAATAGAAGACTCAGCACTATCAAACACTAACCTACATGCTCAAGAATTTAAAATCTTCAAGAAATTGACAAAACTAGCATGTAGAATGTTGAAAAAGTAAGCTCTAAAAATGAAAACATGGAGAAATCTTGAAATTTTCCCCTCAATTCCAATTTTGACAGCACTTCACCTCCTTCATACCTACAAGGAAGACCCAACACATGCAAACTCAACAAAACATGTTAAAAAAAAACAAGTTAGATCAACATGTGTAAAAGAGGGTTAGTAACCAAAAATAAAACTTAACTACAAAAACTTGAAATTAAGTGCAAAGGACAATGGAGTAAGTCCCACCGGGCGTGCCAAATGTGTGCATGTATACTTTGCTTAATGCTAAATCAAATGAAGCAAGAACTACCACCTAAAATAGTTCTACAATTTAGCTAAAACAAAGCATAAACACCATCATGATAAGAATTAAACAAGGGTTAGATGCTAGCATTCATCAATACAAACTTTGAAACTAACAATGCTAAATATCTAAACTCCTCTATTCTCTAACAACCAATAAATGAATGGACCTAAGTAAGCTCCATGGCTATCAAAATAGTTGTCCTTAATGCTCCAAGAACCTAGGAATGGGGGCTAATCAAAGTTGGGCTACAAGACCCTTTTGACACCTCCCATATGACCCAAGCACTTTAAGAAAGAGGCTTAACTCTTCAAGATGATGAACTTTCAAAAGGGCAAGGTGCAAGCTCTTAGTCTCTTTGCTATATGCTTTGCATTTGCTCTCTTAGAAAGTTTAGGTGTAAGTAAAAAGGTAGGTGGAGGGCTCTTTATATAGCCCAAAGGATAAAGGATTCAACACATTCTCATGAATGTGGGATAAAGGTAAAACATGATTAGGAATGGATAAGGTTGCTTTATTAAAGGTAACCTTACTTTAGAAGGGTTTAATACATGTTTAGCAAGTCATGGGAGCTGGGGGTATTTTAATTAATCAAAGGTGATTAATTAATAGGTAGGTGTAAGCTTATAGAAGCCAATTAGAGGAATATTAGTGTGATTTAGGCTATTATAAGGGGATTAAATCAATTAAATATTGATTTATTGGTTAAATGGAAGGGAAAGCTAATTAATTAATAATAATTAATTAGTCTAGGTAGAAGGGGTGATTTATTAACGGAAGGTCGTTAATTAGGGTATTTGTTGGATAGGCAACTTAATTAATTAGCTTAGTGTAATTAATTAATGATGATATGAGGGAAAATGAGTGCCTTTGACGATATGTCGTTGATTTACGAGAAAGGGGATAATTAGCACAATTTAAGTATTTAAATTGCTTGGGCGTAATTATAGGTGTCTACAGTCCAAACCCGCCCTCACAGGTAGAATGGCTAATTGGATCATTCTACTCAGTGAGTTTGATATGGAATTTGTCCATCAAAAATCAATTAAAGGACAAGTACTTGCTGACCAGCTAGCGGAAGCACCTTTGCAAAGCACAGAACCTTTGAGTCTAGATCTACCAGATGCATCTTTGCTCTACATTGAAGAATCTGTCGTATGGCAGATACATTTTGATGGATCTTTTACGTTTTATGGTTCAGGTGCAGGAGTGGTCCTTATTACTCCTTCAGGTTGATCCTATACCAGAGGCTTTCTGCCTAGCCTTCCCTTGCACGAACAACATTGCGGAATATGAAGCACTCATTGCAGGGATGAAGCTAGCCATCAAGTGGAATATTCAACATGTGAAGGTTATAGGTGATTCACAGCTAATCATCAAACAGGTTAATGATGAGTATAAAGTTAAGGATGAAAAGCTCATACCTTATAAGAAGTTGGTGGAAACTCTGAAGGAGTATTTTGTGTGCATTACCTTTGAGAAAATCCCAAGAGCGCAGAATAGATCGGCAGATGCTATGGCAACGGTGGGATCTATGCTTCGTATTTCACCAGGGAATAATGATATGCCATTCTTCGTAGAAAATCTACCCCAGCCCGCGTATGACATGACAGAATCTTTGCTTCAGCTTGTGAGGTTGTTGGTCCCCATTCCACCATGGTATGAACCCATTTTCACCTATCTTAAGGACAGTACATTCCCTCCCGAAATCTCCCGTTCTAAAAAGCAGAGCCTAATTCGCCAGATAGCCCGTTACACCCTGTTAGGAGGTACACTTTATCGTCGTGGCTACAATGGGAATCTGTTACGTTGTCTGGATGTGCCGGAGTCAATCCAGGCAATTAAAGAAGTACACGAAGGAGTATGCGGAGCACATACAAACGGAATGGTCTTGGCTAAGAAACTGTTAAGAGTAGGTTACTATTGGCCCACCATGGAAACTGATTGTTGTAATTATGTTAGAAAATGTGTGATATGCCAAAAGTATGGAAATTTCATCCATGCTCCATCGCAACCATTGCAACCAATCACTACCCCGTGGCCATTCTCCAAGTGGGGACTTGATCTAATAGGGAAGCTTACTCCTACCTCATCTGATGGTCATACACATATCATCACAGCTACAGAATACTTTACAAAATGGGTGGAGGCTGTCCCTTTAACCTATGTCACAGGAGCACAGATTTCTAAATTCATCATGAATCACATTATTTTCCGATATGGTATCCTTGCAGCCATTGTCACAGATAATGGGAAGTCATTTAAGAACAAAACTGTGAAAGGTCTTTGCCAACGGTTCCAAATCAGATTGAAATGGTCCACGCCATATTACCCTCAGGGTAATGGACAAGCTGAGGCAACAAACAAGACTTTGGTAAGGATAATGGAGAAGATGGTTAGCAAAACTGGTCGAAATCTGGCACCTACAAATCCACCCAGCCCTCTGGGCCTACCGAACATCAATTCACACTCCTACGGGTGCGACGCCATATTCCCTCGTGTTCGGGACAGAATCTATCATCCCTTTAGAGATTGAACTCCCATCCCTGCGAATTTCTCTTCGGGACTATTTGGATAAGGATGAAGATTACCAAGTGGCAAGATTGGCTGAGTTAGAGCTCCTGGATGAGAGGCGCATTCGCGCTCTTAATCACCTGAAAGTATATCAACACAAAATCTCCCGCAACTACAACAAGAGAATCATCCCTCGCCAGTTTGAGGTGGGTGATTTAGTTATGAAGGAGAACCAGTTCAACACCAGAGCAGAGCGAGAAAAGAAAGGGAAGTTCAAACCACACTGGTTAGGACCCTATGTCATAGTTGCCAAGTATGGCACAGGGGCATACAAGTTGGCTCACCCCAATGGTGATGAGCTCCGGGAGCCCATGAATGCCATGCATCTTAAGAGGTTTTATGCCTAAACATGGCACAAGAAAGTCATAAAAATCACAAAAAAATAAAAAAACATCAAAAAAAAAACATCAAAAAAAAAAAGAAAAAGAGAAAACAGGTCATCCACTAGTGAAAACCACGCAATTGTGGCACTTTGGACAAGTCCTTGGGTGAAAACCGGTTTCCGGCGCCTCGGGAGGATTCGTTGTTCACAAGCATTCTGTATTAGAAAGGTAGTTGTCTTTGTCCTGGACCTGGTTCTACCTTCGAGTTTCCTTGTGCACACCATCTAGTCCAGCCTTGATCCGGCTTTGCCTTCTTCTATTCGTCTGTAAGGGACGTGATCTTTCGTTATTTCCCATCTTACGCTGGGGGCAACTCAATGACTTCACCTTCTTGTTCATAAGCGCGTGGCTTCTGCCCTTTTATATTCCCCACCTAACGCTGGGGGCATCCATGCTTTCTTGGTTACCTGCACATAGCTTTGGAAAACTATTAAAAACATAAAAACTGTTTCAAAAAACACAAAAACAATAGAAAATTGTTTCAAAAAACACAAAAACAATAGAAAATTGTTTCACAAAACACAAAAAACAATAGAACATTGTTTTGAGAAAACACAAAAACAATTGAAAATTGTTTCAAAAAACACAAAAACAATAGAAAATTGTTTCACAAAACACAAAAACAATAGAAAATTGTTTCACAAAACACAAAAACAATAGAACATTGTTTTGAGAAAACACAAAAACAATAGAAAATTGTTTCAAAAAACACAAAAACAATAGAAAATTGTTTCACAAAACACAAAAACAATAGAACATTGTTTTGAGAAAACATAAAAACAATAGAAAATTGTTTCACCAAACACAAAAACAATAGAAAATTGTTTCAAAAAACACAAAAAAAATAGAAAATTGTTTCACAAAACACAAAAACAATAGAACATTGTTTTGAGAAAACATAAAAACAATAGAAAATTGTTTCACCAAACACAAAAACAATAGAAAATTGTTTCAGACAACACAAAAACAATAGAACATTGTTTCGAGAAAAACACAAAAACAATAGAACATTGTTTCAAGAAAAACTAAAAACAAAAACAATATATATATATATATATATATATATATAATAAAACACCCTACAAAATGGTAACTTGCTTCTTACGGCTGAAACTTGTGTCTTGCGCATGGTATTTTCTCCATATCCTGTTGGTTTGTCTCACATATTCCCCGATTAATACGACTCGCGGATCACTGGATTCACAACCATTCACAAAAGCTAGCTGCTTGCTTCGTCTGTACTCTAGGGCACTTTTGGTTGCCTGGTGTTGTTTCGTTGCGCACAAATGCTTTTCATGGACCCCGTGTCCATTTTCATTTCCCCTTGCATGTATCCTTGCTTGGGGCATCATTTTTAACCCTTTTCGTCAATCACGAACTTGTGGATCTCTTCAGCACTGATAACAAAACATTTGTACAACTGTCTTGACCGTTGTTGGGTTAGATATGTGTGTTCGTACTTGTTTTCCCTGTTATATGAGCTTGTTTCCTTCTCGTATTGCATTGCATTATTGTATGTTGCGTGGAGTTGGTACTTTCAGCAATGGACAATTGTTCGTAGTATGGCTTTTCATGTCATTCTACCTTTTTCGTATGCTTATATTTTTCATAAGGACCGATGATGTAGTTCCTATGGCAATATGATGACATCAAATTTGTTCCAAACAAATAAGCGGCTAGAGGTTAAGCTCTTCTCTCCCCTCATCCATATTTCTTCTACACCACTTCCCTTTCACCCCTAATTCTCCCTCTCCTCGGGGCATCCTGCCTCGTCCCCATTCTTCTGCCTACTTCTCACCTTTTTCGATCGTCGATCGAGTTCTTCTATCACCCCATCGACACTCGAGGGGGCATCTCTCCCTCCTACTAATTTTTCTTCCATCTCTTCAAAATCTCTTTTGTCTACTATCTTTGAAGTGGCATCACTTATGCCACCCCAAAGAGGGGCAAATGTAGACACCTATAATTACGCCCAAGTAATTTAAATACTTAAATTGTGCTAATTATCCCCTTTCTCGCAAATCAACGACATATCGTCAAAGACACTCATTTTCCCTCATATCATCATTAATTAATTACACTAAGCTAATTAATTAAGTTGCCTATCCAACAAATACCCTAATTAACGACCTTCTGTTAATAAATCACCCCTTCTACCTAGACTAATTAATTATTATTAATTAATTAGCTTTCCCTTCCATTTAACCAATAAATCAATATTTAATTGATTTAATCCCCTTGTAATAGCCTAAATCACACTAATATTCCTCTAATTGGCTTCTATAAGCTTACACCTACCTATTAATTAATCACCTTTGATTAATTAAAATACCCCTCCAACTCCCATGACTTGCTAAACATGTATTAAACCCTTCTAAAGTAAGGTTACCTTTAATAAAGCAACCTTATCCATTCCTAATCATGTTTTACCTTTATCCCACATTCATGAGAATGTGTTGAATCCTTTATCCTTTGGGCTATATAAAGAGCCCTCCACCTACCTTTTTACTTACACCTAAACTTTCTAAGAGAGCAAATGCAAAGCATATAGCAAAGAGACTAAGAGCTTGCACCTTGCCCTTTTGAGAGTTCATCATCTTGAAGAGTTAAGCCTCTTTTCTTAAAGTGCTTGGGTCATATGGGAGGTGTCAAAAGGGTCTTGTAGCCCAACTTTGATTAGCCCCCATTCCTAGGTTCTTGGAGCATTAAGGACAACTATTTTGATAGCCATGGAGCTTACTTAGGTCCATTCATTTATTTGTTGTTAGAGAATAGAGGAGTTTAGATATTTAGCATTGTTAGTTTCAAAGTTTGTATTGATGAATGCTAGCATCTAACCCTTGTTTAATTCTTATCATGATGGTGTTTATGCTTTGTTTTAGCTAAATTGTAGAACTATTTTAGGTGGTAGTTCTTGCTTCATTTGATTTAGCATTAAGCAAAGTATACATGCATACAGATGTGTACACCCAAGTTTCGACGTGTACACGCCTCTTTTGTTTTTGTGTATGCATGTGCCTGGAAGTGACGTCAAAACACGGAAAATGACCTAATCGATCTCAAAAAGCTCAAATTTTTGGATAGTTAGCTCAAAATTGACAAGAACCCATCTAAATTAGATCCATAAGCAAGACTCCTCAACACATGTAAAGTTAGAAAAAATCATAAGAAATTCAACATTAATTCACACATGTGCATATCAAGGGTTAGCCAAAAATTGAAATAACAAAAAAAATTGAACCACAATGTTGAGGGACTAAGGATCCATCCCACCGGGCGTGTCAAATGTGCGCAAGAATTTGTTAGCTATGTAAAGGGAATTAGAACTAACACCTAGTAGTTCTAAAACAAAGCTAAACTAAAATATATGCACCATCATGCTTAGAGCTTAAACAAGACTAATCTACCAACATCTTTGCATTAGAACATGAATAAACATCAAACTAATATGCTAAGCAATTAATCTTTATCTGTATTGAATGTTAATCAATGAAATGAACCTATTTAAATCCTTAGAAATCAAAAGGGTTGATTGTATGTTTGAATCCCAAGATTTTAAGAATGGAGTCTTATCAACCATGACTACAAGACCATTTGACATATCTCCATATGACTTCAAACTTGGATGGATGAATGCAAGAAATGAAGATAGCTAGCTCCTCTAATGGAAGAATGCTTTGCATCCCTTTACATGTGGGATAATAGTTAGGTTGAGTTAGTTGGGGGTGGCTATGGTTGAAAAGGGGGGTTGAGTCAACCTTAGGGGAGTTTAATTTTTCCTATAGTGACTCATGGGGTTCGAGGGGATTTATTAATCAACCAAAGTGATTAATTAATAGGTGAGCAAGCTTATAGAAGTTTTTTAGAAGAATAATTAATATGATTTAGAGGATGAGAAGGATTTAATCAAATAAATGACGATTTATTGATTTAATAGAAGAGGAAACTTAATTAATTATGAATAATTAATTAAATTCAAGTAGAAAGAGGTTTAATTAATGGAAGGTCGTTAATTGTCGTCTTTGCTAGATATAAGGGTCAATTAATTAGCGTACTGTAATTAATTAATGACAATAGAAGAGAAAGTGTGTTATATTGACGACATGTCGTCAATTTGTAGGAAGTAATATAATTAGTGCAATTTAAGTATTTAAATTATTGGAGCTAAATTATAGGTGTCCTACAGTCAACATCAAGATACAAAAACTTGGAGTGCCTGTCATCGACGAGAACACCTCAATAGATGATTTGTTGAAATAATTTGAGGATTATGTCAAAAAAAGAAGACGGGGACACTTTTTCCTTCAAAGAGGACACATTGGAGTCTCTCGCTGAGATAAGAGCTACCATATCAAGCATTGCAAAGAAACATCAATCTTGGTTCACTAAAATGAAAAACATCAATTCCATCTTGGATGGTTGGCTCGAGTCCAAGAGTTGTGTCTGTTTTCCTCAAGTTGAGAAAGTTACACATGTGGCGGCCCGGTATAGCAAAGAATTCAAAGGAGTGGAGATTCTTCCATTTGAACTTGGTAAAAATCCATCAAATAGTGAAGCTGAATCGGAAAGGGAAGTGTCTTCATCGGAGTAGTTATCTCTCTTTCTTCCTCTCTCTTCTCTCCCCCTTCCCCTCTTCCTTCATGTTCTATTTCTTCATTAGGGGGTTGCACTTTTCATTTTGTCTTATTCATTATTGTCCTATTAATTTAAATGGGACTATAGTTGACATTGTAATAAGTCACCCTCAATTAATAAAAAGGGACTTAATTTCATTCCTAGGAATATGAAGAGTCACATATTGTAAAGGACAAATAAAAAGTCATGAGGCCGGTAGGTGAAGAGTCTTCTTGAAGTCTATATATTGTAATGACTTCCCCATTCCAAAGGGTGGTCAATTTTGTAAGTTCTAAGTAGATAATTACTATGGATAAGAAAAAAGATAGCGATTTCTTTTATTTCTCTCTGTGTTTTCCTTTTTCCCTTGCATTGTACAACTTTGTGAGAATGTCAATAAAGAAAGGAGTTTCTACTTTTATGGATGAGTGAGTAAGTGAAACTTGATGTTCATGGTTTTACCTTGTCTTGATATTATTAGCAAAGTTGTTATTCTTCTCAAATTGTGTGTGTTAATAATAATAAATATGCTCTGATTAATCTTTGCAAGAATATGAGTTTTCCTACTTGCAATATTAACCTCTCCTAATTTCTCACTCCTGCTTTCCCACCTATCTAGCAAATGCCTCCCTTGCTCAAGATTGCAAGCATTTTCCACAGGTGCAGTGGAGTGTGCCTGTTGGATCGCCGACCTCTAGGCCAACAACAACTTTATTTTTGGAGTTCACATACAATAATGGAGCTGCCCCATTCAAGCAGAGGGACCTAGTCCCAGAGCATTGGCAGAAATCCACCAATTTGTCCCATCAACAAATTTTCTTGCCAACACAAGGCATGTTGTCATTCACACAACAACACGGCAAGCTTTCGGTAACATAGACTTGCGACACTTCCATTAATTCTTTCTAAAACTAACAAAAAAATTGTTCCATAATTTTCTACCTCTAGACTTAGTTGTTTTGTGAGTTAACTTTTTTTGGGGTGTCATAGTTGTGACTATGATCAATTGTCAAACATATTTCTTCTCCTTATGTAGGGATATGAATACCTAAAAGCTTAAGTGGGACAATATATGTTTTGGGTAATGTGGTAAACTAGAAAATAACATAACCTTGATATTTGTTAGACTCCAAAACAATAACAATGTAAAAAAACAAAAAAAAAAACCCAATAATTGGAATAATTGGCGTGTTCTTCAATGATTGCTCCAACATAAACTTATGTAATTCAATAATAAATGTTCTAACAATTTCTTGCTTAGTATAGAATGCTTGCAAGCAGAAATTAAATTTCACGTCAATTTACTCATTTTTTGTGTTTCTACCTGTAAAATATGGCCATCATTTTGTATATGGATCTATATAAAAATTATATTGTATGTGTAAGAATATATTTTTTAAAATAGAAATAAATTAAAGATGTCTTTGTTTTTTTATATCAAGTACTGTCACTAAAAAATTGTTTGACGGGCATAAGTAATTGTTAAATTTAAACCATGCTAGCAAGTGCTTCATAGATTTGTGTGAGTAATAAAATGGATGTTATGTATGCCTTGGATTCTCCCTAGATAATATCAAATAAACTACAATGCTTGTAAGTATTTTATACACATTAAAATGAAATTATGACTCTTTGCCCAAACTGACATCTAACAATAAAAAAAGGCAAAACAAGCGAGTCATGTGCTTACAAGCCAAATGGGACCACACCAAGGGCTTAGAAGCATCACTAACATTCTTGGTGAGACGATGGATGTTTGTGATGCTCCTTACATAGAGCCTCTAGTGAATGGGAAAAGAGAAGATAGAAAGGAACATCATTAAACACTTAAAAGAGTGAGGGAACATCAAAACTCAATAAAACACGTCAATAATGGTTAATTTGGACCAATAATAGACAAGCCATTTCTAGTTAGTCTATATAAATGCAAAATATAGATTGAGAATGGAAGATCTTGACAAGATTTCAAATAAACTTAAATAAGATTCCTACTAATAAAGGAGATTTGCATATATAGAAAGAAGATTTACAAACTAGGAAAGGAGATAAGTAGTAAGGTAGAGTGGGCTTAGTGTATATTTAATAGAGTGCTGCTTTTTTTTAAAAAAAAAAAAAATCTCTATATTTGGCTGGAGTTAATTAGTAGGAAAACTCAAAATTTGGCTGTTTCTCCAGCTCTGTCTGCGTACTAATTTAGGGGCTATTTCTCCACCATACCCGCAAAACGCGTATGGTGAAAATTAAAGCTGAAAATTGAAAAACGCGTTTATCTGTGCCTTAAAATTAAAGTTGGAAATTGCAAAACATTTAAGGAAATTTCGATTATGTTTATAATACATCTTAAATCCCGTTAAATTCGCAGAATTTAGCGGGGAACATATTTACTTGGATAAGTATAGTCTCCGCCCATCTGGAGCCATGTGGGTTTACTGGCAGGCGGTCAGGAAGGCATGTGGAAAGATCCTCTCATATCCCACCGCCTCTCTCTTCATCGAGCCCGTTCTTTTCTGCATGTTTTGACTTTAATTTATAAATACTTTCCAGTTTCCGCACATCCTTTTGGATTTATTCAGGACTTCAGCACAGGGTTAGGTGACGGGAAAGGGGACAGGGCGCTTTAAAATTGAAGGATTTTCTTCGAGATTTATTACAGTCTGCGGGCGAGGAATGGCTCTGGGGAAGATGAGAAATTTCGCTGCGAATGCCGGGAGCTCTTTCCTTGCTGCGAATCTGACCTCATTGAAAATAGTGAGCTTGACGCACAACAATGGCGGCAATCGTGATGATAACAGTCAAAATTTCGACACCAAGTTCAATCCGGCCATAGCGATCATTATTGTGGTGCTGCTCAGCATCCTGTTTTTCATGGGGGTTTTCTCAATATACATCCGTCGCTGCATCATGGACGACGACGTCACACGGCCGTCGTCGTGGGCTGGCGGCGGCGACGACAATGCCGGGTACTCCAACCGGGGGCTGGAGCGGGCGGTCATCGAGAGCTTCCCTGTTTTCAGTTACAGTCTCGTGAAGGGGCTCAAAGCCCAGGCCAAGGGCTCCGAGTGCGCTGTCTGTTTGAGCGACTTTAACGACGAAGACTTGCTGCGGTTGCTTCCCCTTTGCAGCCACGCGTTTCATCCGGAGTGCATCGACATGTGGCTGTGTTCACACACGACCTGCCCGGTGTGCCGGTCGAGCCTCCTGCCAGCGTTTGAACCCGCGACCGCCGGGTTCAGATTCGGCGTGGTCGAGCCGGAGGCGCTGCCGGAGCGACTCGCGATCGTTGTTAGCAACGGAGGCGGCGCCGCCAGTGGCAGACACGGAAGCGTCGAGCTTTCTAACGAGGGAGCGACGAACGGGGATGCGGAGGCGGGTCACGATTCGATGGGGCACTCGTTGGTAAGGGTGCGGAAGGAGTCGGAGCAGCCGGCGGAGTGGTACATCGCCACGGCGGAGGGGCTCACGGCAGGGTTGCACAGGAGTTGCAGCTTTGTAGGGATGCATCATTCGCATGGGCAGGGCGGTTCAAAGGGCGAGGCAGGGTGCAGAGCGAGATCGGAGCGGTGGGGGAACATTTCCGTGAATCCGGCCTCGTTTTTAAGGACATTTTCTGAGCGTTTTGCGCCTCAGCTCGCAGAGAGCAAGCGGTTTAACGGCAGGAGCGCAGGGCTTGTTTGAAGGAAATATTCAACTGGGCCTGGTGTTTAGATAACGGATCAAATTCGCGGTGCTAAGTAGTGTGTATATGCATGGTACATACACAGGGATTCTCTCTCTGATCGTTGTCCGCACTGACGGAGCTTCGTTGAAGTTTGCAGTTGGAATCCTTACACTCAAACTTGCATTTTTTGTATAGCTGTGCAGCAGCGACATTCGAGCTGTTTGCGCAAATATAGATAACCAATGTTTTACGGAAGATGTCCGCGCAGCAAACGTAACGTGGCATTGTCTCGAAGCTTTGTATTCACAGTTGTATTATTTTGTGAGAACTGAGGTTGGACAGGGGACCTCCTTCCGCCATAATCTGCAATGACCATGTACTTCCAATTTGTTTTTTCCAATAATACAAATGAACTATCAAATCAAGTTTTTTTCTTGTACACATAAAGACAAAAACAAAGGACGACGATATGATACATTATTATGACACTGCTTGCCGGCAATTGATATTGATTAATGAAAAGTAAATCTTAGTTTTGGAGAAAAAATACATCCCGGGCTTGCTACTATGAAGTGAATACATTTATTAGGGGGGGTGTTTAGCTAATGGCCAATATAGGGAGGACGCTTATAAATTTTCTATTATCTTATGAGTTTTTTCTAGTGGCCACGTTTAAGTTGACTTTGTTGTTATTATTGGTATTATCGTAAAGGTTTGAACATGTGATTTGGCATCGTTATTATTATGTTCTTGTTTCTCGGTCAAACCTGTGCATTTGTTCACCTTTCGCTTAGTCACACATTATTTATGTGAACTTAAACTGCCACAGACAAATGGTTTGCCGTGCGAGATTGAAGAATAAGAGAATTTATATTATTCTTCCTTAACATGGTTTTTCTTTCTGTCATTTATGTCACGGTCGTAACGAAGGATTTGCTTACATGGAAAAGTGGAAAAGGTGTATACTACATCTACACTAAAGGGAATATGGCAAAAGTTAGTGCCCTTGAGATTAACTGTCCATATCATATACACCCTCATTCTTCCTTCCGAACAATAAATGGAAAAAATGTATTCACTATTAATATGCCTATTCATGATACCATTTGCCATTTAGATATGGGACATGAAATCCCATGAAACTATTTCCAATACGGGACTCAAAATTGTATGAAGTTGTCATTGTGATGCAGGACCTTAAAATCATAATACTAAATTGTTTATAATAATGTATGCTTAAAATTTCTATGAAAGGTTTGTCGACTTCTTTGTTTACACAAGAACACAAGCTATGAGACTCATCTTCCACCTCATAATTTCCCAAATTCGATGAAAAAAACACCACCTTATCAAGGCATTCTCCAACAGACTACTTCAAATTTGCTGACGAAAGGCTTCAATTTTACACCTTGGATTAAATTTATAACAAAGTCTCGTACATGGCATAAGGATTGCACAATGCAGATGGATTTTAAAGGGATCTAGGAAGCAAAGTTGGGGACATGGTTAGCGTAGTTGAAAGCCCCCAATAACTCAAATCCCTCCTTCTCCATCTCTTATAACCCATGTAGACACATAATTCTCATGAGAATACATTAACGTATAAACATATAAACATGGGTTATGAGGTTGTCTACACATATGTGCACTTAGCAATTGAAAAACAATCTTCAAAATCCAAAAACCAAAACAATTTTAATTATATTTCATGTAAAATATATCATGCATTACGAGAAATAATACAAATTTTAAAAACACATCCAATATTTCTGAATAATTATATAAACAAGAAAAAATCACATTTGGATTGTAACAGACTCTAAAAACCGCAAGTCTTTATTTCCCCCTTTATTCCAGTTAATTTCCACTTCAATTGGTCATTCTTCGCCTCATGTACACGTTAATATTTAGATTAAAAGTATTTTTTAATTGCATCGTTACAAACTTAGATATTAATAATTAATACAAATGATTGTCCTATTTAAAGCAATATTTGTTGAGTACTAAGTATGTTTTAATAGCCTCCGCCCTAACGTTGTAAACAATTTGGGATTATTGTCAATTACATTATTATACGTGGTTAGAACTTTTATATATATATATATATTATATATATATAGGATATATAATATATATATATATATATTGTATATAATATATATGTATATCCTCTTCTGTCCTCTCTGTCTCTATTCTCGTGTCTCTTTCTCTCTCTGTCTCTGTCTCTGTCCTCTGTCTGTCTGTCTGTCTGTCCTGTCTGACAGATATATCTCTCATATATGTGGTACCTGTATATACTATGTGTGTGTTCATCTCTATAGCACATCCCCCCCTCTAGCGGCTCTCCCTCTCTCTCCCTACATCCCTCGCCTCCCTACCCCTCCCTCCTCTCTCTCTATATTCTATCCCTTTCTCTCTCTCCTATTCCCTATCTCTCTCCTCTCTCTTTCTAAAGAAGAAAGCGATAGTCCCTCTCTCTCTTTCCATTTCTATTCTCTTTTCTCCTTCATCTATACCTATATCTCCCCTTCTCTATCTGTTCTATCATACTCCCACCGTACCACAAGCATGTCTACCTCTATCCTCTATTCTCCCATCTCTTTCTCATCTTTACTCTACCCTTCTTTTCATTCTCTGTCTCTCTCCTCCCCCTCTCTGTCCCTGTCCTCGGTACTCTGTCTCTCCTCCCTCTCTCCCTCTCTCTCTCTGTATCTCTCGCTCCCTCTCTGTCCTCTCTCTCCCTATCTCTCTGTCTCTCATGTCTCTATCTTTCTGTACTCCTGTCTGTCTGTTCGTTGTCTCTCCCTGGTCTCTGTCCCTCTCTCCCCTCTCTCCCCCTGTCCTGTCTACTGTCTCCTCCTGTCTCTCTCCCTCTCCTCCCTCTCCTCTCCCTCTCCCTGTATCTTCTGTCTCTCTCTCCCTCTCCTTGTATCTCCCTCCTCCCTCCCTCCTCTTCGCCCTCCCTCTCCGTCCCTCTTCCCTCTCTCTCCCCCTATCCCCCTCTCTCCCCTCTATCTCTCTCCCTCCCTCTCTCTCCTACCTTCGCCCTCCCTCTCCTCTCTCTCCTCTCTCTCTATACATATACACATACATATACATACTACATCCATACATACATATGTGGTGTGGTGTACATATATATGTGTGTAATATTAATATATCTATATATAGCTGTGTGTGTGTGTGTGTGTGTACATATGTATCTATACATATGTGTGTGTGTGTGTGTGTGTGTGTGTGTGTGTGTGTGTGTGTGTGTGTGTAACAAAAGTAAAAATGTATAACATAGTATAGCGCTAAGTGGCACCCTTATGAGGGGAATAACATGAAGCGAACATGCCACCTCACAAGATAGAGGGCCTCAAACATTTCAATGGGATGTTGCAGATGGGGAAGGTAGAGGAAATGTTTTATCCACGTAGACCATTGTTGACCTTAATGATGTGGTCGGAGGCCAGGC
Source organism: Taxus chinensis (assembly GCA_019776745.2). NCBI lineage: Eukaryota > Viridiplantae > Streptophyta > Pinopsida > Cupressales > Taxaceae > Taxus > Taxus chinensis. The sequence continues at coordinate 682,955,549 of CM034152.1, forward strand.
CAAAGAGTATGTCACTTATATTTATTGACACAGATTCACTAAAGATGATGTGTGTGGAGGGGCGCCAACCCTATCTTACTGGAGTGTCAGCGTTATATTCCATGGTTAGTGCATATCTGGGACATTATTATACACTTTTGTGTGCTTTTTAGTGTTAAATTGGGGATCGTCAACACTACATTTGTAACCGACATTCAGTTGAGGGGCACTATGATGTAGTGGGTTGTCATCCATGCAAGGTAAGTTGTCGAGTATGAGCAAGGTGATGCAAACAATTTCTAGCATGTACACCACTGGTGGCACTTGGTCTATGCACCCTCCCACCACCTCCCATTGCATGATGCATGTCACCGGGCATGATCTTTTGCCCCTCCCAATAGAGAATATTGCATTGTTTCATGTATCTTTTCCATTAGGGTCAGGTGAGTTAATATGTATAGTTTGATATTCATGGTTTTGATGAGAGGTCTACTATTTTTTGTGAGATCAAACTGATAATTATGCCCTCACGTCACATGCACTAATTAAACATTGAGTGATACCCTTATGAGGGGAACAACATGAAGCAGATGTGCTATCTCGTAGGATAGTTTTAGGACCTCAAACAAATAGACGAGATCTTGCAGATGAGGTAGCTAGTTGAAATGATGGAGCAATTTGGCCAGTGAAAGGTGAATGATGGAGAGGTTGAGTGCCCTCCTAAGGCAAAAACAACAACCTATGTTGAAAGGGGAAGACCTCAAGTTGATCATGTGGAAAACTGCACCAAGTTTGATGTTTCTTCTGCTCAATCTTAGGCTCTTGCCCATTGCATCATGCCACGATCGTTGCTTCTTTCTTGATGACGTGGACATCACGTTCAATTCACCCTGATCTCGTAGGTGTATTCTTGTCACATCTTTGGTTACTCGAAACAATTTCTTTCCTTGTGTTCATGCTTTTACACATGCCTGTTAGTTAATGTTTGGCTTCCATTGCAAGTTCAATCTTGCAATTTTTATTACAAAGCTGGCTTGGCCTCAGGAATTGTTCTTTGTGGGAATAATCTATCACCGCCATCATTTCTTGATGCTTACCTTTGGGCTTGATTACTTTATGATGTTATGTATTACACATGGCTCAATATTTTCTTCCTATTTGGTGAATGCATGTTTGGTCACACCTTCAATAAATGTGACACTGTGATCCGAAAATAATCAAGTTTTTATCTCCCTGATTTCGAACCCTTGTAGGCTTTAATTATTGCCGACAATTTGCTCCTTTTAAGTAATTAATTTAAAAATTAATGCAAGACAATAAAGACAATTGCACAATGATTGATTACGGAGTTCGACAATTGCCTACGTCTTTGGGTTCTTATCGAACCGTTCCACTGGTCAAAACTTGTAAGTTACAATAGTACTTTCACAAGAAAACCTAATGGAAACTATTAAGAACTTGCTTAGAAGAATAACCAGACCTTCAAAAGACAAGGGTGAAAAATAGCACCCAACTTCTCCTTTCCTGGCGTGTTCGGCAAGCTTGATGGCACTAGCTCCACTGTTCGGAATCCTCCAGTTCTCGATTGACCTTACAAACACTTCGTAACACCCTATGGCACTACGGTCGATATTCCAAGACTCACAATAATTTGGTGTGGCGCTATGGGCCGACTAGGTAGTAGTAATAACTCCTAGCCACAATAATTTTAATTTTTTATTGCCTAAAAATAATAGGTCAATAATAATTAAAATAATAATGCCTAAATAAATTAGGTCTTCACACAACTATACCCATGGCAACTAACTCTCCTCTTGCCTCGCTCTCCGCTTTTCTGAGCTCTATGAATGAGCTTCTGCGTTGTGTTGTGTGTCCATTACAATGAAATGGGTTCCCTATTTATACAAAAATAGGACCCTTAAAATAATGCCTCAAATATTATCTAAGGCTAATATTAGCATAGTCCGTAGCAAAATAAATGGGATTATTTTCCATAGTGGCAGATTTACTTTAGGAAGAGATAAAATCCCAAATTGAGCGGATAAGGTGAAGTGGGTTATCCCACATTTGGTGGAGGACATTGTTTTAGGCTTTATTAAAGCCTTTCCATACACATTTTAAAGTGGTCAAAGGACCACTTGAGGCATAACTGCCCCCACCTCCTCCTCTCCACGTGGAAGCTTGGCATGTACGTTTGGTTGGCGGCTTATGTGGGTAAGTAGAGGTTTATGTGGGCTGACCACTTGCATTAATATATGGTTTCAAAATGAAACCCGCCCAACCCGCCCACTTATGTGGCATACAAAGTAAATTGGTTTGTAAGTGGACTTACCTAGTTAAATATAAATTCGACCCATACAATATGGTATAGAAAATAATTAACTCGGTCAATAGCATATAGTCCACTTGTCGTCTCTTGATAGGCAAATTGAGCGAATTCGATTTGTGCATCTCTGGATAGGCAAATTGAGTGAATTTGATTCGTGGTGGCTTGTGGACCCACCATATCGGCGATAATACCATAGTCCACGGCGACCGGGCTCCCCTCCGTAACAAAAGTTGAGCCTCCTGTTTCGGTGAAAAAATCTTTTACGACCGTCGAAGACCGAAGATCGAAAACCAACAAACGAATCCCTTTGCCTTTTCGCCACATGTCACAGTGCCATTGGTCCAATATTGACCAGTTGACCATAGTTGACTTTCCCATTAATAGAGCTTTGACCGGACATATCTAGAGCTCTCGATGTCCGTTTGTCGCGTTCATACAGTCGTTGGAAAGCTCTCGACACAGTCTTCTGCACTGATGCCATTTAGGGATGTTTAGGGAACTTCAAAAATGATCCCTTGATCACATACCCAAGTTGTGGTATCAGAGCTTCTACATATGCTTGTCAGTTAAAGTTTGGCTTCCCTTGCAGGTTCAATCTTGCAATTTTTATTACGAAGCTAGCTTGGCCTCAGGAATTGTTCTTTGTGGGAATAATCTATCACCGCCATCATTCCTTGATGCTTACCTTTGGGCTCGATTACTTTATGATGTTATATATTACACATGGCTTAATATTTGCTTCCTATTTGGTGAATGCATGTTTGGTCACACCTTCAATCAATGTGACATTGCCTATAAGTCTGCAACCCAAATTTTTCCCTTCTTGCATCAACCATCACCATCACCTCAGGGTCGTCGGTATCATGTCATGTCCATCACCTTTGACTCAACTTGTCACTCGGTCATGGCTTCATGATGCATCCATCTTTTTCTCCCACCAAAGTTCAATTTTTGAGCTTGGCCACCTCCTAGCGTTCACTCTACAAGCATCTTCATTGCAAGTGCTACTTTCACCCTTGATGTCGATTAGGAGGCACTCCCTCCCATAACACAAAACATTCCATGAACCACACTTGTTAAACAAGATTAGAGGTGGTTCTAAAACGTCACAATTATATTGAAAAGATTAAAACACATTCTCCAATGTGTCACTAGAATCTCCGCCATTACTCTTAGCATAATGGGTAAACTACAGATTCGAAACATTAATAAATCTACCGAACAAAAAATCAGCTATGGCATTTACTCCCCACGTGATAATGAGTGCCAAAACCGGAAGATGACGAGGATTTGGTTTTAGTCGCGATCGTTGTCAGCGACGAAGGCGGCGGCGCCAGCGGCAGACACGGAGGCGCGCCACGATTCGATGGTAACTGTACGAAATGAGTCGGAGCAGTCGCAGGGGGAGCATTTCCTTGAATCCGAGTAGTGTGTATACGCATGGTGCATACACAGGGATTCTCTGATCAGCTTCCTTCACTCGGAATCCTCAACGACATTCGATCTATTTGCGCAAATGCAGAGAACCAGTGTTTTACGCAAGATGTCTGCGCGCGTATATTCAGCAAACATAACGTGTCATTTTCTCGAAACTCTGCAAAATTTACTCGAAAATCTTTTATCAGGAAGATATATTTTTTTAAATAATACAAATGAACTGTCAAATCAGTTTATTTTCTTGTACAAATAAAGGCCAAAAAAGTTTTGTTTGTGACGACGAGTCACGACAATAAATTAGGCCTGTAAATTGATGATCTGTGATTATGTAGGTAAACATCTCAGGCAGCCGTAGAAAATTACAAATTTGTATATATACCTATATATATATTTATATATAAAAGTACTTAATTTGAAATTCCAAGCCCTGTGACATTATATATTATGACAACTCTCAAAGTTGTGAACCAATGAGAAGAGTTTCAAAATATTGGTCAATTGCAATAGAGATAAATAGGGTTTTCACAATTATTCTTATAAATCCATCAATGACATTTAGAATACTTGCACTTAGAATACCTACATATATCCATCAATGTCAAAGATAAATAGTGTCAAAGGTAGCGTATTTTAGAATATCCATCAATGTCAAAGATAAATCCATCAATTATCCTTATAAATCCATCAATGACATTTAGAATACTTGCACTTACTTTTGACACTATTTTTCATTAGAATACTTGCTTATCTCGTAAATATTGGATCAATGCAATGTTATATTGGGCACATGATGCTCAAAGTAGTGTATTTGATCCTTATAGTTTTATGTTTGATACTATAGATTTATTTTTATGGCACGGAGTGCCCATGGTTGAAATCGAAAACTTATTATGCTCGATGCAAACTTAGACAATGCGATAATATTATTTAACGATGATATAAATAAATGTGATTTTTTTTGTTCCGTTGAAGCTTCAATGAGATAAATGGGATGTGTGTAAAATTATTGTTTTGATTTTTCAACTGAAATCTAAAGTCGTAAAACTTTATTTGCGATATGAAAATGTTCATATATAACTGAATACGTCTATAATGCTTAACATAATCACATTTATTTCAGAGTATTACTATTTTAGGCTAGTATGACCATGTGTTGAGTGTGCAGATAAAAGAAAGCATACACAACTCTCTCTCTCTCTCTCTCTCTCTCTCTCTCTCTCTCTCTCTCTCTCTCTCACACACACACACACACACACACACACACACACACACACACACCACACACACACACACACACACACACACACCACACACACACACACACACACACACACACACACACACACACACACACACAAATTAAGAATGAAGGGGACCAACTCCTCAACAACTCGTTAGCCAACATGATGTCACTCGATGCATGCATGTGAGCCATATAATAGTAAAGTGACTATTTGCTTAGTATGAGTGTGTTTGATTGATTGATTATTTTTATTTGTTTGTTTTACTTAATTTATTAATTTTTCGAGTTTCATGAAGTATATTTATTCATTTGGAACCTTTGTGTCAACTTATTAGTTTAGTTAATTTTGTGTCGTATGCATTAAGTGCATTATCAACTAGTCTAGCTCTTTCCATTTTGGGTATGTTTATTACTAATTACGAGGTTAAAAATTTCCTCTTATGGAAAATTTCAGATTTTATCTTTGAATTCAATTTTAAAGGTGAGTGCGACAAGTAACACTAGTCCCACATCCTCAAACTAGCCCTCATACCTACCAATGGGGTAAGAGGACCTTTTTGATACTTCTTTCATAGTTTTGAACTTATTATTTACCTTGGAGTGTTCCAACAAACAATCTCATAGGTTTTGTAAGTAAATTGTTGTAGGGATGTTGACTTTTGGAAGTTTCTTATGCCCATGTAGATTTTGACATGATTTTGTAAGGAATGATTGGGGGATCCCATGTGATCTTATAAGTGCATTTATGAATTATGGTTGGGGGTTTTGTTTAGTGTGATGAGATGGGTGCTTTCCACTTGGCATCCTCCCATCGTATGCTAATTTTGGTTTGATTTCTATATATTATAATTTCGAAGAAGTTTTAGGGGTTCTTTGGTTGGTTATGCAATTTTATATGGAGCTCTTATGGATTGGAGTGTATGGAAGCTTGGATTGGCTTTGGAGTGTGGAAGGATTTTTTGAAGTCTCAGGGAAGGATTGACAAGATGTATTCTCTACATAGTGATTTATAATTGTAAAAAATATTACTTTTTCCCTCTTCTAATTGAATTGAAGACGTGTTGCGATTTTTATTTCTCATTTGAGCATGCTTGGGAATTTTATTTGAGTGTAGTCGAATTGCATGTCACCATTGTGGGCTTGTAAGTGTGATTATGTGTATGGGGGTGAAAACCATAATTATTGGAGGGGAAAATGAGTTGATTTCTAATGGAGGTATAGATATTTACATGCTTAAAACATCTTGTATCTCACTCAGAGGAACTAAAGGAAAACAATATGACCCGTCTTCGTTGGAGGTAACAAGGAGAGTTTTATTTGGTCGTATTAAAAAGGGGTATGTTAACATGTTGTGTTGTATCATCATAGGAAATAAGGACTTATTGTAACTCCTTCAATGGAGTTAAAAAGAGGGTTAATGGTTGATTTATCCCCTTTGCAAGTCTCATCAAGAGACTTAATAATGTGTTCTTTATATCTTTCGGTGTAGTGTTATCTCACATTGTTGTCTCAAACATAACTTATTATTTTACTATATTGAATGAATGATGTATGCAATTGGGTATAGTTGTGTGATTGTGGCATGCATTTGGGTGTTGGTTATTATAGACCCTATAAAGTTGGGGTTTCGATAGGGCAACGAGGATGAAATCATGCCCTTGAGGTAAACGTCATTGGAGTCCTCATTTGGTCATGACAACTAAATTTTGTAAAGATGTCAGAATGCTATTTGATACCATGGATTGGTTGGAAATATTAAAATGTAATATGTGTTGAAATAAGTTACATTGGTTGTAAATTATGTGTGTGGCATAAATCATTTAAATAAGGGAAAATTTGTAATGTTATGAGCAAATATGGCTTTATGTATAATTTTGAACAACTGTGTTTAAATGATGAATGCAATAAATATATTGGGTTCTAGTTTACTTGAAATTTCAACACATGATTGGAAAGGGAAAAATGTTGTTGGGTATGTAAATATTGTAAATGTAATTGTGAAATGTGAAAATGATGTGAATGTATTGGGAAATTTGATAATGATTGAATGTATGAGATTTAAAAGTTGTTATGTAAAATATTCTTTGAGATTTGTAAATATAATCATCAAATTTGACTAAGTATGGCATAAACTAGTTTAACTTGAACCAAAATAGGTGTTTAGAGTGTTTGAGCAATTTCGAAAACAAGTTACAAATTGCTTTCAGAACCCCGATTCCTAATTAACACTTGTTTTTAGTGTTGGGCGGACTTTAAAATTTTTGGCACATCCTTTTACTTCACATGCAAAATGATTTTGAAGTTTTGGATTCTGTATTGCTCTTCGCCTTTATCTATTGGACTATTAGAGTTCCTTTGCATATTTGCACTTGACATTCAAATTGCATCCAGGTCTCCAGTTCCCATGAAACACTCTCCCTTTATGTTTCAAAATTTCATGGGTTCATCACAAATTTACATTTTGCATGCAAAATGCATACAAACCTTTTCTTTCCACCAAGGTCTCAGCTTAGTGCAAGCCAAACTTTTAGGCCTTCGACACATGTTTGCACAAGTTGTGCAAGAACTCATCGAGTTTTGGATTTTGTTGTAGCTTCAATTAGAACGTGAAACCTCCTTATATACATGAAATTTATATGTGGTTTGCAGGTTGATCCCCGTAACCCATCATACACTTAATTAGTATTGGTCAGAATTTCACAGTGTGTTCGTAACTTGATTCTTTGCCAGTGTTTGGGTGGAGAAATAGGCTACACACATAATTCCTAACCTCCACGTATATTTTGTAGGTTTTCTAAATGCTTAAGCAACCCCAAAAGCCCACCAAGAAATTTCCTAGTATGGAGAAGACCTTTCACATTAAAATTCATGGGAAGGCTCCGTCTAAGCCTGGGTGGACTTCTTAAGTGCTTATGCATGCCCAATATCTACCTTGTGTTTAGTGGACTGTAAGAGGTGTTTGATTAAGAGAAATATTCCACTTATATTCTCACCTTTTCCCCTGGAAATTTAACCAAAAAATATAAGTTAATTAAATAGAACGATAAAATACATGTATATACATTATATAGACCTTGAAGCTAAAAGTGAGTTCTTCTATTTTATTTAAATGCTAGTTCAACTGTAGTTGTATGAGCCCTTGTCATATGTGGAAATTCATTTGAATTAGAAAACTAAGAAGTTTTTTGAAATAATAAATCAAATGATCTATTAACCAAGTATCCCTTCTAAGAAAGCAAATGTAAAATCAATCTTGCACAAAATGTGATCTCTACTTAACCATGTATATGATAAACCTTAATATTGGTATATGGGTGTATAAATCGTTGCACAACTTAAATTAATGTGACTTGAAAAAAATACTAGCCATAATACTACATATGTATTGTATAATAATAGTTAATTTTAGTGAGTAAAATTAAAGGGGTCACACAACATGATAATGAGTGCTAAAGAAGGAAGAAGACGAGGATGATTAGTTTTAGAGTCATTGAAACAATTTCAAGATGTATCAAAAAATATCTAACTCGGGTAGTAAGGCATTAATATTTGATGTAATTTTACATATTTTTGTAAAGATTATGAAGTCACAAAGGAGGAGAGTGAAAGGTTGAACAAGCAAACATACTCATCATAAAATGGCTCTTAGGTATTAATTAATTGTTAAATTATATAATTCTAGCGTGTTTATGTAATTTTTCATTATTGGTCTAAATGAGGCAATATTAGTGTGTTATTTTGGTTTTCATTATGTCTCACTTTCATCTTTATTCCTTTTAATTTATAATTTTCATATAATGTATTATATGGAGCATCCCAATGCTCATAGTCCTTATCTACTAGATTCCGATTTAATAGAATTTAAATCTTTATAAGAGGAATAAGATCAAATAGATATATCTGAAATAAGTAAGATCTACCATGCAATAGCTAACAAGTGTAAGAAATGAGAGGATAAGAGTGAATTAACTTATATCTTTTTGTCTAGAGTGACTCTGGGCTGGAGAATGGTTGGAACAAGATGGATCTAAATTGAGTAAGATTCATTTGGAGAACATAGGGCTAAAAGTCTTTTGGACAGTACTGCCTAAAGGAGGACATGATGCCTTGGGTGTTAGTGTTTGAATTGGGTGCTTGTGTCTTAGAAGGAGTTATGAATTTGGTCTTTTCAAGATTTGATAAGCTCATATTAACCTCACTCTTTGTCATTTTGACTTCATTTTAGGGTTTTAATGTTGCACTTGTACCTATACAAAAAAACCCTATCTACATGCATAAGGCTCAAACACACATTAGATGAAAAAAATTATGCATATGCTTGAGTTGGACTGACGTTGGTGGTCACCTGAATGTGATTATCACCAAACATTGTACTATATTTTAGATTCAATTAAGTTATAGTGTGTGTGTGATTGAAATGTGTCCCTTTAAGCTAGGTTGTCATTGTGTCAGTCGCACCAAGAAAATAAGCTATAACTACTTTTCCCCCAAGATGAATGTGTGAGATGAAATTCATAATTTTCCCCTTCTTATGCAGTGAATGATGCAACCTTAATTTAGTCCTCGAATGTTTCTCTTTACCCAAACAGTAGATGGGAAGTAATAGACCAAATTTCCCAGCCCATTAGAATAGTGAGTAAGTCATGTGTGTGTGTGTGTGTGTGTGTGTGATTATCTTGTTTGAATTTCATCATTAATAACTAAAAAGCCGACCCATAGTAATAAATAGGAATTTGAAAAGATAACAATTGATGTGGCATTTTAAACATGGGGAAAGAAACGAAAAGGATCACATAAGTACCCAAAGGGGATAGTGACTCCTGGACATTTCTATTGCTACTGGGCACTAGTCTTCAGGAGGCTCTACAGATAAAACATAAAATGATGAGTTGGGTCACATGTTGTGTAATATCCAAAAGTAAAGGTGTAGTTCCATAAATAAAAGGAAAATAATATAGAAAGATAAAACAATGTAAACGTAAAATAAAATAAGTGTTGTTAATGTTTTTCCTTCTTGATTAGGAATCATGATGTTGGTGAAATAAATTTTCGTGCTGCAAATGATGTGTTTTCACCAATGCTCACGGGGATACGCCCCTCCTTTTTGTGTATGGGGAGGCTCCCATTATTGAATGTAAAACTATCATATTATTGTGGGATGGCCAAATAGGTCAAGGATACCACAAGAAAACTTCACTGAACCCGTGACAAAGTTCTTGTATGGGGTACAAGGGAGGAATTTACATCGATGAGGGATAAGGGATAGAAATTAGGCAAGAGAGAGTTATTGTTGTGAGTAGGCACTAGAAGAGTTCACACACGATAACCAGAGTAGGTACACATTCAATTAGAGAAAAACAATAATGTAGGTAATTAGTAGGACTAACAAACCACATATACACAACTCTTTAGATTCATTAATCAAAGACACCAAGTTCCTTCTTGGTTATTCAAGATCAATATGCTTGCAAATTTCCAAAATAGAGAGAATATAGGAAAACATAAGTAAAGGAAATGGAAGAAATGTTTCTTTTATTTCTTGTGTAGTGATGAATACAAAGCTCAATCAACCTACAAAAATCCAAAATTGCTACCAAAAACTAGACTTTTAAGATCCTTTGGAATGGAGGATCCATTCCACTTTATAACATTGCAAATTTTCCTCTCATCTACCTTCCAAAGAACTCTTCATGTTCCTATTCAACTTGTGACCTTTCAATTTCCCTTAGAAGAGACAAATTAGGTACCTCTCTTATAATTTGAGAGAGTACTTTTACATTTTACAAATATTTTGTTGTCACTTAGCGAATAGGAAAAAATAACAAAGAGTACAATCTCAATTGAAAATTAGAATATGTAGGGAGAGCGAGAAGAGAGAAAGGAAAGGGATTGATTGATCTATTGCTATTGAAAAACTTGTTGATTTGAGGCATGGTGATCACAATCTCCTCCTTCTGCAAGATTCTCAAACACTTCAGACCACTGAATGAGTGTTTACAAACATTGTTGTGAGACTTTCCTAATGTGAGCCTGAGATGACTAAGGGAATTACTTATGATGATTGCTTCTTTCTCACACAATGAGAATGAGGATCAATCTCTCACTCATTAAGATTTCATAATTGTCATTAGTGATCATAAACAAAATCCATGATGTGCAAACCTCTCGATGCTTAACTTTTACTCATCAGAACATATCCTCACATTGTGGATGAAATGGATGGACCTTGAATGGAGTTCTTGAGAAGAAACCACTAGTTGGAATGACATGAGGAAATGGAAATTCCCACACCAAAAGGTTTAAGGTGAGTGTTTAGGAACACTACCAAGTGAAAGGAATAGATATGATTTCTCATTTTTACATGGCTATGATGTGAAGATCACACCTTTTCCTTTCTTGGCTCATGAACACTTCTTGAATGAGATTAACTCATACACCTCATATGCACATGTTTCTCATGAGAGTAAGATGACCTTTCTTGATATCAAGACTAATCCTTGATGGATTTTAAACGAATAAATGAGAATGAGTCCCATATTCTTGTCTCACACACTGTACTGAAATGCTGCAAACTTTTCTTATACTGAGTTGGAGATGTGTGCTCCTTATCCGGAATGGATCAAGTATTTTAAAACACTTCATAAGGTATACATTTATTAATATAACCTATTTCCTTACTCATGGAGAATCATTCTCATCATGCTTGTTATGATCATCCTCTTGATGAATTGAATTCATATTAGGTTCTTTATCCTCTTCAACCTCTTTTCTAGCCTTGTCATGTTCTTGATTTTCACCTGTTACACCTTAATATGTTTTTTCTTTTTTATTGACACAATTATGATTAGAATGGTGCTCCAAGATCCTTATGAAGGGATTATTTAATTTTTTTTATCTATACAGCACCTTTTTAAACATGTGAGTATGTCAAAAAGTAATGAGATGAGTTAAAATGGAGCCTCCTACAACTTTTTGCACAAAAACTAGAGACTTTCTATTTTTGGCAGCAGGAGTTGTAATTTTGGGATTTTTTCCTTTTTGCTCAAATTTTATATTATAAATATCATGGCACACTAAATTCACTTCCTTTTATGAAAATTTACCATATTTAGCAAGTTTCTATTTTTAGTAGGTTACTTTTTAAAAACTTTTTATTTTGGGAAAATTGCATGTTTTACTCTGCTTGCCATTTTACATAGTTTTCAGATGTCCTGAGTAATTAGGGCTTGAAATTTTGATAATTTTACTGTTTTTAGTGTGCGAGTATATATATAATATGATATTTGTAGTAACTATAAATTATGGCATAGGTTTTTAATAAAAACATTATTTTTTAGATTCAGCTCTAAACCGGGATCCCTCACTACAATTTTCATTGTGATCCACCAAATGGAAATATTGTAAATAAAAAAGGAAAATTTTGGGATGAATAATTTTAGGCCTGATGCTATGATGAAAAACATTAATGGAGGCTTGAATCTTTAGTGATAAACATTTTTCTTGAGAGGAGAAAAATCAATCAAAAAATTGGTGTAATCAATTTTTAGGATGAGTCATGGGAAAAGCTTCATTTTTGTAGTCATGGATGGTATGGAACATGTTAGATAGTATGAATATTATTCTATGATGGAATTTCAGGTTTTAAAACTTCATTAATGGATGGAAGGTTGAATTTTTTGAAGGAATTAAATTGGAAGCAGGTTATTTAGTTTCTAAGTTAGCTCGGCAATTACGTTTTTCTCACGAATGAGGAAAAAACATGTGTTTCGAAGTTTGGTTTTTGAAAGCTTAAGGATGGGGAAATTTTTTTGTTCCATTAGTCTACTTGGAAATGGGGATAATGGGAACAATAAAATGTGTCTCAATGAGATGGTGTTAAGTGTCACTCATAGGTGTAAGGTGGGAGAGATGGAGAAAGACGTGTTTTGGCACCTGAGAACTGGAAGTTAATCATGCATCAAGAACTAGAGGAGGGGATAGTATGGGGTTAAATTTTGTGTCCTCATTTATTAGCCTTGGGTATAGGGAAATGGATAGTGAAATTTTGCACCTTAAACTAGATCATGCCACTTGTTAGTGTGTGGTGCAAGAATAGGAAGATGGAGTTTAACCTGATTAGCACTCCGTCAGGATGAGTTGGGTCATATGGGGGATCATAGAGGGAGGGATGAGGTGTGGAAAATTTTTTTTGTCCACCATTTTACCATTTGATAAAGGGACAAATATGGAACATAAAATTGTTCCATGAAGCTAGAAGGTGACAATGTTTCACTCAAACAATTGGCTAAGTACAAGAAGCATGCACTTACACAAGAGAGAACTTGAATGCACAATTCCTAGAGCTCCATATGGTATTTTAATATAAAATATTATACAATTTTTACTCAAAATACCATTTAAATAATAATGGGATAGGTTCTACACTTCAATTCTTCATGAATCATCTCATAAATAGACCCTTTTGTCTTTAGAGACAACAAGGTGTGTCTGTCAAGAATGAGCTTCCTTGAGAAGAACTTAGGTCTTGGAACAAAAGTATGTAATGGTTCAAAAATGTATAGAATTAGTTAATATTTCCAATAAATATTTTATTACATTCTAACTCCTTATAGAGCTACTAGAACCATCCGGTGAAGTTCAGGTTCTAGTTTTTACTGTTTACTCCTTACACTCTGCAAAACCCGATGTTGCATAGTCTATCTCTAAACCTCAAAAACTTTCCTAAATCACTTCCAATACCATAATGGACTCTCCAATATCACCTCTGTATGATTATGGGATTTCAAAACCTTCCCGGAGGATGCACACTTTGCCTTGAAAATGCCAAAACTACCCTTTCTTGAGCCCACCTGCGACCTATTCCTCAGTTGTACTCTTCACTGAATGGACTTGTTGATATTGAAACATAATTTAAAACACCTACATATGATTTTTAATTATATAAAAATTAACTTTAATTTAAATAGGATCATGACACATAATATAAACTGACTGGGAGAGGGATTTAGAGAAGACTCAGGAGAAAAGTTTCAAATTTGGCTTAGTTTTCGTGTTTGAAAGTTTGAATTTTTGAGCTAGCAAAAATGCATGACAACACCTGGATCTAGCTTGGGGATTTATTATGGATAAAAAACAATGAGGAAATGATAATAAAGAACTCTAGAATGTTAAAACATTATGTGGAAAAGTGCCTTATCTATTGGGCTATATAGAGTCACCACATTGACACACAACAAAACTTTCTTTATTGAACACACACATAACAAGAAATAAAAAACAACAAGAAACGGAAAAAAATGAGAATGAAAACACACAACATGAGGGAAACATCCTAAATCACTTGTGTTCATGTGGGGGAAAACCCACTTCCATTGAAGCACCAATTCAGATTGAGTTCTATCTTGTATACGGGTATTATTAAATACCTTTCTTCTGCAAATACATTGACAAGATCACTGAAATATGAACTTTTCCTCATATTCTTGAGAAATACAACATGATTTTTACTAGAGTTGACAACTGACTTATTCTATTCATTTCCTCTCAGGTTCATTCCAATTACTGATTTTCCATCACTGCTGTAAAGACGAGCCTCGATCATACTTGAATTATCATTTTCATACAAAGGCCTATGTAATTTGATAGGTATTTTTTCTTCATTTTTCATTTGCTTTATGACCACTGTCTTCATTAGTTAATTCTCAGAAGATTCTTTGAAATATTCATCATTATCACTAGCCTTTTAATGTTCTCTATTTTTCTATTGGACCAACAAAAATTCCTTCACGTACTCTAACTCTTTCTCAACATGCTACTATATACAATATGGTATGTACGTATGGATGGTATTATAATGATCATTGCAAAAAAAACCAAAATAATGATCAATGAAATTGAAGGATGACAAAGTGTTAGGAACATTAGAGATTATGATAGCCTTGACATGGATATTCTTAGGATCAACAGAAACTGATTTTTCGAGGGGAGTTAAATGAGACTTACCTGAAGAGGCAGAAGGACTCTTGGTTGAAGTAGTCTCATGCTTATTCTTATCTAACCCTGCAAAAGTGGACTTTGATGATCCTCATTTTTTATTTTTTTTCATAGAATTTCCTTTTAAGGATTCAATTTCTTGGCTTGGGCAACAGAAGAAGAGCCTACTTTCTCTTTTTGTGATCGAGTGAACACTACATAGGATTAACTATTTGTAGGTTATTCAATCTCTTCATCTTTTGTGAATTCACTGTACCTAATCCTATCAAATTATTATTCTCATTCCTCTTCAATTTTTGATTCAAAAATTTCTTCTTCTTCATCTTCATTTGCCTCACATAATGCATTGACCAGTGGAGCCTCCAAGAAAATCCTTCGGGGTGCTCCACAGGTGCTCTTATAATATAGTTCATATTTTAGTTTGGATGAGATGCTCGTTAAACAACTTCCTTCTTCAACATTATCAAATAATTGGTTAGATTTTGTAATAATGAATCAAATCACTCATCTTTGGAACTTTGGGATTTATATTTCATTGGACGGTTCTTAATCTTTCCCGAAAAGACAAGGTCATCTTCTACCTCAATGGAAATTTATTGAGCATTGTCTAAATATCTTGGTTTAACTCTTCGTAGGATGAAACTAACTTCAGGAAATTGGGCATTCACGAAGAATATTTTTAGATTATATGTAGTAGGACAAGTAACTGTGGTAATATTGTTAATCAAATTGTTGAATTTTTCCTTGAAGTCTCTCATGGAATCTTGCGGTTCTTTCTTCATCTAAGTAAGTTGAGAAAGGAGGGTGTGAACGTCTTCGAAAGTCTTAAATCTTTCTTCAAAATTATTTTTTATATCATCCCAATTAGAAATCGAGCATGATGGAAAGAAGTAGAACCTATCCGTAATAACATCTTGTAATGTTTCTACGAACAACCACACAACAATGTTTTCATGTTGTACTCTAAGGATACTATAGGTTGTGATATGATCATTCAGTCGTTACTTTCCACCTCCATAGAATTTTGGAAAGTCATTTCTTAATTATTTTGGAATTTCATGAAGTTTAGGGGTCAAAGTCAACAGACTAATGTTTCCCCCCTATGGAATAGGTACTTGTGATCACATATCAGGTTCTTCTCTTTCTTCTTCTTGTGGAATGAATACTAGTAGTTATGTAACTGGTTCTTTAGTATGAATTTCAAGAGGATTTTGAGTAACTTGTCTTCTTACCATTACAATAGGAAGTTTGAAATCAACCTGCAATTGTTCTTTAAATGTTGGATCAAAAATGCCACCTGCATGATTAGATTAGGTATACCTTATTTCTACCAGCTTGCCTCAAGTACTTAGAAAGGAAAGAAACTGGAAAAACACAAATTTCTCAAAAGGATTGTAATAAGGCTTTTGAACATGCAATTGGTAATTTTTGGTATTTTTCAAATTTTTCATTTTTTTATGCAATTTTAAATATCTAATTTTTGTATTTTCATATATCTTTATGGGTGCATAAGGGCATATCTTTCCCCAGGATATTCACCAAAAATTGTTAGTGAAATAATTTGTTGTGTTGCAGTTTATGTGTCTCCACCAACGCTCGTGGGGCTACACCCCTCCTTATGTATGGGGAGGCTCCTATTATTGAATGTAAAACTATTCATCAAATAGGTCAAAGATCACACATGAACACTTCACTGAACCTATGGAAAGTTCTTTTATAGGGTGCACAGGAGGAATTTGCAACGATGATGGATAAATGACAAAAATTAGGCAAGAGAGAGTTATTGTTGTGAGTAGGCACTAGCAGAGTTCACATATAATAACAAGAGTAGGTACAAATTCAATCAGAGGAAAGAAAAAATGTAGGACACTAAAAAACCAAACACATAGTTCTTTAGATTCATTAATCAAGGACATAAAGTTCCTTCTTGGTAATTCAAGATCACTATACCTGCAAAGTTACATAATATAGAGAGAGTAAAGGAAATGGAATAAATGTAGCTTTTATTTCTTGTGTAGTGATGAATACAAAGCTCAATCAACCTACTACATGAAAGGAATGATAAGAATATTGTTCCATGTTGCGAAGATATTAGATGATAATATCACACCACATTACATTTGTAAAACATAAGAGCTAAAATACCATATTTGGAAATCCATCATAGTCCATTAGTACATTGAATTGAATTACATTACATTACTTAGTAAGAAGAATGTACATATAGGAGGAGGGAAGTGCAACTAATACCTAGATTAGTGGTGAAGACCTTCCACTAACTGATACTGGTAGTTAAGTTAACTCCAAAATACTAGCAAGCCAACTCCACATAACTGGAAAGCTAACTCAACACAACTAGTAAGCTAACTCCACATAACTAGTACACCTAAGCAAGCTAACCCAATAAGTGTAGGGCTAAAAAAAGTGCAAGAATTATCCTAATAAACAAATAAAAGGATAACTAATAACCTACACTAATACTACAATCCACAATTACTACCAAAAAATAAACTTTCAAGATCCTTTGAAATGGAGGAACCATTCCAATTTATAAAATTGCAAATTGTCCTCTCACCTACCCCCCACATCACTCTTCATGTTCATATTCCACTTGTGACCTTTCAATTGACCTTAGAAGATAAAGATTAAGTACCTCTCTTATAAGTTGAGAGATTAATTTTACATTTTACAAATATTTTATTATCATTTAAGTGAATATAAAAATATATCAAAGAGTACCTTCTCAATTGAAAACTAGAATATGGATGGAGAGAGAGAAGAGAGAAAGGTAAGGGATTGAATGATCTGCTGTTGATGAAGAACTTGCTAATTTAAGGAATGGTGATCACAATATCCTCCTTCTGTAAGTTGCTCAGATACTTTAGACTACTGAATGAGTGTTTAGAAACAATGTTGTGAGACTTTCTTGATGTGAGCCTGAGATGGCTGAGGGAATTTCTTATGATGATTTCTTCTTGGTCTCATAGTGAGAATGTTGATGACTATTTTTCTAATTAGGCTTTCAAAATTTTTATTGGTGATCATAAAACATATCCATGATGTGTAAATATATTTATGCTTAATTTTCACTCACTGGAAGAGATCCTCACATTGTGGATGAAAGAGATGGCCCCTGAATGAAATTCTTAAGAAGCGGTCACCAGTTGGAATGACACAAGGAGATGGAAATACCCACACACATAAGGTTTTAGGTGAGTGTTTAGGAACAATACCAAGTGAATGAAATAGAGTTGATTTCTCATTATTATGGATATGATGTGAAGATCATACCTTTTCTTTTCTTGGCTCAAGAACACTTCTTGAATGAGATCAACTCATACACCTCATGTGCCCATGTTTCTCGTGGAAGTAGGTGAAATTTATTGATAGAAATAATGATCCTATATGAAACTTGAGAATTAATCCCATGTTATTTTCCAACACACTGCACTGAAACACTAAAAAATTTGCTTTCACTGACTTGCAAGATGTGAGCTCCTTATCAGGCATGTATCAAGTTCTTAGAAACACTTCACGGGGAATGCATTTCTTGAGACGACCTCTTCCTTACTCAAAGAGAATCCTTCTTATCATGCTTGTGATTATAATATTCTTGATGGGTTTAATTTAACTGAATCTCTTGATCCTCTTCAACCTATTTCCCAATGCACAATGTTCCTGGATTTCACCTGCCACACCTCAATATGTTATGTCTTGTTTCTTGACACAATTGTGATTAAAATGGTGCTCCAGGATCCTTATGGAAGATTTATTTACTTGTTTGATCTAGGAAACCTCCTTAAAACACCATGAGAATGGAAAATAATAGCAAGATGAGTGAAAATAGAGCCAATTGTAGCTTTCTGCACTAAAAACTGAGACTTTCTATTTTTGGTTGGTGGGACCAGGAGCTGCCATGTTGGGAATTTTTACATTTTTCATAAAATTTGATCTTCTGAGGCTCCTGGAACATTAAATTCACCTTTATTGATGATTCTTTCACATTTTAAGTAAGTTTCTATTTTAGCAGGTTGCATTTTAAGAACATGTTGTTTTAAAAAATTACCTGTTTTACCCTACTTGCCATTTTGCGCTCTTTTTGGATGTACTGAGTAACAAGATCTTGAATTTTTTAGAGTCTTAATATTTTTAGAATGAGCATGAAATATTCTATTTTTAGTAGTTAGTCATTCTAGTATTGGTTTGCATCAAAAGCATAAGTTTTGGATTCATCTTTGTACTATGATCCCATGCTTCGATTTTCGTAGGATCCATTTGTTGGAAATCTTGCAAAAAAAAGGAAAAATTTGGGATGGATGATTTCATGCATGATTATTTGATTATAGCCTTTAATTGAGGATTGAATCTTCATTGATCACAAGGAGGCCTGGTATGATGAACTATTGTGAAAATCTCACCAGAATCTGTTTTTAGATTTGTAAGCTATGAATAAATCATTGTTTTCATGTTCATCGTTGCCGTGGAAAAATTTGGGAAGAATATATGGTGTTTTTTTCAATTTTTTGGAGGTTTAATGGAGTCAAAAATGGATGTCAGGTCGAATTGTGTAAAGGAATGGAGTTAAAACAAGTCTGTTTTGTGTTTTTGAGTCACCCGATAATTTACTTTTGTTCACAGGTATGAAAACAACCCATGGTTTAAAACTAGGGTTTGTAATGGATTGGATTGGGGAAATTTTTTTATGTACCCTATGTACCCTTGGGAATTTTAACAAGGGGGAGGAGAGAATATTCCTCAAGAAAATCATGCCAAGTGTCACTGCGAGGTGTAAGGATGAAGATATAAAGAAAGGTATGCTTTGACACATCGGAGCTGGATTTTGGTCGCATGGAGAACCTAAGGAGGTGATATCATGGGGAGAATTTTTTATGTCCCATATTTCCCATTAGGAATGGGGATAAGAGGTAAAATAAAATTCACCCTCACCAAATGATGAAAAGTGTCACTCCATGGTGAGGTGAGAGGGAGATGGAGAAAACCTTCTTAGCATTCCATTGGGTTGAACTATATCACATGGGGGGACTAGAGGAGAGGGATGAGTTGGGGAATTTTTGTGTGTTACCTATGTACCCTTGGGAAAGGGAAAATGGGGAAAATAAAATGTTTCTCAAGGCTAATCTAACATGTTTTGTGCTAAAAACATTGGCTAAGTATGCGTATCACACTTCTACAAGAGAAAACTTGATGAAACGATTTCTGGAGCTCCAACAGGAATTTACACATGAAATTTTATATTATTTTGACTCATAATAACACTTAAAGAAAAAATATATGGGGTTAAAGAAAAATGATATGGGGATAAGACTTCATTTCTTTTTGAATCTCCAAAAATTGCCCCCTTTGTCTTCAGGACAACAGGGTGTGTCTGCTAAGAATGAGTTGCCTTAAGAAACTATCAAGTCTTGTGAAAGATGTAATGATAATATAATTTAGAGAATTACTATATATTTACCATGCATAATTTATTTCCTCATAAATACTTATAGAGATCTTGGAATCATCCGGTGAAGTCCAAGTACTAATTTTGACTACATACTCCATACACCTAAAAATCTCGATGTTGCACAATCTACCCCTAAACCTGCAAATCTTATTGAAATATTCCCAAATAATTTCCAACACCTTAATGAATCTTCAATACCACCTATATATTATTTTTGGAGTTTATATCCTTACCATGGGTGCACACTTTCCTTGAAATGGCCAAAATTAACCTTTCTAGGCCTTCTGGAATACTAGTCTTCAGTTGCTCTTCACCGAATAGAATTGTTGATATTGAAACATAATTTAAAACACATGTATATGATTTTTCATCTAATCATAGAAGTACCTGCAAGGTCAATATTTTTATGACATAGAAGAAAAATTGACCAAGAGAGAGATTCAGGAAGACTCAGGAGTAAATTTTCAAATTTGGTTTAGTTGTCATGCTTGAAAGTTTAAATTTTTGAGCTAGAAAAAATGCATGAAAACAAATGCATATAATGAAATACTAGAGGTGTGATGTAATAGTACTAAGTGTGTGATTTCATGTCTAAATTTCCCCCCCACTTTATGCTAGTGAATGAATATTCAATAACATAAAGTAGGTAGGAATAACATACCTTATGGAGAGCTGAAGGGGGTTATAATCTGTAGCACGATGATTGAATATTGTAGATGTTAACATGTCGAATGGAGATTATAGGATGTGTGTCATGGAATCTAAGAGGGGATGAGAAAACTAGGGGTGACCTTATGTGTGTAGCGGAAATGATGCTTACATTTTTAAATTGGATATTGCCTTTTCCTAAGCGTCTTGTGATTGAGACTTCTCCTTGTTCAATTTTTGTTGCCCTTGTCAGGATAAGGAAGGACTTGGTGTAGTCAATGCTCATGGTATATCAAATTGAAATTAAAATGATAGAAATTAACATATAATTCTGTACAAAAAAACACGTGAGTCAAGGATATAATACACCTAAATTTCATGAGAGAAGATATAGAATTGTTCCTGTGTGTTTGTTGCCTTGGAGATGGTTGGAAGATTCAAGAGTGATCAATTCCCAATCTAGTTATAATCTACTGAGAATTTAGGCATCTTTTTTCCATACTAATGATGTAAGAATCTCGTCACCAAGGGAATATTGTTGGTAGAGCTGTAGGATTTTACCTCCACCCATTGATGCTTCCTCGTGGATAAGTGCCATTGTTGATGGTCATCAACCTAATAGAAACTAGCCACACTTGACACATTTTTCTAGGCATATCACCGTCCCTATATAATGCCCTAGGTGTCACTCCTTATTTTATACCAATAGAAAAGATTCAAACCAAGAAAGAAGAATAAATAGGTACCTTTCTCAAATTATGAAACTTGCCACTGATTTGTTCCTATTATACTAGATATTCACTTGTAACTGGGTATGTGTTGTTGGAATATGATAAAAAATTGTAATTGATAACCTGGTAAACCTATATTGTACCTATTTTATCCCTAGGATATAACCACCCAGGTGGGGCACTAGTGCCCACCATTCTTATCTGTTTTGAGTGCTTATGTCCCTACACTGATTTTGGCCCAATTCTAATTCTTTTTCTTCTTATTAGCTCTTGTTTGGTCTGATTTTTGTGTACCATTATTTTTATGGTTGTTGGGATACTAAGAGGGTGGAATAACACATGATGATTACCTCCACTTGTTTGGGGTGTGTGAGATGAATCGATGTGAGTGTAACCCACAAAAGAAAAATTGAAACTAATGTGTACATCTAAAATAGAAATCCTGCATGGGGAATAGGGAATGTGCATGGTAACAACAATGGCACATGTAAAAAAATGGGAAAATCTATAAAAATTTTTCAGTGAAAAATAAACATGGAATAATGTAGTAAAAACTAGTCAAAACATGTAGTAGTACAATAAGAGATTTGTGTAGTAGGTGATGGAAAACATAGTACAACATTCAAAATGTCACAATACACTTAAGGCCTTCAAAACCATTAAAGAAAACAAACAATCAAGCATAGAGCTTAGCTCACACATAATGAAAATCAAGACACAATCATAGAAGAAAAGATACATGAAAATTAGATAACCATGGTTGGAAGTAGGTCTGCAAGATAAATGTCACAGATGAAGCACATGTCAACATGTTAGAAAAATTAATAGTATTTCATAATGTATACAAATGAAAATAGGAATAAAAGTAACAAATATTGTAATGATAACACTCTAAATAGAAAGAAGTAGGGAAGGTAGATAACCCAAGAGCCTCAGTGGGACTAGTAGAGAATAATGTTGAGCATCATGCATCATGTGATAACCTATAGGTAACCTGCATTCCCCTCAAAGTACCATGTGAACATGCACATGTGTATTGTAAAAGGATAGAACATATTATGAATCAAAGTAACATGATAGACAAAGTGCAACATAGAATATTATAAGCAAGTAAGCATACATACAACCAAGATCTAAGCTAATGTTTTTGTATATTTTTCCATTATTTAAATGTTTTTGAATTATTAGAATATGAAATACTATGATAGGGGAGGGGAGAAAGGTTTCCCATCAGTGTATGTGTGCAAAGTGAGGTCCATGTAGGTAAGTGTACCCTCAACAATCATGTTTGAACCTAGAACAAGAGTGTGCATCATCGGGTGGCAAGAGGGATAACACAAGATATTTCATAGAACAATGTCAACAAGATGAGGGGAGAACCCTATGGAGTCCAAGATCCCAACTACATGAGTAGGAAGTGTATAAACAATAAGGGTGTGACCACCAGGAGAAACTATAATAGGTGGAACATTGGGCTTGTTGGAAATAGTGAAAAAAGTAAGTGCAAACATAAAGATCGATGTGTGAGTACAAAGATGTGTAACATGTGGAGTGATTAGATGATTGCTAGTATCAACCTCAAGAAATTAGGGGAGAGACACAAGATTCATCATAAGTAATAGGCATAATTTGGGAAGATTGGAAACATTAAAGTTGTATGTAGTAGCCCTTATGATCACAAAGATAAATGTGTAAAGAGGGGAATTGATTTCCCCCATGGATGTGACAAGATGAGGTGTATCATAGTATATGAATCATGTATAACATTTTGGAAAGTGCAGTGAGTAAGATAATCAAGAACCATTAAAATTATCACACTTTGTTCTTACTTGTGGTGAGGAAGTTGCAGCAAGTGATGTAACATTGGAATCAATAAGCATACGATCATTAGAAGTTGCATCGAGAGTTGTTACAAAAAACAAATTTGAAATCCATGGTCATGGTGACATTGTGAAGGGGGATATGAGTGTCTCCCAACACCTTAGGTATTATAGACGCAACAACCATCATAAGGGGAAAAATCTATAGATATAGGTAAATGTGCAACAATATGCATTAGGGATTGATCACCATTTGAATGAGAGTGAGACATAGTGGGAGGAGTATCATGGGTGCCAATAGAAATTTCATCATGTAAACTAGTAGTACTATAGCCCATCACAGGAGGAGAATGATGTGCAATGTAAGTAGTGTCTTCATTATCATGTATGAGAGGGATATCAAAAATATTAACAACATGAGGTGTGGAATCTATTGTAGAATTATCCATGGAAGAAGGTGTTGCAAGGGAATTGTATGTTATGATATGGGTAGGAAGGAATTACATGCATATATATGTAACCAAGGACGACCTAGAAGGATATTATAAGTGAGATCATAGGCATAACATAACATAGAACATTAAGAGTGCAGGGTCCTATAGTAATGGGTAGAGTGATTTCTCCCAACACTTGCTTAAGTGTATTATCAAAACCACGAATACATAGAGTAGAGGGAGTTAGATCATCACTAGAAATCCTATTTGATGGAGAAAAGAGATGTTACATATATTAAGACTAGATCCATTATCAAGTAAAGCATGCTTAACAAGAACATTATGAATGCAAACCTGAATATATAAATGGGAGAGTATTGTCAACAATTGTATAGTAAGCCATAAAATAATTTTACACAACAAAGACAGAAAGACAAATAGATTTGTATTAAAAGTGTTGTTGAGTAAAAATTGATTATCATCAAATGAATAAAATTATCATATCTCAAAATAAAATTTGAATTGTCAAAATAGAAGTTTTTTGGAATCTAATTATGTGTAATAAAAACCTCCAAGGGATTTTGTCAAAAGTGTGTATTTTTTTCCAAATTATGCCTTAATTACTAAAAAGTGTAATTTTGAATTTATGAAAATTGGGCTAAAATTTATGCTAAACAAAAAGAGGTTTTCATTAAATATGTAAAAATTAGAAATAACCTCAAACGAATTTGAAAATAGAGTTTTTATTCTCGAGATATGAAACAAAATGTGATTTGAAAATTAGGAGCCCTATAAAGTGACCCAAAGGGTAGGACCAACCATGAAACCCTAGGATTTTTTTGTAGATTAGATTTATGGTAGATGATAGATGAAAATCAAGTATGAATCTGAAGATAATATGCAAATATGAACCATAATGCAACTAGGGTTTGGGTTTGGAGAAGAATATATCTGATAAAGAGCATGCAAGAGTCAGGTTGACCAAATGATTTACAAAAAATTTAAATCTTAATCAGAGGACTGAGATCAAATAAATATATCATAAGTAAGGGATATATAACATGCAATAGCTAAACAAGTGTAAACAATGAGAGGATAAGAGTGACTTAGCTGATAACTCATTATGTAGGACTAATTTTGGGCTGGAGAATGGGTGGAATAGGTTGGATTTGAACTAAGTAAGCTTCATTTGGAGAACAAAGATTTGAAAGTATTTCGAGACAATATCACCCAAAAGAGGAAAGGACTGCCCTAGGTATTAGTGTTTGAATCTGGGCACTAGTGTCCTGGAAAAAATTCTAGATATATTTTTTCAAGATCTGATCTTGTCTTCTTCACTTCATCTTTGTCACTGCATCCACCTCACTATAGGGTTTCTATATGTACACATGTATATGCAAAAAAAACCCTATCTACCTACACAAGGCTCAAACACACATTAGATGGAATAAAATATGCATATGTTTGAGTCATACCAACCTTGGTGGTCACCCCAATGTGATTGTCACTGAGCGTTGCACTACATTTCAGACTCAATGTAGTTCTAATGTGTGTGTGTAATTGAAATGTGTCCTTGAAGCTAGGTTACCCTTGTGCCAATCACAACAAGATAGTGGGCTACAACTAATTTTCCCCCAAGATGAATGTGTGAGATGGAATTCAGAAATTTTCCCCTTCCTATGAAGTGAATGATGCATCCTAAATGTAGTCCTTGAATGTTGCTCTTTGCCCAAATAATATATAGGAAGTAATAACCCAAATTTGCATAGCCCCTTAGAATAGTAATGTAATTCATGTATATATATATATATATGATTCCTTTGTTTGAATTTTGTCATTAACAACTAAAAAGTTGACCCATAGTGATAAGTAGGAATTTAGAAAAGATAACAATTGATGTGGCATTTTAAACATGAGAAAAGAGAGGAAAAGGATAGAAGCACCCAAAGGGTAAACAATAACATGTGGGTGCTCCTATCCCTACTGAGTGCTAGTGTTTGAGAAGCTCTAAAGATAAAACAAAAAATCCTGAGTTGGGTCACATGTTGTGCAATGTCCAAAAGTAAAGGTGTAGTTCCAAAAAAGTAAAGGACAAGAGTATAGAAAGATAAAATAATGTAAACACAAAAAAAAAAGTGTTGTTAATGTCTATTATTTTTTCTTAGGAATCATGCATATAATGACATACTAAAGGCATGATGTAATAGTACTAAGTGCATGATTTCATGTTTACAGAGTCCCACATGATGATGTCTAGATCATCCCCACATGCTTATGGATTTTTGATCGCTCTTTTTAGTCAAGGCATACCTATTTATTTAGTATATATTTTTTCACTATTTATTTTTTAGACATTTCCCTTTCATGGTGGTTTGCGTAGTTTCTACAATAGTCTTGAAAAAATACAATGACACCTTCACAAACTTATATAATAGTCATGTCCTAGTCTATGGTCTTTCTAGTCACCATTATATTTTCACAACTGCCACTTGTATTTTCCAATGGATTTTTCATCTTTGTATGGGCATTCAAAACTTAACCCAGGAATGTGTTTTGACTCATGTTTCATATTTTTCCTTCCTATAGTTTAAATCAACATGTTTTATTTACATATCACGCCACACTAACTCATTTCCACTCCCTTACATCCAATTATGACCATTAATCGAAATTTAAATCTTTCACTTGGATTTCATCAAATCCACATACAAATTTTCTTCTCTTTGAAAAAGAGAATATGTAATCATTTTTGGGGCTTGAAAATTCATATTGGAAAGATTATATCTTGAATATTTTCTTTGATATTATAATTTTTCTTATAGGTTTTATTCCAAATTCATTTCAAAAAACAAATTTGTGATGCATTAGACGAATTCGTCCATCCATGATGATAATTTCCATATTTACTTTCATCTTAGATACTTAGAGGTCATTTTTAAATTCAATAAAAAAAATATCTTTGCATTTACTTGTAGTAGGAATTTATATTTCATTCAAAAAGGTTTAATTTATCTTTATATTTACATATGACCTTGAGAGAGATGGTCAATTGTATGATCCAGTCCAAGAATATGGCACCTACATTTTGGGTTGAGTTAGTTAATTGTACCAACTAAATTGAGAATCACATGTCCCACAAGGTAATACAAAACATGAAACAAGATGAGGCTTGGTATCATACCAAGCCTAATATTTCCACATGTTGAGTTTTTGGAAATGAGACTTGAGATTTATTCTTGATGAAAAACACAAATCCATAGAGAAAAAGATTCAAACACTTTATTTTTTTAGATATTGTGAGGATGTGAAGGATTATCACTTGTTTGACCCTATCATTGATGATTTTTTATTATGATGGGATGTCCAGTTTGGTGATAATTTCATCATCATCAAGTCTTCACCTAGATCTTATCCTTCACTCACTCCCTCTTTTGACATCTCAATGATTTCACTCTTCTCAATGATGATGTTGATGTTGTTGTTCCTCCTGCTCAACCTTCACCTTCTTCTACACAGTTCTTGCTCAAGTGGGTACATACTAATCCAGAGGAGGTTGGTTCTTTGGTAGGGGATCCTTATGATACTCGTCACACACATTCACAAAAATTTGGATTTTCTCTTTTTGGTCATGTTATATCAGAGGATACTTATAATTTTTCAAATGCGACGGGTACACCAGAGTGGGACATATTCATGGTAGAGGAGTACTCTTATTTGATGAAGAATCACACTTGGGATTTGGTTCATCTTCCTAAGGGAATAAATATGGTCCATTGTAAGTGGGTTTACTAGATCAAATATGCATCAAATGGTTCTATTGACAAGTATAAGGCCTCTTTTGTAGCAAAGGGTCTTTCACAAATTGAAGGAATTGACTATTTTGAGATCTTTTCCCACATTTATAAGATTGATTTTGTTTTCTTTGTGCTTTTACTAGCTACATCAAAAGGATTTTTAGTGCATCAAATGGATCTGAATATTGCATTTCTTCGTGATGACATTCATTAGGAGATATACATGGATTATCTATATATTCTTAATTTATTTATAGGATTCGTCATTCACTTTATGGTTTCAAACAATATCCCCGAGCTTGGTATGAAAATATGGACACTTTATTGCTTTCCCATAATTTAACTCTATGTCATTCCAACCTTATAGTATACATCAAGAGACATGAAGAATAAATTTTGATACTTGTTCTTCATGTTGATGATTTGATTTTCATAGGTAGTTATTCTTCCATGATTCATTATGTATAACAAAAATTGATGGAGAAATTTGATATGACATATTTGGGACTTTTACATTATTTTCTTGGATGATAGACGTTCATCCTTCCAACGGGACCCCCATTTTCTAGGAAAAATATACTCAATACTTTTTCCATCTCTTTGGCATGCTTAATTGCAAGCCTACCCGTACACATTTTAGTCAGGAGTCATATTGATAGTGACATTCACGACACCTAGTGTGATCCTACTTTGTACATGAAGTTGGTTATCATATTTCTTTATCTGACACATATATTTTCCTGATATTTACTTTGTGGTTGGCCTTGTCTCCCATTTATCACAAGATCCACATGATATTAATTAGAAGGAAGCCAAATGTATTTTGCAATACATTCGAAGCTCTATACATTTTTTGTATTTGCTACACATAAAGGGTTTCTTTGCATCTCATGGGATTCACTAACTCATATTGGGTTGGTGACGTTGGTGATCAAAAGTATACTTCTATATTTATCTATCATTTTGGTTTATGTACTATTGTGTGGTATTTCAAAAAGTATTTTTTTTTTATAATAACATCGATATAGGCAAAGTATTGAGGTGTTTCTCTAGCTATCTAGGAGGTTTTATGGCTTCGAAAATTATTGAAATTTTTTGGTTTTCCATAGACTGGTCCTGCTACTCTTTGGTGTGACAACTAGGGTACAATATTGATTTCATACAACCCATTGGAGCATCAACATGCCAAACACATTGATATCCACATGTACTTCATTCATCATCTTGTCCATGATGGTGTCCTTATCTTAGAGTTTATTCCTTAAATGGATCAGGTTACAGACATCTTCACTAAGCCTTTAGTCTCACCTCATTATATTTAGTTTTCATTAATTTTTGGGGTTAAGTAAATTATCCTTGGGGGATTCATCTTGATTCCTTCCTTCATTGTTCATATTATACATGTGAACCTAATCATGCTTTAATTTTTTAGAACCATTCCTGATGATTATGAGCCTCTTGTTTATTTTTTATATACCTCCGTAAGTTTCCTTTAATGTGGGTATTGGTGTAAAATACTATATGTGCCTAATTGTTAAGTTAACTTAGTTAGTTAGCTTCTATAGCTAGTACATTATGTCTAGGATTAGAATAAATAAAGATAAGAATCTAATTAATGTTATCTATTAGAGTACCACCTTTAGTGCAGGTTCCACCTTTAGTGGGGCCGATAAAAAAGGGGAGAGAGATTTTGTTTTAGCTATATACCCTCACATATGTACATTGTAGATTAATTTTGGAAACTATTTATTGCAATTCATTCTCAAGACAATATATTTTTTTTCTTTTACATATTAAGTTTCATCTTGGTGTGAGCCATACTACGAGACCTATAATCATGTGGTCATCTACCAACATTTGAATTAGGTAGTGATATATTAAAAACTATAAGGAAAAACTAAAATACTTGAGATGCTCCACCAATTGCAACCATGATAATGGAAATCAACTACAATATATATAAAGTACAAAAAAATTTCTACATAAATGAAATATAGATTTTTTTTCTTGCCATTTATGTGAGGGTGAGTCACACTACCTATTACATCTCAATAAGAGGGAGAGTTAATCAAAATTGGGTGTAGATTTGACACAAAAAATGTGTGGAGGGATCAAGACAAGAAATATGCAACATAAAACATTTTAATATTAGCAGAAAAATGAAACTCATGTTATGTTGATGTTAGCGGACAAGATGTGGTTCACATTAATGTCTCCATAATATCTTGATACCCTAGATTACCTAACAAGGGTATATCTACACTCTCATATAAGATAAATAGAACTTCGGTGAAGAAATAAATTATGACTACCTATGGCCATCTGTACAAATGAAGGGTGATCCCTTTAGGAGAAATTGTGAATCATGTGGTTTGAGTTTTGGTAGAAATAGTGGTAGAAAGATACTGGTAAGCTACTTGTGGAAGAAAAAAAGAATATTTTGGTGTAGTAGACATCATTATCAGAATGTGGGAAGATGGATATAAACTCAATTAGCACGAATCATTGAAAATTTTAGTGGCTAATTTTTGTAAACTCGCGAATATTAGGGATTTTAGAAATTGGAAATGGTGAATTTTCAGTAGTCGTCTGCTACCCATTTTGTCAAAAATATCAGCTAACAAGTCATTTGTATGGGCCAGTTTGCCTACTATTTATATGTAAAATTAACTTATACATGTATTCATTGTTAGAGTAGAAATTTACTTTAGCTCATGTTCACCTAGGTACTTTATTTACCTTTATTATATTTATCCTCACCCACTTATGTGTGTGGATATTTATTTTTATTTATTTAGATATTAAGGGGATATTATCTAGTTGTTAGGTATAGTTATTTCCTTGATCTATGATATTGAATAGATCCTTGATGTCTAGTTCCCTCCTAAATCTATGGACTTAACTAGTTCTTTGATGACTAGTTCTTTCCTTGATTTATGGCTTGATCTATGACCTTGACTGGTTCTTAGATTTTTATTCTTTTCCTATATAAGCAAGGCCCATTCTCATTGTATTTCATTGAGTTCCATAATAATATATGATATTGCTGCTCATTTGTTTGCAAAGGTTTTATGTAAAGTTATTTTGGTGAATTAATTTCATCTTATTGATCGTGGTGTTAGATTATCATATGAGTTCTTGGCTTGGTACGATCTGGTTATCGTTCCTTTTATATTATTGATGGGTGTTGTTATTCCCTTCATTTAATCAAATCATAGTTGATGTCATATTCAAACTAGGGGTGTGTCTGAAGCTATATGCAATAAGAAAAATCTTAGTGATCTAGTAATTGATTGTAGGTATTTAGTATTTTCATTTTCTGGGGGTTTTAAAGTGTCAAAAGTACATACAAAATTAATACTTAACATTTTACACGAATTTCTTAAAAACATAAATACCAATAAAATATAAAGGATCCTATTGAAATCCATAGCCCTTGGTCATATGGTATGGTCATATGAGGGATTAAAACTTGTGATTCCTGCTAGTAGGTGCTTAACTCCAGCCCCCTTTCATTTTCATTGTGTGGTGAAGGCAAGAGCATTTTATTATATTTTAGTGGCAACTAAAATTAATAGTAGAGCATAATATTGAAAAGCTTGTATCTTTTGATCAGTAACTCAGTTTTGAGTGTCGTTCTTTTTTACAAAAGTGATTTTTTTGTACTCTTTCCATTGGAAATATTTATTTTGAGAATCACAATATAATTATAAAGTGCCATATTATAACACACACTCATTACATAATTACCACACATGGAAACCAAGAAGAAATGATAATTAAGTGGAAAGGATTATGGGCTTTAACTTCTTCAGAACAACCAGTGTTTACTAGAGAATATGAGAAATTTCAGTACCAGTGCAAATTTGATGAGTGTATGGGTTTGATAACAACTTATGTAAGTGAAAATATTTTGTTTCATTTAGAAAAATGTGACTCTCCTTTCAAAATATGGGAGAAATTGGAGGATTTATTTGGTAAGGTGGATCATATGAGAGCCATGCAACTTGAAATTGAGATCACCTCTCTTAATCTTGAAGATTTTCCTTATAGAGTATCTTACCAAGTTCAAACATTTGTTGACACAGTTGAAGGGGAGTGGAAGAGATAAAAAAGATGAAGAACATGTTTACTTGATTCTATCCAAGTTAAGAGGACCATTTCAAATATTTTCTTCTACCTTTTTCTCTAGCATGGATGCCTTAGGTGACACATTCAAAATGTCTAACTTAGAAACATTTTGTGAATAAATTACTAGGAAAGAATCCAAATTGTCTCACCTTGATTCTTCCACCTCTCAAAAGGAATTAGTTGCATCTAATACTAAGGGAAAGGAAAAACCAAAAATTAAAACCAAATCCACCCCTTCTCCATCTCAAAATGCTCCTAAACCCAAAGAAAACAACTCTAAACCCAAGGAGTCTTCTAAATCAAAGAATAAGTATATCCTTTCATGTTATTTTTGTGGGGGTATTGGTCATGAAGAACATAGGTGTTATAAGTGAAAAAAGCCTTAGCGGATGTAGTCAAGAAACATAAAATTTATATCTCCACTCCACCTCCTACTAATCAACATGGTAAAGCACTTAATGTTGTTGGGAGATCTCAGTCACCACTTGCAGACAATTGGGTTATAGATTATGATACTTCTCATCACATGAATTCTTCCAAGGAGTTTTTTGTCTCTCTAGGTTTGAGTTATACTTCCAAAATTGAGGTTGGAGATTCTTCCTTTATTTTTGTTAAAGGAAAAAGTGATATAAAAATTGATGGTGGTAGTATCCAAGATGAACTATATGTTCCTAACATCACTATAAATTTACTTTATGTATATAAAATTTTTCATTCTGGTCAAGGGAAAATGACGAATTTTACACCACATGGGGCAGAAGTACGAACTTTGTTGGAGCCTTATTCACTTATTGCTCAGGGTATTGTTGATCATAGTTCTAGACTATATCACTTTGACGGTTTTGATGACACTTCTTCTATAGGGATAGGATTAGTTTCTCATGTAGATTCAAAGAGTAAGATTTGGCACAAGTACATCAACAATCTTCTTCAGCGATTTGATATGGATGATTGCAAGCCAGGTCCATCTCCTTTTCAGTCTGGGGTTACTCTTACTACCACATGTACCACACCACTTTGTGATCCTACATTATATTGGAAGTATCATTGACTTGACCCATACTTGCCCTGGTATTTCATTTGTAGTAGGGCTTGTATCTCGGTTTGCACATTCTCCTCATAGTAGTCACTCATAGACTGCTAAAAAGATTTTGCACTATTTACAAGGCACTTCTCACTTTGGCCTATACTACACTAGGGGTTCTAATCAATTGGTTGGGTATACATATTCACATTGGGTAGGTTTTATTGATGACATGCGTTTGATTTCTGGATATCGTTTTTATCTTGGTTCTTCTTTAGTTTCTTGAGCATGCAAAAAGAAATAGGCTATTACACTTTCATCTTCAGAGGCAGAGTACAAGGCAGCAATTATACCAAGTCAACAGATTCTTTGGATTTGATAGTTATTGATAGAGTTTGGATTCCCACCAGATTCATCAAATGTACTTTGGTGTGACAACTAACGTGTAATTCATATTTCTCGCAACCCAGTTAAGCACCAACAGACTAAGCATATTGAGATACACATCCACTTCATTCGTCAACACATTCAGGATGGAGTTATTTTCTTGGAGTACATTTTGACTCAGCAACAGGTTGCGGACATCTTTACAAAGCCTTTTGCATCACCTCACTACCTTGAGTTATGTGGCATGCTTGGGGTTTTAGAAGTTGTTCTTGGGGGGTGTTCATGAGAACATATTCCTTATTATCATTCTTTCTCTTTCCTTCTAGCATGATTCTTTCCTTCTTTTGGTTCGATATTTCTTCATTGATATATTGTACATGAGTACGTCATCAGGCCTAGTTTTCGGGAATCATATTGTGGACATTCCACTTCTATTTTGGCCCCTAGCTTCACTTGAGGGGGTGTTAGAGTAGGTATTTACCTTAGCTCATGTTCACCTAGGTACTTTATTTACCTTTATTGTATTTATCCTTACCCACTTATGTGTGTGGATATTTATTTTTATTTATTTAGATATTAGGGGGATATTATCTAGTTGTTAGGTATAGTTCTTTCCTTGATCTATGGTATTGACTAGATCCTTCATCTCTAGTTCTATCCTAAATCTATGGACTTAACTAGTTCTTTGATGACTAGTTCTTTCCTTGATTTATGGCTTGATCTACGACCTTGAATAGTTATTAGATTGTTATTCCTTACCTATATAAGAAAGGCCCATTATCGTTGTATTTTATTGAGTTCCATAATAATATATGATATTTTTTCCCATTTGTTCACAAAGGTTTTATGTAAATTTATTTTGGTGAATTAATTTCATCTTATTGATCATGGTGTTTGATTAGCATGTGAGTTATTGGCTTAGTACGATCTGGTATCATTCCTTTTATTCAACGAGGTATAATATATAGCCTGGAGGCTGGGGAGTTGTAGGGGGTACCTATTTAATAATGAAATCAAACACAGAGTGACTGTCTGTCCAACTTATGTTGAATGGAAAACCATTGTCTGTTGTTCAACTTAGGTTATACGACAAATGATGGATGAGCGTCCAACTTGGGTTTTGAACAGCCATCCATTATTTATCATCTAACCTAGCTGTCCAACCTAGATTGGACGATAAATAGTGTACAACCATCCAACCTAGGTTGGATGGCTGGGTTGGACAATAGATAATGTGCGGTTCTCCAACCTAGGTTGGATGGGTGGGTTAGATGGATGGGTTGAATGGTTGATGATAGACGACTGGGGTTGGACAGTTGAGTTAGATGACTGGGTCAAATGGCTGGGTTGGACAAAAGATGATGGAAATTATTCTAACCCATGTTGGATGATTAGATAATGTACAACCATCCAACCAAAGTTGGACAGCTGGGTTGGACGGTAGATAATGTAATGGTCATCTAACCCATGTTGGACGACTGGGGTTGGACAATAGATAATGTACGGTCGTCTAACCCAAGTTGGAGGGATGGGTTAGATGGTAAATAATAGTTCTGTCATCCAACCTAGGTAGATCAAATGACCGTCCATTTTTATACCATACAACCTAGGTTAGACACCGTCTAATCCAGGTTATACGACACACGATGGAATACCGTACAACCTGGGTTGGAGGGACTCAGGTTGGACGGATGGGTTGGAATGAAAAATAATGGAAGACCATCCAACCTAGGTTGGATGGCCGTCAATCATGTGTCGTATAACCCTGGGTTGGATGACATCAAACCTAGGCTATATGATATATGATGGACGACTATCCCCACCTAGTCAACTTTGCCATGAAACAGTTTTTCAAAAATTCTTCATTGATGTGAAAGTCAATTTTGGACATTCTCCACCAATTCTAAACTAATTTTGTGGAGGGGGGGGTCTTAAAATGAACCTTGGACCAAATGTTTGGTCCACAAACTCAACAAAAATGTGCACAAGTTCAATGAAGTTGTTAGTAAACCTTTTATGTATCAATGAATATTTATTTTATTGTGCTTCAAAACATTAGATTTCCCCAAAATGCATAATATATATAGAGGATGTTATACTACTCAGATGAGTGGTTTATATAATATATCCCATCCAATCCGTACACAAATTATGAAAACAAAAAAAGACAGGTTCTTGTATAAATACAATCAGGGAGACACTTAGCACAAACCCCTACATACCTACAGAAGTGTGTAAATACATAACACCATATGGAAAGCTAACTGTGTTGCATGATGGGTCCATACTCTTCTCTAAAGGGGATAACATCTAAGAAACCCAAGAAACTTCCATTCTTCATTGATATTGATATAGCCAAAGTGGAATTAAGTCGGTAGTAGAACAACATTTCTACACACATCAACATTTGTGCATTCAATGATCAGTGTAAGAAATCATAGGAGGCCTAAAGTCCAGAGCCATTTCCTAGAAAACTAATCAAAACACAACCCAAAACTCAAGTAGAAGGGCTAACAAGAAGGAAAGACGAGGGAAAACAAAAGGAAATTATAGAAATTGAGTTATCTCCAACCGTAAATAGAAAAATATCCCAGAATAACCAATTGGTTTTCCAATTTTGAGTTTATAAATTAAAATTCACTCAAACAAAAGTGTGCACGTAATTGTGCTAAAAATATATGGGAACAAGGATACATTTATTAAAATAGAGGGAGTGGTACACATGGAAAGCCACTAGAAGAGCACATGCTCTAACTCAGAAAATTAGGGACGAAGATATGATCCTAGTTCCACTCATGCCACACTCATTCATGATCAATATAGATAGGGAACATGCCACACTAAACTAGTTGGGAATGAATATTATGAAGGGAAGGATCTAGGATTCAATATAAAATTTGATCCATATCTCTAATTTTTCAAACTAGTTAGAATGGAGGAAGAAATACCAATGACACCACATAAGATAAAAAGGACAGACAAAAGCCCTTATAATTTAGTGCAAAGAGCACCTCCAGAAGGAGATATTTATCTCTTAGGTTGGGGATTTATTATTGCACTAAATGGCCTCACCGGCATAAGAATGAATAGCTCAACAAGTTGCAGTGCAACAAGTAAAGAAAGAAAGTTATCTAAGAAAGGGAAGAATGTGTACAAAAGAGGGAGGCACTCAAGACTCATAGTAGAGTAACTATAATGAGTCCCAAAAACCATAGTGAAACAAATGATAACTACAAATTCTCCTCCTCCATACCCTAAGAAAAATCCACACCTCTAAAAACTAACATGAAAGAAGAGACAACTATACAAATAGATACAAATGTCACTGATATGGAATTATTAGTGCTTCACATTAATTGATTTTTCATGAAATATATTTTTTTGTATAATGGTTGTAACCACTCACAAGAAATAGAAAAGTAGGAGTGATTCTAGGAGTATTTGCATGATTTGAGGGAAACATTGGTTACATTTGTTAAACCTATTATGAGGCCTATATATATTATATCCAGAATGAATTATTTTTTAGTATTATTATTTGGTTTTCTTGTACAAATATGGTCTAAAGCTCTCATTTGGTATTAGAGCATGGTCTGAAGCTCTCATTTTGTATTAGAGCATGGTCCTAATATCTCATTTAGTATTAGAGAATGGTCCAAAGCTCTCATTTGATATCAATGTAATATGCTATGCAATACTTTTACAAGAGTGTAAGCACAACACATGAGGGATTGATTAGAAGGGCTGATCTAAGAC
This sequence comes from Taxus chinensis, assembly GCA_019776745.2. Lineage (NCBI taxonomy): Eukaryota > Viridiplantae > Streptophyta > Pinopsida > Cupressales > Taxaceae > Taxus > Taxus chinensis. Next base: position 682,992,719 of record CM034152.1, read on the forward strand.
ATACAAAATGTTGTAACTCGACTTGATCTAATATTCAAACACATAAAATATGATGATTTATTTAAAGTAGTGTAATCATTTCCATAGTTGCAAGTATACTTTGGCAGAGTCAACAATGCTCTTGTAAATTGGAATATGTATAAAACAAACTTAGAAATCTTCCTAATAACTACAATGACTATGAAGAACAATATGAAGTATGTCATCCCTTATATCATGCTTCGAATAATCAAGGAAAAAAAATATTTACCACCTCCATATTCCATTTCAAAAGTACATTAGCAACCAATTATAACTAGATAATCTGCATAATAATAATAGGACAAGGAGTACTACAATTTTATGACAGGTGGCAATTTTTGAAATTTCATTACATAAATTTTGCTAGATATATGTAAGCACACCCATATATAGTAAAAATTTGAAAGAGTGGTCTAAGAGGGTTTTTCAAAAATTGACATCTCAAAAGGACATTCTATTGGAAAGTATACAAAATTGAAAACCTAAAAGGGCAACCAAGTAGTGTGCAGAGGATGAAAACTAGAAAATTGCGTCCTCTGTGCTAACTGTGAGCATATTATCTCATTACATAGCAAAAAGAAATTCATAAAGACTAAAAAATAGAGTAGATATGCTCCCATATTTTCAAAGCCTCTTTTGTCACTGGGTCAAACAACTATTTAAGTCTTGGTAAGTGTTGGGAATGTATATGGGTTTAAAAGATGACTTGAATATATTTTCGATATTGTTGTATGTTGTGAAATTCCCATTGTATATGCCTAATTATAGAAGTGAAAAAGTATATAATTTGTAATTATCTTTAAGAAAAGATAGAGAATGTGAAGAGCCTCTTTTAAGGAAGAAGACGGAACTCATAACTCAATAGTTGTCTCACATTATAAATAATCATGTAAGTGCACTATGAAAAAATTAATCTGGAATCCTTACTAGTGATCTTAGTTTCCATTCCAAGTTCATGTATGATTTTCTTGATCAAGTAATAAAAATTCCAGTGTATTATTACTTATTCATGTCTCCTGACTATATCTTCCTTAATGTGTTTCTATTATGTAGCTATTGTGCACTATTTGTTATGTTCTATAATATCTTTTACACATTGATTAATTGGATTTATATGAATTTCTCCTTGATTCGGAGATCAAATCACTAGGAAAAGTTTCCCTAAATCTCTCAGGATCATTAAAATATGGTAGAAGGTTTTGATATCTTTCTGGATCCTATCATAACACCCAAAATAGATACCGTACACTCTAGATGCAGTCCGCGTAGGAACAAGGTGTTCACAAGATGGAGAAAGACACAGTGACTGGGCACGGGTGTAATGGAAAATAGGTCCTCAACATCACGGAGCAAAAATATAGGTTGTTTCAAACATTTGGTCTTCGTCGGTAGATGATGAAAACAATTGGTCAAATAAGGGGCACACTTTTATTTCGGAAGGGGAACCAGCTGTCAGAGTAATACAACTCATTTTGACAACTCGTCAAGTTAAGGACAAGTTAAACATTAAGATATATGGGTGAGCCACACACTGAGCTAAGTCAACGAGCGCGAAGGTGAGATGATTGGGTAACATTGGGAAAATTAGTGGCAAGCATGAACCGAGTTATAACCATATGCCACAAAACTACTCCCCACCGATCATGCTATCTCCAAGAGTCAGCTAACTTGAGCCAAACGTGGGCAGCATAGAGAGTTAGCAGTCTGAAGACCGGATTAAGTAGAGTGACCATGCCTAATTAAAAGGAATATCCTAAACTTCTCCTCACACATGTGGGATATCTCCCATAAAATATTTGATGTGGCAGAGTAAAAAAGGGATGTGGTTAGGGTGGTTCGAACCCTCAACTACCTATTGACTAAGTTAAGCACCTAACCGTTCCACCAAAGGTGGGTGGATAACATAGAAGTGGACCAAATTATATTTAAGGTGGATATGGCCATGATTACGAAGGAGAGGGGATTCAAAACCCCTGACCCAATGGGTAAAAAGATAGGCTCGAACTGTTTATTTCACATGGGGAAGGCTAAATATAAGCCTACGGATATTTATTTATCCTTTAAATTTGGGACGATTGAGCCTATATAAGGCCCTTAGAGCCTCATTCTAAACAAGCTCTTCTCCTCACAAGAAAAGTGCAAAAGAGAGGAATAAAAGGAGGATTATTGTGAGAATCCTTAGAATATTAAGGTAATGTTTGGAGAATATTAAGACCTATTATTTTATATGCATTTGAATATCAAAAGACCTTATTTTAATAGGCAATATTATAAAATCAAGAATGAATAATTTTTAACTCACCGACAGTTGTAAAGGCCAATTGAAGCCTTATTCTCATGCAGGATCTTGGAGATGCCATTATGAAGCTGAGGGACATGACTAAGCATTGGAGAAGAATATGGAGCTCTGATTCTTCATACGTTGGGTGTATCGCCAAGTTAGTTTCTTGGAGGCCATAGAGGAGAGTCATACTATTGCTGAGCTCATTAAGAACCCATGACTTAGCTTTGTGCAGAGGCTAGAGGCAATGCAATATAGTGGAATTCATCAAGGGAGTGACACTTATCAACACCAAGCACATTCTGACTTAGCTATGGGTAAAGGCTAGAGGTCGTGCAATAAAGTGGAAGTCATCGGGAGGTGTCAAACTATGAATTTGTGTCGGAGCAATGAGCTTCCAAGACCAATCCAGATTCAATAGGATCGATTGGCATCAGGTTCAGGTTGAACATTCATTGTAGTATCATAATTTTATTTTTACTTTATGACTGAATTGTTATAATGAATCGGTTTAACATTTAGAAAACCTAAAGATGCAGGTAATTTTTGAGCTTCGTTATAGACTCTTGTGCAGTGTCAATTATTTTTCTTACATCGCATTCATTTAAGTTGATTCATTTTAGGGTAACATTGAAATCAAAATAGTTTCCTATAAGGGTCTGTTGGTCAAAGAATTTTTTTGGCCAGTTTATGGATCAATCCTAGACTACAACCTATTTCATGTTATGATGTTGTGATGTCAAGGACCTTTTCTAAGAATCACCTCCATAAAATCAGTTTTTATTCTTAGGTTGATTGGTGGGTTGACTAAAATTTTCCATTCAATACCCGTTTCTACCAGTATAAAACCCATATTATTTACCATCTAATTATGGCCCAAGACATCCCTTTGGATTCTTTAAACCATTGATGGAACATTGCTTCCTCACACAAAGTTTTAGAGAGATGGTTTGAAAAATTCTGGTGAATACCCACTTAATTTAAAAAGGTCCAATTTCTTTGGTGTATTCTTTACCATGGGCTCTTGATTTGGGAATGAATTAAGCATATGCGTGTTCCCAATCCTCTTTTCCCATCCCTTAACTAACTTTATATCATTAAACATTTTTTCTAGATTTATCCTCTAGCCCAACCTACTTAGAATTGGATACATTACTTGTTTTAATCCTTTCTTCCAAATTTGTTTTCTTGGTAAATGGCCTTACTTAAGGACTTGACCATGATACTTGAAAATTATTTAGATTAACATTATTTTAAAATCTGGAAAGATAGAAATGATGTTTTTTATAATCAAATTCAAATGGACATTTTTTTCTATTTCTAATAAAAATTGCCATTACAAATGTATTGCTTCAGATTCAGTTCTAAGCAAAGAAGGTCTGGTTGGAAGTGGAAAATTTGCAAATGTTCACTGATAACTAGGAAAATGCATCATGCGCAGTCAACAAGGAACCACCAAACTACTCGTGTCAATGCTCTCCCCCTCAGGGTTGTGGTTTTAGTCTTCCCATGACTACTCGTTGAGATGATGTCAACATTTTAGCCCTTTCTCTTGTCCATCCTCTCCCTTTTGAGAGGGCATTGGAAGGAGGATCTTAGACCTCTTCCAGGGTGGCAGTGATTCTAGTGATTTTTCTGATAGTGGATGGGATGCTCCTCCCCATGACAATGATGGTGGCGGAGGTAATGATATTGGTGGTTCTACATAGGGAGCTCCCCCTTCCAACTTCCCTCACCTCTCGTTGGCTATCTCCCCTATACGTGAGGAGAAAGATGGCAGTCATGATGTATGGGAAGGTATATTTGATTTGGAGATGTCTAGAGTTGGTGAGGTGGGGTAGCAAACTAAATAGCCATCCACCACCTCCATCATCGGGCTCCATGTTTGCCACCACAACTTAATTTCTAGTGCTCTTTTTTACTGCTCCTTTTTTTATTGAACAATCTCTTGTTAACTTATAATTTTTTTTAGCGGTTTGACCCATGTACCAACCTTAACTCTCAGGTTGTTTCGATGTGAATCCTTGGATGTGCTTCCATACCACCCAATTTTTTGTATGATTAAATCTAAACCTTAATTCCTCATTAATGGAGATGTGCTTTTCAATCAAAAAATTATATCAATATATAATAATATATTAATTTTGTTTCGAAAAAATACTAAGTTGCCTCTTATTAATAATGTATTAAATAGTAAAATTTTACATAATTAAAAGGGAAATATTGAAAAATTACTGACAAACATTAAATTGAAATATTGCAAAACAAATTAAAATGAAACTCTTTCTCTCAAGAGAGGAGAGATGGGGGCGAGTAGGTGAAGAACTCTGCTAAAGAGAGCGGTTAGCATTTAGTGGGAATTGCATATGAATATGGGCATGGGTGCCCTTACAAGGCATTGAATGGATGCATTTTAGATCAGTTACGGATTCCCAACAGACCCATTTCATGTGGATTCCCAACAGACAAAGTGTAAGAATATAAATGTGTATTTCGTTCAGCTTGTGTTTATTGGCCAGGTATACATATGAATGCCTATGTGTAATTCAACCAAACATATACATGTATATTTAATACAAGCCTATGTATACACACACAAACACATATACATTTATATTAATATAAGCCTATGTATATATTTAAGAAGAAATGTTTCATATTATTTGGTTATTGTGTGTTAATTCTTTTATTTGAAAGAAAATAGTAAAATATTGTACTTCCCTTCTTATTAGAATATTTACTAATTTAGATAGAAAATAGAAAATTAGAATTTACATATATTACATCTTGAAGCTTTTGAACTACTTATTCCAAATACGTAAATTAAACATCTTGAAGAAATACAAATTTTAATTTACTTATTCCAAATACGTAAATTAATGATAATATCATTTGTTTTTCCTTTTGACAACTATAAGAAATGTTAAAAGGTTGTAATTAGTGTATGACAACATGTTATAGAGAATTTGTATGATTTATCCCAAGTTTTTTCTTATGTAAACGAAGTCTTGAATATATCCATGTTTCACACTTGATTTGTTCTAAGTTTTTGAACCATTGGCCATGGGTTTATCATCTTGTGTAAACACCAACTCTTTTTGTTAAGCCCAAATAGTGTTAGTTAGGTGTTGAAACTAAGCTTAAATCAAACGAAGCTTGGCTTGTATAATTGATGTTAGAATGTATTTGGTCTTATGAGACTACTTGATAGAATCTTTTAAGTAGAAACTATAAGCTTGGAGTAATATAACTTAATTATATTATTGAGGAATTGATAAATTGATTTATCAATACATGTAGTCGGTGAAACCCATATTTCTGACCCATACCTCATAGTGGGTTAAATCCTGGGTAGATATGAGGTTTATCAGTGTATAAAAGCCCATTGTTGGAGCTCTATTAACAATTGTTGTGCTGAGTACCATTTTAGATTATTCCTCCTTGAGATAAGAAGGTGTTGGGTCTATAACCTCTTTCGTTTTTGTGAGATCATTTTGAGATGAATGTACAAGGATTTCAAGGACTAGTGTATTAACAACTTGGTCTTATTTCACTATAACTTTAAAAATTTGAATAACAACACATTTATTTAAAGTGTACTAGTCAACATAGGCTACACGATTTTAAATTGATACATTTCTTTATTCCCCTTACTATAATATTGAAATGTTTTAGATTCATCTATAAACTATTATGCAATTGTTTTTAGAGAAGGATTTTATCTAGTTTTCTTGAGTGATTCCTGACATTCAGTAAGGAGATGCCTATGGCATGATCAACTGTGGGGAATTTCTACTTATACTTGAGTGTCTACACACTTCTTCATCATGCCTTGACCTCAATAGTTTCTTGATGGTTTTTAACGATGAGAACTTAATTCTCATCAATGATTCATTATCAACTTTTGATTCTTTTGTATTACCTTGGTTTGGAGCGCTATTTATGGTTTGGAAATTCTTTGAAAATTTTATACCTTAGGAGAAAGAAGTAGTTTTATATGACTTGGAATGTTATAAATTGGATTATCTTGTACTTCCCTCTAAAATCATTGATTGATTGAATCATAGGAAGTTGTATTTTATTCTTTTCATAAAATAGTATCTGGAGTAGAAAATGTGTGATGAGATTTCCCTTTGATACTATCCTTGTTAAAAGGAATTGTGAACTTATGTTTAAATATTTTTTGGTTTTCCTTTATTGAATACCCCCATGTTTTTAATTGGTTTTCCATCACTTCGAAGTTTGATTTTAATCCAGACAACGACCTAGGTGGCAATTATAGTGGAGCAACTTCTATGAACCACAACTTATGCACTGTAGCTCCAATTGACTATGTTAAAAATGCAATGGAAAGCTTGGAAAATGTAGAATATGATGGAAGGTGTAAAAATTAGTTTGACAAATTTTTTACCCCCTAAATCCACATCTAAAGGCCTCAAAATGTAAATTTTGTAATGTTGTCTAAAAATAGTAAATTTGTGAAATTATCGCTGTATGAATGAATTTGTTTAGCTAAGTCAAATAAGATTAGAACTAACACCTAGTAGTCCTACAAAAAGCTAAATAAATATCAATACATCATCATGCTAAGAGCTAAACAAGTAATAAACATCAATACTATGCATTAGAGTCTTGAAAATAAACCTCAAGATAACATACTAACATTTATTACTCTACTCTTTGGAAAGCTAAATCAATAAACTAGACCTATGTAGATATTTTAGCTATCAAAAGAAGATAGTGGTTGCTTGATCCAAGATGATAAAATATGGAGGTTCATCAAGCCATGGCTTATTAGGCCTTTCTTGATTAACTCCATTTTTCTTCACAACACTAACTTGATCGTTTGAATGCAAAAGGATGATGCTTAGCTCCACTCTAATGGAGGAATGCTCAAAGATGGTAAAATGGCTATAGTGTATTACTATATGCTCACTTTTGTTTATCAAGGAGTAGGTGTAAGTGTAAAGGTAGGAGGAGGGCTCTTTATATAGCCCAATGGATAGAAGAATCTCTACATTCTCCTTCATGTGGGATAAATAGAGAGGTTGGGTTAGTTGTGGATAAGGAAGGTTCAGAAAGGGTTAAGTCAACCTTAGGAGAGTTTATTTTGTCCTTTAGTGACCCAATGGGATTTGAGGGGTTTTATTAATTAACCAAAGGGATTAATTAATAGATGTGCAAGCTTATAGAAGTTTTTTAGAGGAATAATCAACATGATTTAGACTATGAGAGGGATTTAATCAAATAAATGATGATCTATTGATTTAATGGAAGAGGAAGCTAATTAATTAATAATAATTAATTAGTTTAGATAGAAAGGGGGGATTAATTAATTATAATTAATTAATTAATATAGATAGAAAGGGGAGATTAATTAATTAGAAATAATTAATTAATCTATATAGAAAGGGGAGTTGATTAATGGAAGGTAGTTAATTGGTGTATTGGTCTAGACAAAAGAGTTAATTAACTAGCGTAATGTTGCTAATTAATGGTGATATAAGAGGAAGTGTGCTATATTTACGATATGTCATCACTTTGCGGGAAAGAGGATAATTATCATAATTTAAGTATTTAAATTGCTTGGGTTAAATTATAGGTGTCTACAATCACATATGTAATTCTTGGAAGATGAAACACCTCGTTTCCCTCGAGACTGGTGACCTTCCACATTCTTCTAGATGCCTCTTCGTATTTCTTAAAATATTATATAAATATATGTAACTAGCAAGGGAAGGGCAAGACATCTCCTCATGAAGGTAGCTATTGCAATCACAGTCTTTGAGAAATATACACATCTATTTTTAGAGATAATTGTAATCATTATACATTTTTTCTCAGATTTTGACATGATGGAACTCTTTTCTTTGAGTGGATTTTTTTTATTTACAATTCTATGAAAGCTAGATTACTGAAGACTCTACATTGAGTCATGTTTTGCTTATAGGATATGAGATTTAAGACTGTAAGTAGAAGAGATGTCAATGTTTCTAAATGTGTTTTCTTTATATCCCTTATAGAATGGACATGGATAAATCACATATTAAGTTATTATTTCTCCTGCCACATTACAATCTTACTCCTAACTCTCACACATCATCATAAGGGCTAGTATTTTTTATTACTCAGGTTATAATCTATAATTGAACTTTAGAGGCATGCCTTTACCTTCGTGATGTCCATGGGATATATTAGGATAAGAATAACATCTATGGATTTGAAGTATTTTCATCTTATTAGTTCTAGTGGGTGTTTAGTAACCTTGTTTGCAACACATGTTTAAGAAAACATGAATATGTTAAAGATATCAAGTAATTTGGGGGTAACTAATATTTTATTTTTAAGGGATCACTCTAGTTGTCTTCTTGGGTCCCATTTAACAATTATATTTCTTAATACTTTATCTTTCTATATAAACATTGATGTTTGATCTCATAAATCTTAGATGCTCTTAAATATTGGTCTTCATTGTTTAAAATGATCATGCAATGTATGCGTTTATAGGTGATCAGTAAAAGGCCTTCTAATAAAAATTTTCATGTTAGCCAATTGCCATACTCACCTACCATTCATGATAAATGCATGAATATGAGTTATTTTTATGTTGTAAATTTGGTGAAGAAAGCATTTACTGCTCAACTAATTGAATAAACCTTTCTCGTGAGATCTCATTATTTTAAAACATCCTTATAAGATTGTATTAGGTTGTCATTCTTTATTTTTTATATTAAAAATGGTTAGGAAATCAAGTGCAATAAATACCCTTGATAAATGTTTTTGTAATCTAATAACCAAATTTTTAATTCAATAATTAGATAAATTTTATCTCATTGGAAAATATTGTTTTGGATTGGGTTTTAGGCCCTCCTTTGAAGGTTATTTGTAGAAGTGTTTATCTAACCTTTCCAGTACCCTCTAATATTATATGAATAAAATTAATATACATTAATGGATATTTTTTCTGTTGACTTCATTACATATTCTCTAACTCAGATAATTCTATAAAAGTGTCCACTTTGGGATTCATACTTTTAGTGAATTATTAGTGTAGTATTTTTTTAGAATTTAGTTACTAGAAATTGGAAAATCCTTAAGTTAACATGTAATTGGTCCTTAATTTCGCAACTAAAATTTTGTAGGTACTCTTGATCTCATAAATCCTATATCATGTCCATATAGGATATTTAGTGGTCATATTTGGTGTAGTTATAATACAAAAATATGGTTAGTTCTATATAAAGAATTTTACTTTTTGTAAAGATGAAATGAGATCAGAATATAGTAAATAACAATAAGCATGTAAATCCTATATCATGTCCATATAAAATATGAAAAATACAGTAGCATAGGTTAGAAAAAAAAGAAAATTACAAGCTAGGGTAAGAGAGGATTACACCAATTTTGAATTGAGATGGAGTGATAGTGATATTAGGGTGTGTACCAAAAAGGTATGGGCCATTGTCAAGATGTCATGAAAATATGGAAGTGTGAATATGAGTGCAGAATGAAGTATCCTATTGTAAAAAATCTTACCTTGATGATTTTGTCTAATATGGATGGATTTTTCCCCTGTTGATTTTTACCAGATCTTGCCTCTAGCATTATGTTCCTATGTGTCTATAGCTTCACATTCTATTATTAAAATTTTGTGATTACAATTGTGTAGTAGATTAGGGATTCTTCTTATTCTTTCCTTGGGTACCTAAAAGAGGGTTATTCTAATTGGGTTGAGTTATTATCATAATGGCTTTGTAGCAATACTAAAAAAATAAGCATCAATACATAATAGTTCCCCAACTCTTGTATGTATGTGTAGACACAAATATTGCACATTAGACAATATTCATTATGGTGTTATACTATTATTTATAAGGTTCTCAAGTGTATAAAGTACCAATTAGTCCCCCCTTTTTGCCATCTTTGTTTTATGTTTTACTTTGTATTTCCCGTGTATTTCCCAATACTTATCACCCTATTTTATAACTTCCTCAAGATTCTAGCCCTAATTCCAAGTGCCCCACCCTATACTAGGGCACCCCGGTCCCACTTTGGGTGCTCTGATCTATGCTTAACCTTTTTCGCTCCTTTTTGGGTCACTTCTAGCCGTTGGTCATCTTTATCTTTTCCTCAGTTGGCATTTTTGGGATTAATTGTGAAATTAAACTTGAGAGCCCTATAAATATAAATCCTAGCCTCTTTATCTATGCTTAGCCTCTTTCGATCCTTTTTGGGTCACTACTATCACTCCATCTAGGACTGCATCCATTGCACCATCTTGCATCCACATAGCACCATAAATTAAAGCTAGGAAATTCTGCATCACACACATTATTAGAGGAGGAGGGATTATATTCATTATATTCTACTATCTACATCTTCTAAAGCTACCATAGCTCGCTATTTCAAAAATTTCAACTGAGATGAAAGCACTTAGGGCACAACATACACACACTCACCAGAACTACATTGGGGTCTGTAATGTAGTGTAATGGTCAGCGATAAGTCCATTGGTTGGGTATCTCAGGTAAGTCTGACGCCGCCTTCTTCATGTGTAGGGTGTCATCCAGTTCATCCAACAAATCCAATCCGATAGACACAGAGTATTCAGATACACTTAGGGACCATGCCAAATTAGGGTTTTGAGCATTTATATTGTTCTGATCACCCATATTTCAGACCAAGGCACCATGGGGCTCCCCAGTACACTCCCAGATGCCTGTGTCACTTCAGACAGTCCAAATCTACCTTCTACAGGGCCTCTAAGTGTTCGTCTACATTACTGAGTTCCAGTTCCAGATCTGCAAAAACCTGTGACTGTCTCATGTTATTAGCCAATTCATTTCCTTGTTACCTTTTGCATTCTAGGGTTTTATTTCCATTAGATCAAATCATTCCATTACTTTACATCGATTTAGCATATTAGTTTGTTGTTATTTTTTATTGTTTAGCATCTTTATTTACACACATTTTAGTCCTCCTCATTACCTTAACTAGGGTTACTATTTCCCCACATTTAGTTAATTTTAGTTAATTAGTGTGCAATTTATCAATATGTATGGGCATGTGTGCTTACACGCACATATGTGTGTGTGTCATGTGTTTTTGAAATGAATACCCTAATAGGACCTATGACACTTGGAAATGATCATTGGTTAATTTATTTTGGAAAAATTACATAGTGAAATCATGTAAGATGTGTGTAAACTTAAAGTTGTTTGATATACTTGAGATATGTATTCATTAGTTGGTTGTTTTATTTTTATCTCCTATGTAGTCCCAAAAGATATGAAAGGTGAGGACCTTAAAATAGGTTGTGTGAATGTGATTTAATAGGTGATTGTTTTGACAAGATTTTTTACTCAAATGACACTAGATACATTGGGGTAACTTGTGAAATTGAAAATTTTAAAGTTAGAGATTTGGAGGATGATGTCATTGGATGTGGAAGAATTAAACCAAGTGGTTCTATCTATCATGGCCAATTTTTTCTCAAGGTGAAGTGAAAAATGAAATATGTTAGTTGGAGATGGTGGAAAAATGTCTAAAGATGTGTTATATATATTCTAAAAGTGATATTTTGATAGTTCAATGACAAATAAAAAGTGTGACCTAGTGGTTGATAGTGTTAATTAATAAATGAATGTGTATGAATGATTCATTTAAGTGCATAATTATTAATGGAATGTGATAAATTCCAAGGATTAATCACCAAATTCAATAGGTCCACATTTATGTATCTACCTTTCCCCCATAGTAATTGAAAACTACATGATTAAAAATTAAAAGATGTGTAACATAAAGCTTAAATAAGGACAAAGCATGTGTGACTCTAGAATTTGTGTTTTTCCTTCTCCTTCATGTGTATAGTTACACATTGAACACATTTTCCACATGAATAATGTGTATTAAATTCCAAGTAAAATAATTAGACACATTCAGTAAATAACATAATATGGAAATTAAAAAGCATAAAACGTGTACATGTCTTTACCCCTAGTCTTGTATATAAGGGAATAGTAAATCAAACATAAAAAATATAAATCGGTATTTCTAGGCAAGGCCATATGTAGAAATTATGTGTACTAAGCGAAGTTTTTTGTTAACGATTGAGCATGCTAAGTAGAGCTCTCTCTAATAATTCTTCTCACTAAGTGAATCCTTTCACTAATAATTGAACTCACTAAGTGAAGCCATTTAAATACCATGATTTCATATTCATGTAAATGTCATGATGTAAAATCCATATAAATTTCATGATGTAATAATTATGTGCATATCATCATATGGTGTCATCTAAAGAACTGTATTAAAAATTTGAATAAATGTGTAAGAAAAATCCCACAATATGCCTCCATTTTTAGACAAGGGATATTGCAAAGGATAACTTATCTCAAAAATAGAAAGTTTTAGTCATGTAAATCCATAAAATTAATACGATAAATTATATAAAGAAAACATAGTGTATCAACTCACATGGTACAATGTGTATATGCTGTAAGATACAAGCAGTTAAAAAATATGTTTGTAGCATGCGTAAGATAAAACATCATAATATCAAAAATTTATATGATCATAGGAATAAAAATGTCATGATAATGTTTGTGATAGATTTAACATTTAATCAAAATAATTGTGTAGGACTTGTAAGATAGCAATAGTGTAAGCTTTGTAGTGTGTATGTATCATCAAAAGAGTGAAATATTTCATGAAAGTGGTCCAATAATATTTAACGAGATAATATAACAATGATAAAAATGAGTACTAAGATAAAAATACATGACTTAATACCTAATGGATCCATAGTGACCTGATATGCCATATGACATAACATGACATGATAGACTCATCATAAAGAAAAATTATTAACAAGACATGACATACTTAGCCAATATTAGTTATTAGTTTTTGTATGCAAGACAAACATACAACAAGTAGTAATATATAGCCAAGTGTGTAATAAGTAGTGATAATCACCATATAGTAAGCAATGAATAAATAAATTGAGTACCAAACAATGTAATAATCATGAAATATATCAACCATTGTGCACTTAGTAATGTGTAACAAGCAATATTATTATCATCAAATATAGACATCAATATACACAAAGCAATGTGTAACAAAAAATTCATAATTATGAAATATAGAAATCAATGTGCACAAATAAATGTGTAGTGATAAATGATGTAAACATATGTGTAACCATAAAAAGTTTCATTATAAATGTGTAAAAACGAATGATCTATTAGGCATGATGCTAAAAAAAAAAGTGTAATCAACAATGTCAACAAGAAATAATTGTAGCGCCCTAGATCCAAAAATGTAATCAAGCAATGTGTTCCAAGAAAGTGTATCCATAATCCATATGTGTTGATCCATGTGCACAGTAAATGATGTGTTTCAAATCAATGTATGTATTAACTAAGTATTCCACACAAATGTATATCTAACAACAATATCTCAAGAGAGTAAGAAAGATGTCATAGGATATTAGATCTTGTCAAAGATATAAAAAAAGTGTTGTAGGATTTTTATTTTGTACTAAGGATACAACAAATGATGTACCATTGGTAGGGGAGATGTACCAGTATATGAGCACCCCAACTTTGCACATGTAAAAGGGCCATGTAGGTACCTTGTTAGTATTTAAAAACCACACCATTGTGTAGTATATGATGCAAAGGTATTCAAATTTTACTTTAATGTGATGAATTGGAGGGAAATGCATAATTTAAATATATTTAGTACAAAAATTAGGTGCACTAATAGTTGAATATGGGTGACCAATAGATGAACATCTCACATGTCATAATATGACTGGCCCATACAAACTAGTATTTGGTACTCTTTGTATTTATTACTATATATATTTTCATATTGAGACATTCAATCAAAAAGACATGTTCATCTTCTGGTACATGTTCACTAATTGGTGCCTCTCCCCTAGTAGGAGAAACATTATTTACCCCAACGTGAATAATTTAAAAGTGAAAAATCAATGGAAATCATGAATGGAAATCCATAATAAATGAGAAAACATAGCATAGAGTATAAAACTATACCAAGGAAAAACATATAACAAATCAAACATGGTATATAACACACAAGTATATATTAAGCATAACAGATGGAATAAAATTACGTAGAGAAGTTAGAGAAAATAGTATCACGATTCAAACAAGTGTCCAAAATAATAAAAGAAGACAATATAGTATAGTAATTATGCACATGTGTAGATAAATTATTGTTAATTAATGTCATACAAATTTAAGGATTGCAACATGCAAGTGCATGGAGCATCCAAGTCCACCAATGTCATACAATAATCAAAGAATTAAACACGCAAGTGCATGGAGAAGTCAATCTAATCAATGTCATACTATAAGTATATAATACAACATGCAAGTACATGGAGTAGTCGAGTTAATCAAGGTTAGGGAAAAATAAATGGTGATAGAAAGTAATGTATTGTGAACAATCAACAATGTAAGAAAGAAATGTAATGTGAGATAAAAATAGTGTGTAAACAAGCAATGTGGTGTAAGAAATTAACATCGTAAGAAAGTAGTAAGTTCGTTAACAACTAAAGATATCCAAAGTAGGATCCCATGGATAATAATATTGAAATGGTTAGATTAGTAAAACAAGTAAGCATGGATCATGGTTGATTTTATATCTAGAAATAAACAATGTGATCGTAAAATAAATTCATGGTATAATATATGTCATATGTAGGAGATTAGTATGGTACACACAATGGACTAGTATCAATAAATTTGACTGTGATGTTTTTTTTTGTATAGATTCAATTAGTGTAGGTAATGCCACCAATGTGGTATTCATCCCTCAGAATATAAGGTTGTAAGAATCTATAAGAATATATAGATGTGATTAAAATAAGGTTACGATGTAAGATACCCCCAGTGTGAGTATGCCCATGGATTGGTAATGTTTTTAATGTGAATGGGTTTTAACTATGTTAGTTGGAAATTTTGTCTTTGAACACAAGTAGCAGTTCAGGGGATAACAGTCCCTCGTCTTTGTGGGGAGGCTCCCTTATTCACACAAAAACTTGGGAATCTAATTATATACAAATATACAAACTAACATTAGAGAATGATTCCATATTCTGGTATTTGTCAATACAGAAGATGCAAAGGGGATAAGGGTTTTAGAGGAGGAAACATTAGCTTATGTGAGTAAGACAGGTGAAACATGGACATAAAGTTAAGTATAATCCACCGGTAAAGAACACAAGTATTCTCCTTAGTTATGCAAGATTACTCACTACTGTGATGAAAAGAAGTAAAGAAGAAAATACATCAGATATAAAGACTACAAAGTTATATCCTATTACTACATATACAATACTTTAAGAGCATATGAGTCAATATATCTGAAAATCCATGAAATATAAATGCAACAAACACAAAGTTTCTCACACTATAATCAATGGATTGAACACACAGTTTCCAGATTCAAATATACTATGAATCACATTCAAAATTCCAGGAAAGGAAAATATAAACAACATAGATAAGAGGGAGATAAATCTTCTTCTATATTGATCTCAAAAGTTATGTATCATTACATTTAAAAAAAACAAAATTCAACCCCTTTAAAATGAGAAAGAAGCCTTATATAGGACGAGGGGTGGTTGTAACCAACTTTCTAATTAATTGTGTTTTAATTAAGTGCTAAAAATTAATTAATTAATTACAAGAGTTAGCTTTATTTTCAATTTAACTTTCAAAATGATAAAGTTAAATTTTAAAATATAACAACTAGATAGAAAAGACTAAGAACTAGAAGCGGGGACATTGACAATTAGCACAGGTGGGATATTCACTTTGAACACATGAAGTCTAAATTTTTCTAGGGCACCAGAAATCTCCATGATCTTTGGGATAGTTGTGTTTTCCATGGCATTCAACTAAATACTAAGAGAGTATTCCATTTCCTTATCAATACCTCCATTCTGCAACAAGCTGGCTTCTACAACAATGTTGTGCAACTCTGCGATCTTCTCTATCTTCTTCTTGTTGACAGTTTCAGCCTTGAACAAATCCTCCTTGATGAGTGTAATAAATTTTACTATAACTTTATCCACTGAGTGCCTTTCTACAAAATTTTCCTTATAGAATTGGCAACTAAAGGATTTCAAGTCAGAAAATATTTTAGATTTAAAAACCTCTCCTTTCTGCACCATGTTCTTGAGCTTTGTGGCTGCTTCAAAAACTATAATTTTCCATTAAATGTTGTAAACCCATTTCTTAGATAGGTTGTTCTTGGAATCATCAAAAATCTTAGGAGAAAGAATAATATATTGAATGCTTTCCAACCATATCCTAAGTTCTTTCTCTATTTCATTGATGAATGTATTGAAGTGATCCTAGGCAACATAAATGTTTTAATACATCTATAGGATTCATCGATGAAATTTAGACCAGAGATTAGCATTCCATCCACTAATTCTACAAGACATCTACCATATGAGGCATGATTGTGGATTTATTTGATGGGTTTAACATCCTCTTCAGAAAGAACAATTGCATGAGGCAGTGAAAAATGTGGAGTGGACTCCAGAGGAGATTTATCAATGGATAGGAAGGACTAGATAAAATTGGAGAGAAATTTAACTTGTTCTTACATTTTTTCATTTTTTCTTGTGTGTGTTTTCCTTTCTCTACCATTTCAATTACTTTGGAAATAGTTTCCTTGAGATTTTTCACCTCTCCTTTAGGAGTAAATTCACCAAGTGAAATTCTAGCTAGCTCTAAGTCAAATACAATGATATCTTTTTCATACTTATCTCCCCTTGGTTTTGTAATTTCCAAAACTTTCTATCCTTTTGAGTTTGAAACCAATCTAGAGGTTGTCTTGGCCTTCTTGGGAGGATGATTAAGAGTTGTGCCAAGGAGGGTATCCACAACATCAAAACCAGGGGCAACAATTTGAGAATATGCCTTCCTCTTCATGCTGTCAATCATGGGTTGAACCTATGTGAAGCAGTCACTGGAAGGTGGAGTAGAAGGAGGATTCAATGCATGAACATTGGGAGGGCTGAGAGCTTGAGCAATAGAGAATTCCATAGTGGTCACCTCAATAGTGGAGGAAGATACTTATTTGACTGGTTATTTGGGCCTTGAGGCACTTACCTTCCCAATGTTTGACTCTATGATTTTTACATCATCTTCTCATCTTATTCTTCATTAGCACTTTCTTCCACATCACCACTCTTTTCATGTTCTTCTATCTCTTTCTCAGATTCATAGTTTTATTCTTCAGTAGCTTTCTCTTCTTCTTCCAAAGGTTGAGATATTTTTTCAAACACAAGGACTTCTTTAGTTGATTCATGTGACTTCTCCATCCCAAATTCATTCTCAAGTATTTATTCAATTTTCTCTACCTCCTTGAATTTTTCCTTCTTGGTATATAATCTGGTACTTGAATCCAAAGGTGAATAAGATGGAGTAAGTTGAGCTGGAACCTCATGAGGAGTAGATATTTTTTTATGTGAGGTGGAGGGCTCCTGAGAATAATATTTTTTTATTTATTGATTTTACTCTTTCATTATTTTGTTAAATCAGTGCCTTGTTCTTACTATGACTGGATTGTTCATATCTTAAGAATCATCCATTTCCTTTTAGGACCAGTCAATAGTAGGGAGAGTCATATGATGGATAGTATTGGGAAAATATGTAGAATAAAAATCCTTATTTTAATCCTCCATATCTTCAGGAATCTGAACCTAGTATACATTGAAGTCTCTAATTTTTTCCAGGGAAAGTTTACCAAAATATCTCTTTCTAACCTCATATTCATTAGAACAATCAGCCCAATAATATTGAATGGAGGGGAGGTGGTAATAGGACATTCTCAAGTAATTTGAAATAAATCCCTTGATATCAAAAGATGATCTCCTTTGGTATGAATGAAATTTGAAGTCAGATATTGTTCTCTCAACTTTATGGGCATCTAGGGTTGAACTGCATGTATAATTCCACAAGGATATGGGAAATTGGATTCCTCTGTTGTCGTGAAAATGTGCAATAGGGAAATTAGAAGTTTCCAAGCACGAAAACTATACCCCTATGGAAAAAATTTCATTCCTAGGCGCTCCAGGTAAAATTCATTAGTCTAATCACCCCCTATTTGATGTCAAATTTTTCCCCTAGGTGATTTAGTAAAGTGCACTCATTCCACCTAGGTGATTTTAGGGAGTTCTAAAAAGACACTATCTTCTGGCAGTATAGGGAAGGGCTATCGCTAGCCTTCCCAGGACTAGATTCAACCCCCTGGAGTGGAACGGAAGGGAAAAATTAAACATGGAGGTGAATGGAATACCTTAGAACATAATGGAAATTATTTTTGAAGGTTTGGGGAAGTTTTGCAAGACTTGGAGCAGTCTGAGTAAAAAACAAGGTTCACAAGCCTAGGCGATACACAGGCCTAAAACAGTTGTTGGGCTTCAGAAGAAGATTTTGGGAGCTCCAGATGGAGTTAGGAGTAAAAAAAAATATATCATCAGAAATATGATTCTAATACCTACATGATGGTAAAATAATATTTTTCACAACACTTTGGCGCATATGGTCTGACAGGTAGTTTTTCTCAGGCACATGTGGAGTACAAAATAAAAAAATCCAATTTTTCACAGGATCAAATGGCAGAATAAAGACATGAATACCCCACCATTGGATTCAAAAGGCCATTTCAAGTCAGGATCATATAAAATTTCACCAAGAAATTCCATCGGGAGCTCAAGTTATCTTCGTTCTAAGTTACCCTCTCAAACGCAGTTCAGGACTTAGTCATTTTTTTGAGAGGACACGTGTCAGCACCAGGAGCCTGGTGGGATTTCATGTCCCTGACGTCCCTTGAGGTCAGGTACATCAGACCTTGGAAAATGATCCCACCCCCTTCCCAGCCCCCATGTGACCTCTATGGACCCTCATATGACCTCCAGACTTGACAGATCAGCCCCTAGGTGCTTATTTGGAGCATGCCTTCCCTGTCGTCGGATCGGGCGCCACGTGTCAGCTCCAGGACCACCGTGGAATTTGATGTCCCTTGTGCACCTGAGGTGGGGGAGATAAGACCTTGAAAAATGTGCCCAGACCCTATGGGGAGTCATTTGGACACCCACGTGACCGAGTTTCAGCCCCCAGGTGCATTTTTGGAGCATCCATTCCCTGCCGTTGGATCGGGCGCCACGTGTCACCTCCAGGACCACCGTGGAAATTGATGTCCCTTATGTACTTGAGGTGGGTGACATCAAGACATGGAAAAATGTCACCATCCCCCATAGGGAGTCATTTGGACCAACCATGTGACCAATTTCCATGCCCCAAGTGCTTTAAAGCAGCTTTTTCCACCTTCATTCCCTGCCGTCGGATCGCCGCCACATGTCATCCTCTTGACCACCATGGAATTTGATGTCCCTCACATCCCTAAGGTCAGGGAAATCAAGTAATGAAAAATTCACCCAAGCTTCTCCTTCCATGATTTCAAAAAATTCAAAAAATCTAACTGTCACTCAGTGCTTCCAGCTGCTTCCACTCCCGTGCACAGACAATCTTCATCCTTCCTCTGCAACATTCTACCATCATTACACCATTGAAAATGCTCAGACCTACTCAACCCAAGAACTGAAACATATTCCCCACAGCTATTTGTAGGTCTCAGAAGGATTTTTCATCAAAACGAGAAGGAGAAACGAAGAACAAGAGGAAGAAAACAGTGAAAATCTCCATAGCCTAAAAATGAAGATCTGAAGAAATATTGCAAGCCGGTGCATGAAACAACAAACCATTTGTTTCTGTTCATTCCTTTTCCCAAGACCATCATAAAGACACCTTCAAACTCCCCCCTCATGTGACAGAGCATCCACAATGAAGAAATCTCCTTTCCGGCTCAACGAAGAAAGAAGTGGGATTTCCCATCAAACCAGTTGCCGGATTGAAGTAAGATCGCACGTGAAGCACCAGAAGAAAAAACCCACATAAAAAATATAACTTTCTTACAAATGGAGGAGAAAACCAGACCTATAATTTTGAGGTCCATTAATGGCTGTCGTACCCAGAAGCACTGTCAGGCCTGAAAATTAAAACTTTAAAATCTCCTGGACTATTAAGCGGGCGGTGTCATGAAATTTCAGAGGATGATATTGGGAAAAAAACCCATATCAAAAAACTTTGTTCCATGTCAATCCTAACTCCCAGAGGCCAACTTTCTAAAAATAGCAGGCCTACTACATAGGAACTGCTATTTTGGGAAAGTCAGCAACAGAAGAACCTGTGAAGGAGATGAAGATATTGGAGGTGCACTATAGCTGAGAATTCACCAGAACTGGAAATTTTTGGCACTTACTAAAAATAGTAAGTGGGCCCTCGAGCACCTGCTAAAAATAGAAATTTGATCCAAAGAAGTGAGGAATGTAGGGAGAAAGGGGAATCAAGGTCACAACACTCAGCTAAGGATCGAGGGAGTTACTTTTTTCACACTTACTAAAAATAGTAAGTTACACTCAAAGAGAATTTTTGGCACAATGGGATGTACAAGGCTAATCATTTAGGGGGACATCATTGTTCGGGAGCATCCTAGCCATTTTTCACAGGGAATTTGAGATCCACCTTAGTTCATTCAACTGGGTGAGCATTCGGGAGCTAATTTGGAGGAGTTTCACAGTGTGCAAGGAGTTTGAAGATTCAGATTTTCACTGCATTTGGAGCTTTCCATCAACGAGGATCAACAGACTTCATCAGGTGACATCTACTCTTCTTCTCTCTCTCTCTTTCTCTCTCCTCTTCCCCCCAACTTTCTCTCGCTTTCAAATGTTCTAATTCTTCGTTGGGGTTTGCACTTTTTGATATGCCTTTAAGTCACTTAAAAGTGACTTTAGAAACATAATGTAAATTAAGTCACCTTGCTATTATAAAAGGGACTTAAATATTTAAAGTGGAATATGAACAGTCTTAAGTCATATTAAGGCATATGGAGGGTCATGAGGAAGATGATAAGTCACCTCTCATTCTATAAATTGTAACACCATTCCCATTGCAAAGGGTTGGTGATTGATCTTGTAAACTCAAGAGTATATTGCACCTTGAGAGAACAAAGGAGATAGCCATTTTCTTCTATTCCCCCCCCCTTCTCAATTTCTTCCATTTCTCCACTATGTACAACTTTTGTCTAAGCAATCAATACAAGAAGGAGTTTCTAGCTTTCTTTGACTAAGGGGTTTCATGATACTTTGTGTTCATCAAATTCTATTTGGTCTTGTTGCTATTTGTAGGGTTGTTTCTTCTCATGAATGCATGTGTTGAAGTTTCTAACTAGTGCGTGAAGGAATCTAATTTTCTACCTGCAGCATTAGTTCTCTTACCTCTTTTCTCACTCCCCTTTCCCACTCTATAGACGAAGACTTCCCTAGCAAGAGATTGCTAGCTTTTCCGCAGGGTCAGTGGAGTGTCCCTATTGGATCCCCGGTCGAAAGGCCACCACAGAAATCCACCTTTTCATGCGCATGCATATACGGTAGCTACACCGGTTAAGTAGAGGGACTTAGATTCCTAGAGCATTGGCAAGAAATCCACAAGTTTTTCCACCTGACAAATTTTCCTGCCAACAGTTTTTGGCGCCCACCGTGGGGTAGATTTAGCAGCATCTGCACCCAATATACGACCGCAAGGTCTGAAAATTCAAAAAAAAATCAAATATTGAAAAAAAAAAAAAGGAGTTCATGAAATTCCATTGCTAAAATACACACTACTGATTTCTGCATGTGTCTTTTCATATAGTCCCACTTCAAGAATTTCAAAAATTGGCTGAAGGAAGACACACCAGGTTGAGTAGGATGAGAGGTGTTGATGATTTCAATTTCGAGGCTTCACAAAATCAGAAAGAATGAATCAGAGATAATCCATACTTCTTCTCTCAAGCCTCCTCTCCATCTGGCTCATCAAGAAGTTCACCTGAGTAATCCTATCCAAAATCCTTTAAATTCCACCTTCCAAATTTTCAACCATTTTTCAACACCATTGAATTTGCGGAAGAAGAAGAATTTGAAGAAGCAAGAGCTGAAATAGAAGCAGAAGAAACAATGGCAGATGAAGAAGAAAGACCTCAACCCATTGTTCCATGGGGAAGGAATACAGCCCGCTTGCTCTTGAACCACCTCTCCACGATCTACCAATGGGTTCCCGCAAGAACTTTCCAAAGTTCAAAGGTGACAAAACACAACATCCTAAAGAACACATCGTTGCTTTCACGACATCATGTGGAATTCTTGGTGTCCAACATGAAGATGTTGTTGTAAGATTGTTCATGGAGTCCCTCCAAGAAAAAGCAGCAGAATGGTTCTACCTCCTACCTTCCCGATCCATCACTAGTTGGGATGACATCAAGGATGCCTTCGAGGAAAGATTTAAATCAATTGAAGACTTTCAAGACCTCTTGGTG
This sequence comes from Taxus chinensis, assembly GCA_019776745.2. NCBI lineage: Eukaryota > Viridiplantae > Streptophyta > Pinopsida > Cupressales > Taxaceae > Taxus > Taxus chinensis. The sequence continues at coordinate 683,015,487 of CM034152.1, forward strand.
CAGTTGGCTCAAATGAGGAAAGGAGAAAATGAAACCATGAGAGACTTTGTGGCTTGTTTCGAACGGTTGCTTCGTAGGATACCTGAAGAATATTTTCCCATCTCAAAACAATGTCAAGATATTCTTCATCAATGCTCAATCATCAGAAGTAGGTTTTTTTGTGAAGAGCCCAACCAAGGAACATTGTAGAAGCACAAAGGATGGCCATTGAACTTGGATGACGATCTCATCCTCTCTAGAAAGATCAAGAATCCATCAAAGGGAAAGGCCCAACATCTTGGAGATGAGAGAACCAATCCATCATTGTAAAATTTGGTGAATGAGATGGCCTCTTTGAAGAGGGAATTATTTGAACGGGTATCTTCTCAAAGGAACAATAGAAATCAGATTGTGGGAGCACCCCAAAGGCTCACCTTGGAGGCCCCACCCATGAACATAAATTGCAGATTTCAAGAAGATGAAGAAGAGCTTGAACAAGAAAGTGAAGGTGGTAATTTCTTAGAAAATGACGAGTTTGAGAACAATGCACAAATCAGATTCTATGAGTATTCTATGGATGTGATGAAGAAGATGAAGAGGATGCACCTAGTTTCTCATGTGTGGTATTCACTCATTCTCAGTCTGAGAAAAGAGCATCTCCCTCCACTACTGCAAAAGAAAACAAGGTTGATGATCCTCCTGTGGTGACTCTGCAAAATAAAATAATCAGTCAAGGATCCCCACTTCCACCTTCCATGAATTCTGCATTGTTGGATCCTGAACCCTGTAGCAAGTAAGAAGGCTCCCGCAATCCCAAGTAAGTCTTCTAATGTCTCTTCCAAGTCTAAATCTAAATCTGCTCCTACAAAATCTAATTCCTTGAAATATCCTAGTGTGCCTTTCAAAATACCCTCCATTCCTCAAACATAAAATCATGCTCCTAAGCCTATCAAGACCCAAAATCAGTCCCTTCATTCCCCTTGTCCACATCTACTCCCTTTGACTTCATAGAATATGCAAACAAGGCCAAAGTGCAGATTACTGAAACTGAATATTTGCGGACTCATCCTGAACAATTCGAGAGGTTCATCTAATACATCAGGAGTGGTAGTCTAACACCCAATGTTATAACTTCTAGTTCTAAAGGCATGCTACCAAACTCACCTACACCTCCCTCACAGAACATGCTTTCTCTGAGTGCATCAAAGACTGATAAAGTTGAACCTTTCTACATCTCCCTTCTTGTTGGAGAATATGTACTGAACAATTGCATAATAGATTCTGGTGCCTCAGATAATGTGATGCCTTTGAAGGTCGCCAAGGCTCTTAAACTTACAATGACTCCACCTAGTGGCTCTTGTTACTCTTTGGAATCAAAAAAGGTCCCACTTGTAGGGAAGGTCAAAGATGCACAGGTGTCTCTCACCAAATTTCTAGACAAGAAGATTTCAGCGATGATTTTGGTAGCCGATGTCCCAGCCTCATTCGGAATGTTGTTGAGTAGAAATTTCTTCTGAGACTTGGGAGGGAAAATTCAGATGAATTGGTCATTTGCAACCATACCAGTGAAGGGAGACATGAAGAAATTACTTCCCGAGAAGAAGATGAGGTACATAGTATGAAATTCCAGAAGCCCAGAAGCTAACATCTTGTATCAAGGTAGCAGGTAGATGAATCACTTTGTGACAACCGAGGAGGAAGAGGATATCCCCATCTTGATAGGCCCAGACATGCCTTCCCAAAGAGATTTGGATTTTGAAGAAGCATTGAGGAGATTCGAGTTACAAGAGGGTAGCCCCAAATCACCAGATGATGCAAACCACGAGGAAGAGGAGATGGTTCTTGATGATTTTCAAGAAGAAAAATCAGTTTATATGATTTTACAAGATGAGGAGTTATTCTCATTCCCATTTGGGGATGAGGATGATCTCAATCAGGCCATCTATGGAGAGAAAAAATCAGCTTGTGATGAGCCCGTGAAAGGTTTGAAAGAAATGTCTGTACAGGAAATGCTTAGAGCTACAAAAGAAAATGAAGATCCTGAGTTCAGTCTCAAGCTCCTAATGCGAGCCACAAATCTGCAAGACAAGTGTGAAGCTGATTTAGAAGCCTTAACCAATGCGACGGTTGGCCATATTGAGATAAGGCAAGATGAAAAATATGATGCTGCTCTTGAGCTAATGATTGATGGATGCAATAACAAAATAGAGATATTTTATTTTCCATTTGAAGATGAAGACTCTTTCCATGATGAAGAAATTGAAGCAAGGAGTTTCAAGACCTCTAAAGATGAAGCTCCTTTTGATGAAGGATCGGTAGAGTGCAGCGATTCTTCGAGATGATGAGGTAATCCCTCCAGATAGTTTCTTTGAGTTGCAAGATAAAGATTCTTCAAAGGCATACAAAGAGGGACTACAGGAAATGATGAAGCATTACTCCGTGCAAGAAATCTTAGATGCAGTAGAAGTTGCAGAAGATCCCGAGCTGATTCTTGATCTCTTCATTAGTGTCATGGACATACAAGACAAGTATGAGTTCACATCCAATCCTTCCGTCAGTACTCAATTACCTTGTAGTGGAGTGAAGGAAAAGGATGAATCAAATGTTTCTCATGGAGAAGATGTCAATGAGCATAGGCCTGGGAAAGAAAAGAATCAAGAATGTTCAAGTATTTTGAACAAAAATCTGCCCTGGGGCAGCGATGAGATCCTCAATGGAAAATCAGCTATATGGATAAACATGGAAGGCAACTGGCACTATGAGACTGACTTCAAAGAACACGAAGGTAGTGGAATTTCCAAGAAAGGACTAGAGCATCAAGAAACTCACATGGACTCACTCCTATAAAGTAAAAGGACAATCATGGAAGCACCTAGATTCCATAAACAATTAAGGAAAGGAGGATACTTTCTGGAACCCGTCAACGGCTTCACAGAACATCATCATTCGGTGTTGCCTCTTCAGGGGTAACTTTTGAGAAATGAAAAGTACTTCAGTGAAAGTGGGTTGTCCCCTCACCTTGTACCATAGGTGATTGATAGGTGTGTTTCCCTTTCTATTGTGTGTGTTTCCCTTCATGTTGTGTGTATCATGTGTTTCCTTTCCTTCGTTTTGTGTGTGTGTGTTTCCTTCTAATCTTCCTTTCTAGAAGTTGTACATGACTCTGCAGGGCCCAATGGATAAGGCACTAGTCAACAAATTATATGGTCTAAAATTGAGATTCTAGATTCCCATGTCATGTCTTCACTGTGCTCAGTCCATGTCATGTCCCCAAGCTAGAGCCAGTTGTTGCTGTGAAAATGTGCAACAGGGAAATTGACAATTTCCAAGCACGAAAACTGATACCCCCAGTGTTAATTTTTTCAAGTCCCATCATTCCAAGACACCCCAGGTCAAATCCATCAGTCTGATCACCCCCTATTTGATGTCAAATTTTTCCCCTAGGTGATTTAGTAAAGTGCACTCATTCCACCTAGGTGATTTTAGGGAGTTCTAAAAAGACACTATCTTCTGGTAGTATAGGGAAGGGCTATCACTAGCCTTCCCAGGACTGGATTCAACCCCCATGGAGTGGAATGGAAGGGAAAAATAAACATGGAGGTGAATGGAATACCTTAGAACATAATGGAAATTATTTTTGAAGGTTTGGGGAAGTTTTGCAAGACTTGGAGCAGTCTGAGTAAAAAACAAGGTTCACAAGCCTAGGCGGTACACAGGCCTAAAACAGCTGCTGAGCTTCAGAAGAAGATTTTGGGAGCTCCAAATGGATTTATAAGTAAAAAAAAACATCATTATAAATAGGATTATAATACCTACATGATGGTAAAATAATATTTTTCACAACACCTTGGCGCATATGATTGACAGGATAGTTTTTCTCAGGCACAAGTGGAGTACCAGATAAAAATCTGATTTTTAAGGGATCATATGGAATGAATCAAGACATGAAAGACCCCATAATTGGATTCAAAATTCCATTTCCAGTTAGGATCATATAAAATTTTACCAATAAATTCCACTGGGAGCTCAAGTTATCTTCGTTCTAAGTTACCCACTCAAACGCAATTCAGGACTTAGTCATTTTTTCGAGAGGACACGTGTCAGCACCAGGAGCTTGGCGGGATTTCATGTCCCCAACGTCCCTAAGGTAAGGTACATCAGACCTTGGAAAATGTTCCCAGCCCCCATGTGACCTCTGGGGCCCTCATATGACCTCTAGACTTGACAGATCAGCCCCGAGGTGCTTATTTGGAGCATGCCTTCCTTGCCATCAAATCGGGCGCCACGTGTCAGCTCTAGGACCACCGTGGAATTTTATGTCCCTTGTTCACCTGAGGTTGGGGACATAAGAACTTGAAAAATTCACCCAGCCCCTATGGGTAGTCATTTTGACACCCACATGACCGAGTTTCAGCCCCCAGGTGCATTTTTGGAGCATCCATTCCCTGCCATTGGATCGGGCGTCATGTGTCACCTCCAGGACCACCGTGGAAACTGATGTCCCTTATGTACCTAATTTTGGGGACATCAGACATGGAAAAATGTCACCCATAACCCATAGGGAGTCATTTGGACACCCATGTGACCAATTTCCAACCCTAAGTGCTTTAAAGCAACTTTTTCCACCTTCATTCCCTGTCGTCAGATCGACACCACGTGTCGTCCTCTTGACCACCATGGAATTTGATGTCCCTGTCCCTGAGGTCAGGGAAATCAAGTAATGAAAAATTCACCCAAGCTTCTCCTTCCATGATTTCAAAAAATTCAAAAAATCTAACTGTTGCTCAGTGCTTCCAGCTGCTTCCACTCCCATGCACAAACAATCTTCATCCTTCCTCTGCAACATTCTACCATTATTACACCATTGCAAAGGCTCATACTTGATAAAAAAAAGAACTGAAAAACATTCCCCACAGCTATGTTTAGGTCTCAGAAGGATTTTTCATCAAAATGAGAAGGAGAAACGAAAAACAAGAGGAAGTAAATAGTGAAAATCTCCATAGCCTAAAAATGAAGATCTGAATAAATATTGCAAGACGATGCATGAAACAAAAAACCATTTATTTTTGTTCATTCCTTTTCCCAATACCATAAAAAAGACACCTTCAAACTCTCCCCTCATGTAACAGAGCATCCACAATGAAGAAATCTCCTTTCCGGCTCAACAAAAGAAAGAAGTGGGATTTTCCCATCAAACCAGTTACCGGATTGAAGTTAGATCGTACATGAAGCACCAAAAGAAAAAACCCACATCAAAAATATAATTTTCTTCACAAATAGAGGAGAAAACTAGACCTACAATTTTGAGGTCCATTAATGGTTTCTGTACCCAGAAGCATTGCCAGGTCTGAAAATTATAACTTTAAAATCTCCTGGATTATTAAGCAGGAGGGCCCGAAATTTCTACGGGATGATATTGGCAAAAAACCCATATCAAAAAACTTTGTTCCATGTCAATCTGACTCCCAGAGGCCAACTTTCTAAAAAATAGCAGGTCTACTACATAGGAACTGCTATTTCGGGAAAGTCATTAATAGAAGAACCTACAAAGGAGATGAAGATATCGGAGGTGCACTATAGCTGAGAATTAACTAGAACGGAAATTTTTGGCACTAAATAAAAATAGTAAGTGGGCCCTCAAGAACCTGGTAAAAATAGAAATTTGATCCAAAGAAGTGAGGAATGTAGGGAGAAAGGGGAGTCAAGGTCACAACACTCAGCTAAGGATCGAGGGAGTTACTTTTTTCACACTTACTAAAAATAGTAAGTAACACTCAAAGAGAAGTTTTGAGCACAATGGGATGTACAAGGCTAATCATTTAGGGGGACGTCATTGTTTGGGAGCATCCTAGCCATTTTTCACAGGGAATTCGAGATCCACCTTAGTTCATTCAACTGAAGTGAGGCATCCGAGAGCTAATTTGGAGGAGTTTCACAGTGTGCAAGGAGTTAAAAGAATCAGAGTTTCACTTGATTTGGATCTTTCCATCAACGAGGATCAAGGGACTTCATCGGGTGACATCTACTCTTCTTCTTCTATCTCTCTCCCTTTCTCTCTCCTCTTCCCCCCAAATTTCTCTCACTTTCAAATGATCTAATTCTTCTTTGGGGTTTGCACTTTTTGATATGCCTTTAAGTCACCTTACTATTATAAAAGGGACTTAAATATTTAAAGTGGAAAATGAACAATCTTAAGTCATATTAAGGCATATGGAGGGTCATGAGGAAGATGATAAATCACCTCTCATTCTATAAATTGTAATGCCATTCCCATTGCAAACGGTTGGTGATTGATCTTGTAAATTCAAGAGTATATTGCACCTTGAGAGAACAAAGGAGATAGCCATTTTCTTCTATTCCCCCCCTTCTCAATTTCATTCCATTTCTCCACTATGTACAACTTTTGTCTAAGCAATCAATACAAGAAGAAGGAGTTTCTATTCTTTCTTTGACTAAGGTGTTTCATGATACTTTGTGTTCATCAAATTCTATTTGGTCTTGTTGCTATTTGCAGGGTTGTTTCTTCTCATGAATGCATGTGTTGAAGTTTCTAACTAGTGTGTGAAGTAATCTGATTATCTACCCACATGATTAGTTCTCCTACCTCTTTTTTCACTCCCTTTCCCTCTTTCAAGCAAAGTCCTCTCTTGCAGGTATCTATAAGCTTTACTGCAGGGTCAGTGGAGTGTCCCTATTGGATCCCTGATCGAAAGGCCACCACATAAATCCACCTTTTCTTGTGCATGCATATACGATAGCTACACTGATTAAGTAGAGGGACTTAGATTCCTAAAGCGTTGGCAAGAAATGCACAAGTTTTTCCACTTGACAAATTTTCTTGCTAACACTATCCTAATGTATGAGAATTTCCTGAATTGTATGAAGAGGATGCCATATATTGATATTAATTATTTAGCTTATGCAGACACTCTTTCAGGCGTATTCCCCTCAAGAATCCTAACAATAAACATTGTAAATGCATCATTTACCCTCAAATGGTGTAACTTACTATTCTCAAAGGTAAGTTGTGGATAGAGTTCATAGACAGGTTCATTCTTCTTATCCTCTTGATCTGACAATCCCACCCATATTCTGTAAGCTAAAATTGTGTACATAAGGTATAATATCATGTAGAAGGTTTTAATCTGATGCTAACCAATTTCTCAGTGAGATTTTCACAAATTATTTCCCCCTAGTTTAAGATTTCTTTTCCTTCACAAATGATGTTAATGTAGACACACATCCAAAATTGAAACTCATTGGTGGAAGGTAGGCCCATCAGTCTTGCAAGAAGAGTGATCATATTTGACACTTCCACCTTGAAATATGATCTATATTGAACCTTGGGAAATTTTGAAACTCCTTTCTTTGGGGCCTTGAGCCATAAGTTGGCTATCATTTCTTTGTACCTATCTTTATCTTGGTGAAACAAATTTTGGGCTTGGGCCAAGGTAAGGGTATTAGAATTCTCAAACACAGGGATACTTAGGGCTGAGTTCATATGACCGACATAAAGTTTGGAAATGATCTAGCCTTGGTAATCTTTAATTTCTTTAGTTACAAGATCAAAGGATGATGCATAAAAAATAACACTATCATTGCACTGGAAAGAGGGGAAAACTGACAACATAGGTAATTCCACAATTTTTGATAAATTAGGCCATGAAGGTAGGAACATTATTCAATAATTGGGGCCCATAAATAATTTAGGTTCAAACGTATCACATCACTATCTCCTATATTCAATACACAAGTTTCCAAAGAAGAGATGTGCTCATACCCCCCATACTGGAACTTCATGGTGGAAAAGGAGGGGAAAGACTCAAAGGAATGGAACTCATACATAGATTTTAGGAGAAACTAAGGAGAAATGCACAATACTCAATTTGATACCAAGAAAAACTAGGAGTTTATAGAATGAATAGCCTTTTTCATAGGAAGAACGTTGTTCGAAAAATGGTCCTGGAGCAATTTGAATTTTTGAAAATGGCTAAAAATCATCAAGTTATGGTTGGAAATGTGTTTGAGGGCTCGAGAGTGAAAAAAACTAGGCATAATGATACTCATGACTTTGGAATGGTGAAAATGAATCAATTTTACCCCTTTTTATATCAAGCAGCTTGATAAAACAGTCAAAATGATGGTTTCAATAGAATGCAGGGAATAAAGATGTTTGAAGAACCTTTTTAACAACACTTTCTCGTATATTGTAGATATGATAGGGTTTTGGGGAAATGGATTCTCGAGGGAACAAGGGGATTGTGTGCCCAAAAATCCCGAACCAACCGTAATGCGAGAAAACAAATTTATGTGTAGAAGTTGCGGGTTTGCAGGGAACAGGGGGCCGGGAGGAACAAGAGTAGAGAGTGCTTGATTTATTTGAAATATTTGCAACTCTAAGGAAACTTGCATGAAAAAAAGGTAAGGCCCACAAATGGAAAGAAAGTGCATAGAAAAAGGATCTGTGGAGAATGGAGGCCTGGGAAGAACAAGGGTCATGAGTTCTAAAAAAAATTTGAAATACCTGAAATACAAAGACTTTCATGATTACTATGTACAAATTGGGGTTTTGGGGAAATGGAGGCCCAAGGGGACAAGGGGATCAGGTTATTCAAATATCTGAACTATCTACACATTAAAGGATCAAAATGATTTATGGATGAAAAGGGGGTGTAAGGAATAAAAACCGAAAAGGAACAAGTTCCTCTTGTTTCAAAAACTCCTAAAAATCCTTCAAGACAAACAATTTGTAAAAAGAAATGAATTGTAGGGAAATAATGGACTTTGAGAATAGTTCCACAAGACATAAAAAGGTTCGTAAAAAGTGAAACAAAGGCAATGTAGGTAAAGTAGTAATGCGGGGAGCAGGAGGCCTGAGGGAACTTGTTCCTCTTGTTCTTCCAAAACTTGAAATCATCGCAGTACATTGAACTTGACCCTAAAACCACAAAAATGACTAACTGTTTTGATTTTCTCCATTTCTCAGGACTTCACAAAGGCAAATAAATTATTCAAAGGAGTTAATTGAACAAGAAATTTCAAAAAAATTCAAAAATTACACATTTTTTGGGTAGGTAACAACATATGGCTCTTTCTGGGGATTGTACTGACTTGAGACACAGTGAAAATAAGATAGGGCAAAGAGCTACAGAATCTCTTGTTATAAGACTAGTGCTTTATGCATTGGGAATAATTATACAAAACATGAATGTTATGTCAAAAAAATAGCACCCTAGGATTTACACATTATAAAACCCTACTTTTAACTAACATGGGATTGTCTCAAGGTGTGGGACCCTTTCAAATAAGACAAACCTCCAAAGAAGAGAGGTTCCTCTACCTACTCTAATGCTAAAAATACTTCTAGAAAGGGAAACGCAACTATCCTAACACTAACCTATATTTTCTAAGGGACTAGGGAAGAAAGAGATACATAAAATGAAAGATTTAAACTAAGGAAGGTGATAACACCAAGAAAAGGGGGGTGGAGATATCCTTAGTGAGTGAAAATGGAAGGAAATGAGGTAGAAGAGGGAAGAAATAGTACCATAGTTCAAGGAACACATTTAAGCCTCCAATTTCATGGAGCACATCGAATTTAAGTCCTATAAAAGAATACAACATGCACAATATGCCTGAAAATGCAATGAAAGGAAAATGAGGAAACACAACTTGAGATGGGGCTAGAAAAGCTACGAAACACCAATTTTATTGCTTAAAATGATGTACAATCCATTACAATATAGGCACAAGTAAAAAATCCTTTACAAAATGCATAAATTCGAGGCCTGTGGCTCACAAGAGTGCTTGAACAATTTTGGTAGAGTTCCTTTACATTCCAAAATGTCTCTCTTCTCAAATGAGGGAAAAATTTCATATATAGAGAAAGGAAAGCTACCATCTGAGAAAATTCATTAATTTCTTGTACGGAGGTATGAGCAACCATACTAGTTCAATTTACAATGGTAATTTTCTTGCACAATGAATAGGGGTGCCATACCTCATAAAACCAGTTTTTGAGCTACCTTGTATAGTACCATTAATGCCTAGCTGTATCTAAAACTCCTTGTTGATGCCCAACAGGAACCACCAGCTGACACCCAAAAAGAATGGGGAGAGTCACCGCCGACAAGGGAATGATTTTTCACATGACAAGAAGAAATGATGTTGCACGATAGTAAAAGGAGGTTGATTTGCGTCAAGAAGGAAGGATTGTTGTACAATAGTATAGGGGCATGACAGGGAAGGAGGGATGATGTATGATAAGGGGGGAAGGATTGTTACATGACAACAATGAATGATGTCATGCAACATGAGGAAAGAAGTGACATGTGTCAAGAAGCGGTGGTTGATGCGTGTAAGGGAGAATGGTAAAAAAAATGATAACCAGATCGTACTAAGCCAAGAACACAACAGCTAATCAAATACCATGATCAATAAGATGAAATAAATTTTCCATAATAACTTTACATAAAACCTTCGCAAACAAATGAGCAGCAATATCATATATTATTATGGAGCTCAAAATGAAATAAAATGAGAATGGGCCTTACTTATATAGGCAAGGAATAACAATCTAAGAACGAGTCAAGGTCCTAGATCAAGCCATAAATCAAGGAAATAAATAGTCATCAAAAAACTAGTTAAGCCCATATATTTAGGAGAGAACTAGACATCAAGGATCTAGTCAATACCATAGATCAAGGAAAGAACTATACCTAACAACTAGAAAATATCTCCTAATATCTAAATAAGATAAAATAAATATCCACACACATAAGTGGGTGGGGATAAATACAATAAAGGTAAATAATGTACCTAGGTGAACATGAGCTAAGGTAAATACCTAATCACATGTCAGGGGGAATGGTTGACGTGCGTCAGGGAGAAAATGGTTGACGTGTGTCCAGAAGGGATGTTATTGCATTATAGGAGGAAAATGGTGACACAGATCAAGAAAAAATTGTTGAAATGCGTTAGGAGAATGGTTGACATGCGTCAAGGAGAAAATGGTTGATGTGTGTCTGAAAGGGATGCTGTCATGCGACAGGAGGAAAGCGGTGACATGTGTTAAGAAGTAGTTGATGCACGTAAGGAGAATGGTTGACGCACGTCAAGGAGAAAATGATTGATGTGAGTCAGGGATATAATAATTGATGTGTGTCCAGAAGAAAATGGTTAACGCGCGCCCGGAAGGGATGATGTCATGCAATAGTAAAGGGGCATTGACACGCGTCAGGAAGATTATTGACACACATAAAGAAGGTAGTTGACGTGTGACAATGAGGTGACAATCCACACATTTTCCATGTTGAATATTAAAACAAACCTGACTCCAAACCTTCGCCGTGGCTTGCAAGCTCACTGCGAGATACCCTATATATTACTCCCCATTAACTATCAATGTCCATACTTGTAGGTTAATCCATTTTGAAAGGGGGGTACAAATATAGATAAAAATTTGGTGACTTGTAGGGTGATCTTCCTACTAGATCTGAAAGACCAGTGATTTCACATCCATTGGGCATGGAGTCATTTTGATTGCTTAAACTGGTCTGATGCTCGAAACCCCATAAACCTCTGAAACACTGTTGGGACATTATGTTGAGTAGACAAAGTGTGATACTTAGCAGAAGGCACACAAGAGGTTCGCATGTGAGAACATGGCATAGTCAAAGGCATGGATGGATAGGGAAGGACACACGTGCGAAAGACAAGGGAAGATTCGAGACTTAGCTGTTTTCATATGTACAGGCTATTTTTCGAGATAGTGTGTAGAGAACACAAACTAGATAAAGACTTGCATGTCACACATCGGATATATTTAGAAGAGTGGCTACTAAGCACTTTACATGGGTGTGGAATAATAATAGAATTACTAATGCCAGTTAACTATAAGAGGTATATTGTTAGCGCACTTGCATGTGTGGCTATTATTGTAAAGGTGCATGGCTATTTTTGGCATGTGACCTATTTTGGGAGTTATACAAGTAGTGAAGGGAAATTCCCCACCCTTATAAATATGTAGTGATCTACGTAGTATAGGAGGATGATGTGAGAATTGAATTGCTGTGAGATTATGTTGTCAGATCTGATGTGTGCATGAGCTTATGGTATTACTTGTTGTAATAAGCTTATGTGTATTTATTGTGTTTAATATAATGGAGTGTAATGGTTGAATCTGAGTATTAATCCTGAGTATAATTGGTTCTTGCATGATTGAATTCATTATGGATATTATTTAAATCTATTACTCTATAGATCTAGATCTAGACATGCTATGTAGAATGTTATTTTAATTATGGATCTAAATGCATAAAGCATTCATCATGCTAACATCCTGTAAAAACAACCTGAAAGAGGGGTCTGATACCTTTGTGTGCTTTAGGTGAGCACTCAACCTAGGCTGAGTGATGTGCCAGTGCACCTGGATTATTACTGGTAAATTATAGGCTACATCATTGGTTTTATTATTGGGACCTCTTTTTTAAGTTGTTTTTAGGATGGTTCGCAATGAATACATACCAATTGACCTTAGCAAGTGTTGAGGAGTGGATACATGATCTAGAAGAAGAATATACATGGATTTTCAACACCAGATCTGATTTTAACACACACACATGGGTGGAATAGAATCTATATGATAGTTCGTATGAGATCTTCTTCACTATTTTTCTGGTAGAACTATACGAGTGGCTGGTTGCTTATGAGTCTAAAAGGGATTGGAGGTATTACACTCTTGTTTGGATGTAAGAAGAGTTTTAGGCCCTCTATAATGCTGATCTAATTTAGACACGTGCTATGGATACTTGGTTTCATAGTGTTCTGAATAACTATATTATAGAGTACTCAATTTCCACTTATTCTTTCCTAGAGGTCGCAGAATTCCAATTTTTACGATATCCCAGGGGAACTTATCTATGAGGCATTCCACTGGTGATAAAATATTGATGGTAACCTTGAACTTAGAAAGAAAACCGATGGCTAACTTAACCCACCACAAGCGGGGGTAGGAGCAGGTTTGGTGAAATATGGAATACCTAGCAACAGAAAGATAGAGAGAGGAAAGGTGGCTTAAGTATAATGAGGTGCACAAGAGGGAGGTAAAGAAGTAGCGGGATGTTGTAGAACGAATGACATTGTGGAAAGAGATGGCTCATAAAGGATTTGAATTTCACGCAAAAGACGTGGAACCGGAGCATCAAGAAATCCCCCATTTGGGAAAACATGATAGGGAACCCCCCTCGGACTCACATAGAAGTGCACCAGTAGAGATGACCTGGGCCATGGGCACGCATCTAAATCTACCTGGAAACCTTTCCCTTGTGCTTGGTCTTCCAGTATCTAGTATGATAAATAGTTAGCAAGCTAATTTAGGCAGTGGGAGAGTAGGAGTAAGTCATATAGCAAGTACATTGATGGTAGGGAAAACGTCTTCATTGTTGTTTGGAGGTACCTTTTTAGGTGTATCATCCACACAGAATTCAAGCACACAAAATTTTGGAATCACTTCTAGGAGTGGTAATACTTTGCAGACTGTAGGGGTGTAGTTTATTACTACTTTTGGGACACAGGGAACTACATCTTCTGGTCCATCTCCAGCTACAGGTGGAGGATCAAGAGGTATAGTGGTTCTAGTTCTGATGGCTTTTGTGGTTCTTGAGGTAGAGGAAACACATGAGGTTCTGGATTAGGTGGGAAAGGTCTACATCAACCCTAGAATATTTACATGGAAATGTCTCTTCATCTTCTAGAGTATAGGGGCATAAAAGATTCTACTGAACACATGCACATGTGTGAAGTCTTGTGGCGTGTAAAATGAATCACGTCTTATGAGCATAGGGAAATTCAATTTGCCACTACATTACAAGTGTGTACGCATAGCTGGTACATAAAGTTTGAACCTAATTAGAATTACGTAGACTATGTAGCTTTAAAGATGCTTTCCTTAAATATTTTCACATCCCTGAGTTCAAGCATAAGAGTATAAGTGCACTCAAGGATATTAATCAAAGCACTACTGAGAGTGTTAGAGAGTATGATTCCCATTTCAAAACACTTTTATCTAAACTCTCTTATGATATTCATGCAAGCCAACATGCGCAATGGTTTTTTAGAGGTCTGATTACACCTTTTAGAAGGGTGCTATCACATAAGACATACACTGATCTGTGTGGGGCACTTGAAGCAGCTTTATGCACTGAGACAGTCGGAAGTATAGACACTGGGGTGATCCCATTTTTGGAAGCATAGATCGCAACCATGAAAAAGTAGTTGGAGAAGCTATCGACAAATTCAACATGAGACACACACGAGGATTTGGTGTACAAATTGTAATGTGGAAGGTCACACAAAGGATAGTTTTCCCCGCATATCAGTACAATCATTACTACTAGACTGTGAGATATGTCATTTGAACCATGATGCTAGCCACTACCCATTATTACAATGTGCAATAAGGAAGACTGTCTCTTGCTACTGTAAGATTTATAGGTCTACAACTCATGGCATAGAATACTACTGAATGATTGGTCAGATTCATGATGCTATAGGTATTGGTGTACATCAAACAAGAGTATTAGATAACTCTAAGGGAAAGAATAAGCATTAGGATCAAGATCACAATCAAGTGCGCTATGATTGGAACGAAGGACCTTTTGAAGGAGGTCATGGTAGAGGTCAAGAATACTACAGTGGATTCAAGGAATGAGGCTGTGGTGGTGGATGGGGCAAGTTTCCTCACAGAACATGTTATACATGTGAATCTCATGACTACTACAGGTGCAAATATCCTCAGAATATTACATGTTCTTTTTGTGGAAAGAATCATAGTTATGAGGAATGCCCAAAAATATATGAGCATATTAGTAAGTACCATAAACAAGAAAACAAAGGCACATTTATGGTTAGGATACACCGTGATGTGGAAAATCAATAGATGCCCAAGTTGAAACTAGAATCTGAGGCATTTCCTATAAATATCACTATCCGCACTGAAGCGGCACCTGCCAAAGAGGCATTGCAGCAAAAGCCTACCATCACTAAAGAGAAGGTTCTACATGCACGGTACCTAGATCTTTCCCATCAGAAGGAGTTTTATTAGGAAACCATAGAGGTACTCATAAATATTCAGGGTGAAATATAGTATTAAAAGGAGTAATCACGGAAGATGGAGCAAAAGAAAGTAGTAGAAATAATCCAATCTGATATGAATGAATTGAAAGAAGTGGGAAAGATGTTGCACTAAGAGAATATCATTCCTCTGTTAGGGAATTGGTTAAAGGGAAACACTCAGTGGCAAGTATTAAGATTGGATGACAAATCCTACATATGAATCTTCCCCCTCATAGCTTAGATTATGACAAAGAAATCACTCTGAATGCTATTGTGGATGGGTCGATTTTGAGTAATATATTGATTGATACAGGCATAAAATTCAATGTTCTTACTTTATATGCATGGGTACAAATGAGGAGACCTCCATTGTAACCATCTTTGAATGTACAGTTCATGGCTAACTAAACTAAGGCCACTCCCATTAGAGTTTTAAAAGATACATCCATTACCATACAAGGATCGAAGTTCACTGGGGATTTTTTAGGTTTTAGTGCTAACAGAGGTAGATAGCCTCCCAAATATACTTGGGCATCCTTGGTGCTATGAAAATAATGTTGATCTTTGGTTCAAAAAGGGTTATATCAGTTTTGAAAACAAGGAGGAAAGAGTTCTTATCGCTTTAATAGATGGCAAATTTGTGCCCTATGTCGAGCCTTTGAGTGAGGAAGACCTGAATAGGATTTATGTACGCACCATCCAAGACCCAAAGGTAATTGATCCATCTAAAGAAGGAATACTTTAGTGGGAAGATGAATAATTTATTAGCGATACTACAAGTGTTGCTTGTGATAATTGGGCTCATAGTACTTATGAGTTGGTAGGGCGCGAAGTAAAGAGTACATTTGCGTGGGACAATAGACCCGCATTGTATCAGGAGAATAAGTAACAACTCGGTACCTAGTTACATTGGAGAAGGATACCCTACAATATTTCTACATGCCATGGAGGAATAAGGTATAGACCAATAAAAGAGATGAAATATGCTAGCATATACCTTCCTCAGGATAGTAGTGCATTGGTGGGTGGTTCATAAGGATAATCTGGTAGGATGGAATGAAATTAGGATTTATCTTTCTAGTAGGATCTTCAGGAGCAATGCACCTACTCAAATATGTACTTATCATGGTAATCAACATGTTCAACACCACGTTCAGCAGTGTGAGAGATTCTAGATAGAGGGGTAGGAAGCTTTACCACCTTTTCTCTAGGTGTAAAATTTTTGTGCCACTTTACAAGGTTGCGTGTGTGCTTGGTATGTATATGTAGAAATCCATAGAGAGACTAGAAATTGGAAGGATTTAAGTGTGGGAATGATCCATACATTTGCATATTTCTCTACTAAACCTCTAGTAGTAGAGGCATTAAGGGTTATAAAGTGCTTAACTATGGGGGATAGTGCCAAGGTGGAAGAACTCATTTAGGAGTTGTTTGATGAAGAAAACTCAGGAGTGCGTTTTGATGAAGAAACAAAGAAAAATTCCATACTACTTAAGCATGCTTTCCTTGAGAAGGAAAAAGGAAATATGGTCTATTAAAAGGTATTTTAGGGCATGAAATATATTTGTTTACAGATGGCTTCTCTGGGTATCATCAGGTTAGGATTTCCTAGGAGGATTAGGAAAATACTACTTTTACTACTGAATGGGGCAGCCCATGCCTATAATGTGATGCCTTTTGGTATGAAAAATGTGCTTGCAGTATTTTCACGCATAGTTGTTCAAGCATTCAAAGATTTTATTCACAACTTCTTATAGTTTTATTTAGATGATTGGATGGTGTATGGACTTATTAAGAATCATTGTGACAATTTGTGCTTGATGTTTGAAAGATGTAGACAGTTGAGTATTTCTTTGAACATCAATAAGTGCATATTTTCTAAACCATTTAGTACTTTGTTAGGGCACACCATCTATAAGGAAGGATTGTTGGTTGATCCAACTAGGGTTGCAATCATTATTGGCCTGGAGGAGCCTACCAGTCAAAGTGAAGTGCGTAGATTCTTGGGTCACACAGGGTATTATAGGAACTTTATAAAGGGATATGCTAAGGTTGATGCACCCTTGGAGGAGTTAGTAAAAGGAAAAGGTACATTCTACTAGGGAGAACCACAACAACATGCATTCAAGACATTGAAGGAGAAACTTACTACAACACCTAATTTGTGCTTTCCTTTGTGGGACCAATCATTTCATGTACATGTGGACGCCTTTGACATGGCCATTGGTGCAGTGTTGGCTCGGCCTGGAGAAGGTATTATAGATCATACTATCTATTTTACTAGTATAAATTTGACTCATGCAGGGTAGAATTATACAACTTTAGAGCGCAAATCTTTGTCGATTATCTATGTGCTACATAAATTCAAACACTACCTGCTAGCAACACCATTTGTATTTTATATCAATCACATGACATTGAAGTATTTGGTAAACAAGCCTATTTTGTAGGGGCACATTTGTAAATGGGTACTCCAATTCTGAGAATTTGATTTCAGAGTTGTGATAAAACCAAGGAAGAGTAATTCTGGACTAGACCATCTATCCAGAATATAGTCAGGAGAAGAAGCATAGGCAATTAAAGATACCATCCCTGATGCACATTTATATAGGTTACAACATGCTCCATCAGAGTTAGAATACATTTTGTCTTTCTACGAATAGGTATGGTGCCAAAAGGGATGAAATCCTTAAAGAATAAAAAAATTGCTATTTGCATGACACCATTTATGTTGATTAGCGGTGACCTGTACAAGTTAGGTCAGGATGAAGTATTACATTGCTATGTACTAGAACATGAGCACACATCTATCATTGAGGAGGCTCATGGTGGTATTGCACATTAGGGATAAAAAGATCGAGTTAGGACAGATGGTGCTTCTTTATGATTCTAAGTTTCTACGCCATCCAGGAAAACTCAAAGTACATTGGTTAGGACCATATGTTATCACTCACATACTTGAAATAGGAGCTTATCAGTTAGAAATGCTGATGGAATACGGTTACCCAGTTAATTCAACGGGAGTAGGCTGAAGCCCTACTGTAAATATGTCTTCCTGGTGTTTGTAATAAGGCAGTATTGTGATTTAGATTAGGTTTTCAATTATGTATTCCCTTAATGTATTTATTTCTTTGTCACTATGTTTTTTCAAATTAGTTGGTGTTTTGTGAAATAAGTGCATTTACACGCCAAAAGATTATTACCATTTGCAATATTTTTATGCACAATGGACTACACATACCATTTGTGTGGGGTGGTTATTGAGAAATGGGTACACATAAAGGAACAAACTACTATAGGTGCTATTTAAAGTTTGAAGAGTTGGTGAATAGAAGATTACTTCCAAATAAGGACCATAGATGGAGATAAATGAAGGAAAAATATAACACAAGGTAAGCATCAACCATGGAGACTACCAGGAGAAGGCACAGTGATGAGGTACTCAGGCGTATGGAAGCACACTGAAGAGAAGTTTGTACCTAGAAGGTAGGAAGGAGTGCTAAAATGTTATATCTGAGGTGTGAAGATGCACCGCGTAGAAAAATGTGAAGAGGGTCAATTAATGAGGATTATTGGTAGGTGAAGGAGTAATAAATACACCAAATTTTACAAAATCTATATAAGGAAGGGATACGAGTTCATTTTTACCGTTGTAAATTACAAAAAATTGAATGAGATAAGTGCAAAGCGAGCTGAGTGAATTGTGTTAAGGTGCAAAGAGTGTGAAAAATATGTGGAGAGAAGATTTGTGTGCAGGGGAAGCTTACGCCCTATTGGTGGAGGGTTTGAGCAAAGCATAGCATTACAAAAGAGATAGGGCATGTGATTTAACCTAGGGCACGCATATTGAGTTAGGGTTTGAGTTTGCACATTGCAGAAGATAGAAGGTGAGTAATTGAGGACAAAAATTTCTAATTTATAGATGGTACCAAAGAAAGCACCTACCGTAGGAGCCAAAGGGAAGAAGAAAGTGGAATAAGAGGTTGAAATTGCTCCCGAGAGAAATTTTTTAGAGATGTAATAATGATAAGGCATGATAGTGGGACAAGAATGGGATTCTCAAGTTTGAAAGTGTAAGCTAAGTGATTATAACCACTACACATTGGATAACAAAAAGGAATTGGACGTGCTATTGAGTATGAAGACGAACAAGCACACCACAGAGGACATGCCAGTGTATGATGACACTGAAGAGAAGTTACTAAAGTAGATTAAAGTTTACCAGTTGTACGAGCTTCCATATTTTGGAAAGTATGAACCTTTGTATGAGTGGCTGATGAGTAGGGTACATGAAAACTTTTTTCTATTTCGTTAGACACATGATAAGGATAACAACCACTTTGATTTAAATGATAACAAGATTAAAAGGTAAATGACTGGATCTAAATAGTGACTTGACAGATAAAGAATCCATCTTGGAGATACAGAAGGAGTTAGAGTATACCAAGGATCTGCATGGAATGGATATCGATAAACTAAAGCAGTACCCAGTTGTACAAGAAACTACACATCTAGTCACCAAGTTGAATGATCATGAGAGATGGTCCCAGGTGAATATAATGTGGCTACACATTGCAAGGAGAATGTCATAGAGAATAATTTACAACATATCAGGCTACATCATGGAGAGTATTATCGAGGAAGTGCATACAAGTGAGAAAATTAGTTTTGGCACTATCCTATTATCCCTAGTATTTATGGAAATTGGAGTGCTCGATGGGCCAAAGAACAAGATCTGGGAGTACCCCATGCAAAATAATTCCTTGCAGAAACATTTGAGAAGTACTTGTGTGAAGGGTCAATGAGTGGGCCATTCAAGTAGAGGGCAGAGATGTGATATGACAGGATCCACATTGAAATTGAAGACGAGCGGTCCATCCCCAAAGAGTTTCCTTTGGTGGTGGGAAAGGTAGTCCAGTTCATAGTATATCAACACTTTTGCATCATGTGATTTGTGATGAAGGATGGGACCTGGAGCCCCAGGTGTAAGTTTTTGTATTCCTTCATAGCATGCTACTTCTAGGCATCAGTTCATTGGTTTAATAATGTGTGACACCTAAATTTTGTTTTAGAAAAGGTAGACTGTGACTACCACACACTGCGTAAGACTTATGTATATCCAAGTAAGACTACCTTCATTGAGAGGCTAATTTTAGACATGATAAAAATGAAGCCCATGAGTTTGGAAATTGGAGACAATGGGGCCACATTTATCTACCTTCAGCTTAATCCTAAGTTGGAGGGTAAAAAATATGTGGATAACGATTTTGTGCTCCCAGGGATGCCTACGGGAAATCATACAGTGGAGAATGTACCATCTCTGAAGCCTACTAAACCTATAGAGGTAGATGATGAGGAGGAAGAGCGTGAATATAGTGGAATCTTGGTACATAGAGGGTGAATGCAACCCTTAGACTAGGTAGAATTTGAGCATGCAAGTACTCCACCCCAGGCACAAGAAGAAGGAGACGAATAATTGGAGGTAGTAGCAGACCTTAAAGAATGATGCTTTAAGAGG
The DNA here is from genome assembly GCA_019776745.2 of Taxus chinensis. Lineage (NCBI taxonomy): Eukaryota > Viridiplantae > Streptophyta > Pinopsida > Cupressales > Taxaceae > Taxus > Taxus chinensis. The sequence continues at coordinate 683,036,098 of CM034152.1, forward strand.
GTGTTTAGGTCGACAAGAACTCAAGGTGCTAATCCACAATAAGTACAGAGATTACCATGATTCTCTCCACAAAAGGAGACAACTGAGAAGAGAAGGAGAAAATTAAAACTGAACAAGAAGGTAGAGGAGTCTGAAGAGAGTGCGTCCGAATCTCCTACACAACTAGAGGACGTGGAAGAGCTGAAATATGAAGAAATTAGAGATGAAGAAATGAAATATGAGGATGTGAAGAATGGAGGAGAAGGGGTAAAGAAAGGAGAAGTAGGACTAGATAATGCTAAAAACATAGAAGATTCAGCTCCAAATCTTGGCGCTCCAGTTCCTAAGGGGCTTAGAACTAAAAGAACATGTGGAGAGTATATTGTTCTTTATTTGAGATATGCCGAGGTCATAAATAAAATTTTCTACACCCGTTTTCAAAGCATGGTGATCCCTAATGAGTTATATAGATGGGAGCTGATGGATGAAGACATGGCCACCACGTGCACAAGGAAGAAATTGTTTGTCTATGCACACACACATGGATGAGCTAGACTTCGATGTATGTGAAGAATCTTGTGTGTTAAGAAGGTTGAAGAAGGCACCTTAGGCTAGACATACAACCATAAAACCCACTGTTATGTCTTATGAATAGGTAAGTAATGCCTTGGTAAAAGTATCTACAGAGGTGGCACGGAGGAACATAAAAATATTTACCACTATCAAAGCACTAAGAGAAGAGATCAGTTGCAAAGATCCAGAGATCACACGCTTGAAAGGAGAGAAGGACCTGGAGCAGAAGAATGATGGAGTCCTTATCAACATGGAAGAGGAGATCAAAGACAATTTCCTAAAACCGAGACCATACTTGGAGTCCAAGGTACATGAAAGGTTCCCTTCGACTATGCACTATGTGCGTACGTTAGTTGATTTGGTGCTAGAGGAGGGACCAGTTTGGATGCCGACACCAAAGGAGCCTGAGCAAGAAGTAGAGCGAGAAAAGGCTTCAGTATTGTGAAATATTCATCACATGCGGCAATGCTCCAAACCTTGCGGGAGGAGCTGAACAAAGCAGATCAAATGTTGAATATTTGTACAGCTCCAGAGGCAATCATAAGAATAAGGACCATGGTAGAGGACAATGAGGTCCTGAAGGAAATGAAGGATGAAACCTTGGGGCACACAAAAAGATTGGAACTAGTAAAGCAAAAGCGCAAGGCCTTTGTAGCGACCCAGGAGCCCCATAAGAACATATTGGATGAATTTGGGAAACTTATAGTATAGAAGGTGGATCTTCTAGAAGGGAGAATGTATGCAATGTATAACATTATGTTAGTATTATAGAATGAAAAGGGGGAAATTTCCCAGGATGAATTGGAGTCTATTGCAGTAAATATTCCAGAAAAAGTAGAGGCCGCGCTGAATTAGTGTTAAACATTAGAGGTAGAGATAAAAGAAGAATATACAGAACTAATTCTTCTAGTTTAAGCAAAGGATGTCGCAGAGTAAATTATTATTCTTTGTATAGTAATTCTTTACATTCATCCATTCATTATTCTTTTTTCAATCCATATTACAAAGAAACCATTGCTAGGGTGGTAATGTAGTTTAGTCTGGGGTAATGTTGAGAATACAAAGTGTGACACTTAACAAAAGGCACACAGGAGGTTCATGCATGAGAAAAAGATGCATTCAAAGGCATGGAAGGATAGGGAAGGACACACATGCAAAAGAAAAGGGAAAATTTAGGAGTTATCTATTTTCACATGTACGGGCTATTTCTGGAGATAGTGTGCAGAGCACACAAACCAGATAAAGACTTATGTATTACGCATCGTCTATTTTTAGAAGAGTGGCTACTAAGCGATTTGCATGGGTTTGGACTAATAATATAATTTCTACTACCAGTTAACTAGAAGAGTTCTATTGTTAGCACACTTGCATGTGTGGCTCATATTGTAAAGGCACATAGCTATTTTTAGCATGTGACGTATTTTGGGAGTTATGCAAGTGGTGAAGGGCAAGTCCCCACCCTTATAAATATGTAGTGATCTACATAGTATAGGATGATGATATGAGAATTGAATTTCTGTGAGATTATGTTGTCAGATCTGATATGCACATGAGCTTATGGTATTACTTGTTGTAATAAACTTCTATGTATTTATTGTGTTTAATTTAATGGAGTGTAATGGCTGAATCAGAGTATTAATCCTGAGTATAATTGGTTCTTGTATAATTGACTTCATTATGGATATTATTTAAATCTGTTACTCTATAGATCTAGATCTGGACATGCCCTATAGAATGTTATATTAATTATGGATCTGAATGCATTAAGTCTTCATCATGTTAACATCCTACAAAAACAACCTGAAAGAGGTACCCTGATACCTTTGTCCCACTTTGGGTGAGCGCTCAGTCTAGGATGAGTGATGTGCCAGCGCACCTAGGTTATTACCAGTAAATTCTAACCAACATCATATTATTTCATCATCAGAACCTTTCCTTGAAACTAGAAGGTGTAACTGAAACAAAGCACAACTATGTACAAATAAAAAAATCAAACATATCCCAAATGGAACATGTAGAGAGTGCAAAAGCACTTATCTACAAGAAAACCTAGCTACAAAACAATAGTGTGCCAAAAACACTTAGAGGAATTAAGAACCTAAACTAGTATGTACAGGAATGAGATTCATCCTTAGTAACAATGCTTTAAGTAGATCTAATGGTCTAGATTATGCAATTCTTCTTCGTCCGAATTTGACAATTGGAAGGCATTGTTTTCTTTGCACCCTGAAATCAATTAAGGGTCACTCCATAATGCATCAAACTTGGAGTGCCTTCCTAGTTTGGCTCTGTCTACATCCCATTTCATGACCAAGTCTCCTTCTTGGAAATTTTTGTTTTTGGTCTTTCTGTCAAAGCTCATCTGTATTTGCGCTTGGTCCTTCTCCATTGTTTTCATGGCCTGGATTCTTATCTCTTCTATCTCCATGAGCTCTGCATACCTGACTTCCATAACTGGAAGCTCAAACAACTATAGTTGCTTAATAATCTCTAAGGCTAGTAACTCAAGGGATATGACATTCATTCTTATCTTCCATAAACTAACCTGAAAGGGGAATAACCAGTTGACTTCTTGGGAGTGATTCTATCAGCCCAAAAGGATGATTTCAATTTGGTATGCCAAGTCCTCTGGTTTTTATTAAGAGTTCTTCTTATGATTCTTAACAAGTTTTTATTCATGGACTCTACTTTCCCATTACCCTGGGGGAAGTAGTTAGAATAAGTGATCAAGTAGATGCCATTTCTAACAGCCTAATTAGATATCTTTTCTCCAAGAAAAGATAAGACATTATCTGATATTATAGTGGAAGGGACAAAAAACATTATTACAATACCTTCATAGAAATCTAGAATTTTGGCTTCATTTGCTTCCTTAAGTGCAACTGCTTCTATCCACTTAGTGAAGTAGTCCATGGATAGAAGAATCCATTTGTGACCTAGGTTGGAACTTAGATTGATCACCCCAATAAAATCTAGCCCCCATTGCATGAAAGGTTGTTTAACTAAGATAGGATGGAGTGGGAGGGCTGTTAGCTTCTCTTTTCCTATGAATAAGGCACACTTCTTACATTTCTTGATCCATGAGTAGTAATCATTGAAAAGATTAGGCCAGTAATAACCAGCCCTCATGACTCTAATAGCTATTGATTTTGGGAAAAAATGACCACCTGTCTCTCCATCATGAAACTCTTGTAATTCCCTCTCTATTTGATATGTCTTGATGCACCTTAGAAGGACACCATTCACATCCCTTTTGAACAAAATATTAACTATAAACACACATGGGATGCAATGAAGTCTGAAATAATTCATTTTGGATTTACTCAATCCTTGAGGACTTTGACCCATTTGAAGGAAGTATACAATATCTTGAGTCCAACAAGGAATGGGTATACCACCTACAGCCTGTTCCTTATTATCTTGCAACACCATAATAGATCCTTCCTCATCTCTTGATTCAGCATAGTGGTTGGAAGCTAGATGCTCACACAATCCTTTCCCCCTAACTAATTTGATCACATTTATATCAATATCATACCCCATGACCTTGGTTATCCAACTAACTCTCTTTTTATTAAGGTCCTTGTTTAAAATAAAATCTTTATACCATCATGTGAAACTAATAGATGAATTCTGTTATTTGACATTAGATGCCTGAATTTCTTTAAAATTCTAATCACAACAAGGACATGTTTCTCAATGAATGAATATCTCACCTCATAAAATTCAAGTCCTTGGCTGAAGAATGTAATAGGCTACTCTAATCCTTCTTGGTTTGCCTATACAAGTATTGCATATATTGCATCTATGCCACCAAAAGCATATAGGGTGAAATCCTTTGAGAAATCTTGATTGATGAGGGTTAGAGCCTAGGCAATGACATGCTTTATAGCTTCAAATATTTCTTTTCATTCAAAATTCCATTTGAAATCCATGCTCTTATTCAACATCAATGTTAATGGCTTGACCAACTTAGCAAAGTTAGGAACAAATCTCCTAACAAAATTATTTTTCCCGAAAAAACTTTAGAGAGCCTTCTTATGACATAGCAATGGTAGAGCATGGATAACCTCAACTCTTTCTGGATCGATCGTTATCCCTTCCTTTGAAATGATGTGGCATAATAGCTTTCCTTTGCGAGCCAAGAATATGCATTTTTCGGGATTCAAGGAAACTCTGAATCTCCTGCATCTTTGCAACACTTGTCTAAGGTGAAAGACGTGACTTGTTACATTCTTTGAGAACATAGTGATATCATCTAGATAAACAAGCACTATCATTTTGATTAATCCCTTGAACGCCATATCCATAACTTGCTAAAATGTTTTTCTAGTGTTAGACAATCCACATGGCATCTTCCTATAAGCATAAGTTCCCACTTCATAGTGAAGGGTGTCTTGAACTGATCCTCTTCTTTGACCACTATATGATTATAGACTGATTAGCCATCCAACAATGAAAACCTTTATAAACTAGATACAACCTGTCAAATCTACTCCATTGAAGGGAGTGGATAATGTTCTTTGAGTGATGCTCTATTTATATCCTAAAAATCCACAAACAACTTGATTTCTCCATTTCTCTTCCTTACTGGCACCAAATTCACAACCCAACTTGAATGTTTAATAGGAAAGATGATGCTCTCCTCTATCAGCTTATTCATCTCTTTCCTCACGAGAGGTTTAATGTGAGGATTCACCAACCTTTTCTTCTTTCTGATAGGCTTAGATTCTCGATCCAACTCAATAGTATGCTGTGCAAATTTTGGATTAAAACCTCTTAAATCTTTATAATTCCAAGAAAACAGATTTGGTAATTCCTGACAGAGTTGGGTAAAATCAGATTTCTCTTGTTGAGTTCTCACCTTTATGATTTGGAGTAACTTACCCTCTCCAACTAAAATTGGTTATGAATATTCACCTTTGACCTAAATGTTGGCTTTATCCTTCTGGAATTGGTCATTTGGAGTGAAGTTGGATTCAAGAGTCACTAGGCCTTTTGGTAACTTATTTGTCTTCAACTAGACCACTTGATCACCATACCCGACTGCTCCAATATGTATTGATTTATTGAGGAGAAATCAACTTATTCTTGGAGAAAAATTTATGATATGTTGATCCCTTTCAAATACTCTCCAACTTGTATTGTTATCTAGGAACAACCAGCCTTACAATCACTCTAATATGAGGCTAAGTTTGATCTCTCTGGATACTGTCAACAACATTAAACACTGCCCTTACTGCTACAAGTCTGTCCACAACCTCATTTTTCTTCCTTGATAGGGACTCAATTTTGAATTCTTCAAAGTCTTCAATGAGATCCCATACCCTGTTATTGTAGCTCTTTAGTAGAATCATTTTTGGTAGCATTCAGCCCTCTAACTTGGTTTACAATCAACTCACTATCCCCATACACTTGCAAGTTTTTTATACCCCTCTTTCTTGCCCAATGTAATCCATGGATCAAAGTTTCATACTCAGTTGTATTATTTGAACAAGTAAAATGAAAATAGAAAGCTAAGTAGTATTTTATACCTTACAGTGATACAAGCATTGTACCTCCTCCAGTGCCTTGTATACTCCTCGAGCCATCGAAGAATAACCGACATACTTCATTATCATCCTTTTCATCTGATTTGGTGATGCTAGGTAGGAGTGGATTATCTTCGTGTGAACCATAAATTCCTAGCTCATCTTCCTCCATCTCTTTGTATGGATCAAATTAATGCCTATTGTTTTCCCATTCATGAAGAGTCAAATTTGGAATACCTCCAACTTTGTTATATCATTAATTGGGCTTGGTACATATGGATCAATATGAAAGTTTACAATAGGCTCAGATATGATTTTATCCTTAGCTCCATACCTTGTTTTGAAAACATATGTGACCAATCAACAAATAAGTAGCCTCCAATTTTAGCTATGAAGTCTCTTGAAAAGCACAATGCAAAGTGTGGTGGCAAGTCAATCACTGATACATCTTGTAACACTATGACATTGGGGCATGCATATAGTGTGAGGCCCAATCCTTTGATTAATCCAACATTTATCACTGTTGTCCCATCTAATTGCACTACACCTCTAGAAACGACTTCATACTTAATACCCATCTGATCAGCTATTTGTTTGGGAATCACCGAACTAATTTCTCTTGATTCAACCATGCAGTTTTGCACACTATTTTTTTTGATGATTAGAGATATATAGAATGGAGGAGGCTTCAATTTTTTTCCTTGTTGACCTCCATGATTGCCTTCTTTTAGAGCTTCATTAGTGAGCACCTTCTCTTGATTCTTGGATAACTCATTGGAGATGGGCACGTTGGCTATGGCTTCTTGCAAAAGGTCCCTTTGCCCCAGAATTTTCAAAGATTCCCACATAGAGATGCTTACATTAGTTTTCTTCATGTGCTCAATGATATTGAATGAAGGTGGGTTGTTCTTCTACTGCCCTCTACTTGGCACTGTCTTCTCCTGCAAGTGGGATGCTACAATAGGCACATGAGCTGGTCTAGAAGGTGGGTTGGGTTAGTTCTACATACTTGGAGCTGTACTTGGGTTGCTGACTCCTTATAGAGTGAAAGAGGGTTGAGTAGTACTTGGATTAGATGAGTTCCCTTCCTCAAAATTCCTATTTTGTGATCTTGTGTTCGCTACTACCCCTAAGAAGGAAACTGATTTATACCAAAAAATTCCTTTTTTTGTCAGTTCATAAGTGTCGTTTCACTTGAAGGTGCATCTTGAGTTGTTGTTTCCTGCTGATTTTCTTCTTGGCTTGTCTCTTGAGGCACACCAATAGCTTGTACCATCAAGGTATGGTTTAGTATACCATTGAAACATGTTGCCTGGTTATGGAGTTCACTTCAAGGAAAGCACCTTTCATATTCTTGTATAACATTAGTATGGACTACAACCAGTGCCTAGGATGTTAAAGGTGTATTAGGATTGTATGGCCAGAATTGCCTAGAATCTAGGGGATGTCCTTGATTTTTGTTTACAGCTTGGGTGGGAGGTCTATTAGGCTGATATGGAGGCCTATTTGGTTGCGCATGAGGCTAAAAAGGTATTAAATTTTGGTCCTGTCACCTCTTGATGGTCACCAATTCATTTCCTAGGTTCCCCAATTGCTTCATAACTTCTTGAATTTAAGTTGAGGTACTAGAAGCAGAGATAGAAGCTTCAATGCAACTCTAATTTCTAGGGGTAGGAATAGGGGCTAATGTAGGAGTTTGACTAGAACTAGGATTCCCCATTTCTGGATAAATAGGCATATATTGCCTAGGTGCTAGTTTACTGGCTTGGGTTATGAAATTATCAGCTTTGATGGCTATGGCATAAGCTCCGAGTAAGGTTATCCCTCCCATAGATTGAATCATTACAGATATATCACAATTAAAAGATTTTTAGAAATAAAGGAATGCACCTTTAGCAGTTGATCTCAGAGTGATTGGAATTCAGTCCCATGTTCTTTAGAATTTGAAATTGAAGCCAGCCATCTGCTTGTTTTGTGCTCTCTTGATTATAGTCATCTACTCCAGTAGAGTTAGATTTCCTACCTTTTCTCCAAACTAGCTGTTGTCGCCAAATCACTGCACCCTCCGAATGGCCAGCATGTGAATAGGACGTTTGGTGTGATTGGGACACATGGGATCACTTCTCAAGCTGTGGGACTTGGGCTCGAGGTGAACCTCTAGAGAAGGCCAGCTTCCTCTTCCTAAACTAAGTGCTGTACTACTCCTAGTGTAACAAAAATGATTATCTAGTCCTATGCTAACATTTTCATGGGGTTTTAGGGAAAGAGATTTACAGAAATGAAACTATACTAGGGATGGTGATGCACCAAATAAAGGGTGTCTTCAGACTCAGGAAGGGTTAATTTGAAGAGGGTGTGTGCACCACAGGTCAACTTCACCTACTACAACTTAGAGAGGGTACAGGATACCACAAACTAAGAGACACACGTTCCCTTTGTTAAAATTTATCAGACCGAGAAATATACCAGTTTCCCAGTGAAGAAGGATGAACTCAAGAAGGGTGAACAAACACCACAACTCAACTGCATGTAATACTTGACCACTCGATAAGCACAGAACTCCAAGAACCTGCAATAGAACTTAAACTTGCACAGTGTACCTGCAAGTATGAGAAAGGCACAAAGAAGCAAAGAAGGATGAAAGGACCGAGATTAGTCACAAAACACACACTTTTATTACTTCAATAACATGCACAATGCATCATACATTCAGAAGAGGCAATAGTTGCCATTACAGTCTTGAAGAGGAGGCTTGAAAGTTCTCTCAACACACAAGAACAACTTGCAGAAGAGAGAGGATTCTTGAAAAGTATACACTTGCCTGAGATATCTAACTGTCTAACTTGTCTGAACTGTTGAAACCCTTTGAAATGAGCTTCCAACTTAAATTTATAGAAGAATATGTGAGAAAGAAGAGGAAAGGTCATAATTACATTCCTAAATTGAAGGCCCATGATGTATTTATTACAGTTAGTTGAACCACTTGAGAAGGTTCCATCATGGGTCATTAATTGCCTGATGACCTAGTCTTCTCAATTAATTAAAATAATATTTAAATAAAATATTTAAATAATAATAATAATAAATATTATTATTAAAATATTTAAATAAAAATATTAATTTAATTAACATAATGTCGGGACCCCCCCGTTGACCTGTTTGACTTGAAGAGAAGGGGGGTCCATGTGGATAGAGTTTGCACAAATCTCAACTCGGTGAGTTTCGAATCCTCTAACTCGGTGTTGCACTCGATTTTGAACCCCACACCAACTCTTTCCTTACCTTGGCAATTGAGCTCTTTTACATTGAGTCCTTCGAATGGTGAGCTATCAAACTCGATTATTATCGTTTTCCTTGGTTAACTCGAGGCCATTTATGCATTCCATGTTCAAACTTTATGAAACAACACCACGAGATCCCTGCGAAGTCACCGAGCTCTTCATCCAGCAAACGATCTTACCTTTCCTGGGCTCAAACTCACTTGAATACCGAGCTTAACCCAATATTTCTAAAAAGAATGGTTTTACCACAATGCTCAGGATTCTTCCTCATCATGTAACACTTGTAGTAAGAATGTTTTGGCTTTGCCATAATAAGCACAATTTGTACCTTCCAAACGATGAGAAAATGCCATTATCAATAAAGACTTAATACTGTCATGATGATGACCCAGGCTCATGCCCATAACATGTCGATAGACACCCTTGAGATTGATTTTTGGCCAAAGAACCCTTCGGTATTTTGGCAGTGCATTCGGCAATCTCGGCTCCAATAAAAAATTATGCCACTATTGGGATCTTAGTATGGCATAGGTAGCTGTGAGCTATACCATATACTCATTTTTCCAGAAACTAAAAAGATCCTTTATGTTACAATCTGCAACACATAAAAGAAGCCCTTCAAAAAATACATTGAACAACTGGGGCAACTAAGAGGACCTTGGAAAAATGTACAGGTAACAACCATATGAATTCTTCCTTAGTCGTGGATCAAAGCTAATAGAAATAAAGCTAGATAAAATTATCTTGAAACTACAGTATAATCGTCCATTGTAAAAAACAAGCTTCTCTGAACCTGGTAAAAGAATAATTTTATTATCTGATTGGACGTACATAATGGAAGGGTATAAATGTTGCCTACTGCCCACAGATTTTCTCAAAGAGACCATTTACAAGTGACAAAGATGTGGCATACAAAACGGCTGACCAAGTATTTCAGAGTTGACCTTCACATTCAATTCGTTTATAGGAGAAGAAGTGCTAAGCAATATGAATTGTTTCATTCTGCACCGTAATAAACCTTCATCTCCTGATTCAGGAAAATTTTATGAAGCCTTGAATGGCATGACTCCAATCCATCGTACACGGCAGTGAATATTTGTTTCCTGCAGCTATCATTCGATCTAAGTTTAGAATAAGGACAAGCATGCATTCGATATTGAACAGATAATAACACAGTTGGACAACCTGCTTGCTGGAAGTGCTCAAAAGAAAGGACTCTACTGTACTGCAACATGCCTACTGCCTGTGCGTGGGAGCTTGTCTCGTGACCACATCAAGTTTAGAATTGTACAGAGGACGAGGAGAAGGTCGTGGCAGCTATTAAAGCTGATTCAAAGTATGAACAGTTTAGTGGAATCCTAACAAGGGCGGATCTGTATGAAAGGAGACACTTTCTTCTTATGATCTATGGAACCCAATCCACAGTCCATGGAACATGCATCCTTTCCATCTGGATGAGTTTTTAGCATTGCTTTCCCATCAAACTCTTTGCATATGAGCCACGAATGAGCCATTAACATATCACCTTGGTTGGGTCTGCCTATAGCCTCCGCTGAAATTGGTATCACGTCACGTTTTTTAACCCATGACCCGCTCCAATTCACAACTGTCCTATTAATCCTCCCGGTGACTCGCACAAAGACTCAGACCACTCCAAGCTACACGAAATTCTTTTTACATGGCCTGTGCGGAAGTCTCATGATGGATAGCCATCGTAATATTTTCGCGCTTGGAAGTTTGATCGGATTTCTCCCATTACGGAAGTTTGATCATGGTTTACCAACCCAATATTTCCACTTGGCAATGCTTGCCTGAATCTCCCCTAGGCGGAGTGAACAGCTTGGACTGCCATCGTCAAATCTCCGACCTTGGTATACTAGCTCCAAATCCCCGCGTAACAGCTTGGACACATTAATCCACGAGCCCCGGCCTCATCTTCACTGCGCAACCTTGGCAAGTTCGTTCCTTATCTCCATAATTCCCCCTAGCGCGTGGGATCACCATGATTTTTTCTCCTGCCGAGTTTTCCTTTATCAGATTTGAGGATAACATTAAACTCTCAGTGCAAACATTTCAGCTGTAGCTTGTAAGGTGTGATAATTTCAACAGAAACCTTTATGCTTGCCATCCTAGTGACTTGTTGTAGATGCTCATATAATTACAAAGCAAATTGTGCCTCATGAATATCTGATATGAAATAGTTCCACCTCTATGAGATTTTCTTCCATGAGTTACATCGTAAAACAAGTAAGATCTCGATAGAGAATATTTGTAATAAATTTCCTCAAGTCTCCTGGTAACACTCTCACTATCACTTAATCAATTTTCATAAAAATATCTTGAAGGAAAATCCTGAATTTGAGGATGCATTCGATGTTGAATAGATAAAAACATAGTTGGACGACCTGCTTGCTGGAAGTGCTCAAAAGAACTTCTGCTATACTGTAACAGGTCAACTGCCTGTGCACCGAATGCTCAGTCGAGGAAGGTCTGAACAACGCCAACAAAAATATATATACTGTATTCACTAATACCTTGGCCCGACATTCTTGCTGCCTCTGCAAGCTTACCATTATAAAATTATCTCAAGTAGGCCTCCTAGTTTTGCATTAATCAATGAGCCCTGGAATTGTATCCTAGAAACCATCTTTAATGCATCCACACGAAACGAGTTGCCTTGAATTATCCATCATACTCGATGAGTCCCATTGATAGGGCTCCATCATGTATCTCTATTTACGAAATGATCTCCATTCATTTTATGGCACTCTTGATGCCTTGGCTTGTGTTTGAATCACCCTAGCTTTGTAGAATGTGTCCTAAAAGAAGCTCAACACATGATCTCCAAAATGAACGAGTCACGAAGATGAGTCGAACTCCTTATCTCAGCCTTCACTTCCGCCTGTGGCTTGAACCTTTCCAATTCATTGAGACTTTATTGATAGCTCGAACTTTGACTCTCCCTGACTTGGCCTTCACTTCCGCATGCATTGATCTCTATCGAGATCCTTATAGAGTTCCCTTCATTCATCAATTTTCAACGAGCTATATTTTACATTAACAAGACCTCGTCGAGCTCTTACAACTGAGAGTCTCCACTGAGATGATTATCAATTTGACACCGGGTTCTTTATCAACTCAACCCTGAACTCTCCACTGAGTTGAGATCAACTGGGTGCCTTTCGATGCTAGGTGATCTCTTCATATGCAATTTAGGAATTATTTTTAATTATTGCATCTCGTTAATAACCGAAGGTGGGTTCCTGGGACTATTATTTCATTTTGAACGTGATAGGACCCCGTTGTCTAATCTTTCCATGTGTGCAAAATTGCATAACACTAGCTACATAGAAATTTACATAATTGATACCAATTTTTGATTGACCCTACTTTTAAGATTCTGAACCACTATAAAGATTTTTCTTTGAAAGAATAAACTAGAATCTTTACTACCACATCCATTTCAATAGTCTCATATATGACATAGAAATTTGGGATGTCCTGAATGTGATCAATTGGTGTTATGTGATTATCCCCATTGAAGAATGGAATGTTCTTCAATGCTACCACATGAACTAGATTTTGTGCATTAAGGGCAAGTGGATTACTTCCAGTAAAATTTGCAAAAGGATTTGGTGGTCCTTGTGGTGGTTGTTGATGTGTCATCCTGATTGGCCTAAGAACCCTAGTTGATTGAAGGAAGGGTCTACCTTGTAGAGGGGTTGATAAGGTTCTATTTGGTGGAGATGGAGACCTTTGTACTCTTCTTCCTCTCCTTCCTCTGCTAGGGGATAACTACACATATTCAAATATTCCTTCTTCTCTTGTCCTAGATCTTGTTTGAATCCTTCTCAAGTACTTGGGCCACTAACACTGCTAGAACTAGTTTATTTTCTTATTGAAGTCACCAGATGTGTTGTTGCAAAGCCTCCAAAGGCTGAAAAATTCACTAAGACATAGACCCAATCTTGATAAACATGGAAATATTGACTTCTATCCCATCGGGTGTGCCAAAACTGTTATGTCAAAAAAGTAGCACCTTAGGATTTACACATTATAAAACCCTACTTTTGACTAACATGGGACTATCTCAAGGTGTGGGATCTTTGCAAATGAGACAAACCTCCAGAGAAGGTTGGTTCCTCTACCTACTCTAATGCTAAAAATACTCTGAGAAAGGGAAATGTAACTATCCTAACACTCGTGGGGTTTACCCCATATATGAAGAAAGAACATACACTCAAATAATTCAAATCAACATTTCACAAACAATAGAAGTTACAAATATATAGGATTTTGTTACTAACAACTCCTCAAACTACTAACACTAATCTATGATGGTTATTCCAACCACCTAGATTCTCTCCTAACTACTAACTACCCCTACAGTTTCTCACTTCCCTTATTATAATCTAAACATTAACATAACACATTTAAATGTGCACGCTATTTATTTATAATAATCCCCCCCTTAGTGTGCACATGAGGTCAAGAATGCTTTAGAGTCGAATAGTGGCAGTCGACCTTGGTCATTTCCTCTAACTAGGTTGTTGTAGTTAACTGATGTCCACCTGTTTTATATTTTCCCTCTCTCAATATGAAAAATTGTTGGATGTCAGGTTTGAATGCTAATACATCCATAATGACCCGCTACAATATATGACCAAAATATCTCATTTTCAAAAATATTCTTTAAATGTCCTTTACAAAATTTCCCCCCCTTTTGAAAAAATACCAATACAAAATTAAAGGTGCTTGAGATGATACAAACCTTCTACAACTCGATAGTGATACGTATTTGTTAAAAATATAGTAACCACCAATAGTAGATGCTTCTAGAGTTCCTTGAACCATCCAACATGGGAAGCATGAACTATAAAAATTAATATATTAGCTTGGAGTATTTTGATGCCGAGCATGAGATTAAAGGGAGTTTTTTGTCCATTAGGATTTTGCTGCCAAATGTGAGTTTGTTGACTGCTTCAAATTCTTAGATGAGTTACTGCAATGGAACCATCACCAGTCTATGTTAAAGTTATCTGTGGAAAGATCTAGTCCTTTCCAAATTTTATTTCCAAGTTGAAATCATTGCTTAGAACCATCAAAAACTTGAATTCCTGAATCGACAGATGTAATCAATACTTTCCGAGAATTTCTTGGCACAAACTGAAATCCAATTTTTTTTTTCCATGAGACTTCTTCTTCTTTTTCTGAATATCAACATGCGTTACCTCCTACATCCTATTACGTGATGAATTATAGGAGAGACACTTCCCTTTAAATATTAACTAGGAGAAATTTAACTCCTATGAAAAAATCTATACATTATAATGAATATTGTAGGACATGAAAAAGACATGGAAGCATCAAAATATGATGCTCATAAGAACTGCTGATAGAATATAATTTAAGTCATGACTACAAGAATTTTATGGATTCATCTAAAGTAGGAACAACTAGACCACATGTTTCATATCTCAAAATTGAACAGAGGTTGAGATTTATAGGAAGTGCAATATCATACTATGATCTGGGTGTAAATTCTTCAAACTTCTTAAAAGTGTAACATGTGTATTTTGAATAAATGTGAATGTATTCAAATCATCTGTGATAAATGAATGTCGATCCACAGGTAATGAAACCAAATGAATTTAACCAATCTGATACATCATTCTGATTTGAAAGATGTAGATGGATGCCTCCATAGGAGGGATTGCATACTGAGATCAGTGATGCCATCAAGAGAAGATGGTTTTGAAGAAGAACCCAATCGTGTCATGTTGTTAAACTGCTAAACAATCAAAGAATTGAAGACTGATCCATATGATACTAACAAGTAAATGGCTTATATATATAGATAATACAATATTATTATGTTTCACAACTTGAAACCCCACAAACAAATATTACTGCAATACATATCTATATATTTTTTATTTTTCTAATTTTTGGAATGCGGACAATGAACAAAATGGGGAGAAAAATTACGTATAGAGTGAATAGAATTGAAGGAGAAAGAATATGCAAATGAATGATGCCTACTAAATGGGTTCACATGAGGTCTGATCTATTACACCACTAACAGAGTGCAAGAAGAGTGAACGCACGAACAAAGGGGTTGCACGAGGTCCACGGTATCTTGCTAGCCTTTTTCTATATGTTTTGGCATTAAAAAAAATGGATGGACATGGAAAAAGATAGCAGGTTTACTGCAACGTCCATGGTATCCGCTCGCCCATTCCTTGAGTCTACTTAATGAAAAAAGAATGGATGGAGTAAAAAAATTAGAGAGGCCCCTTTCAAAACCAACTCTGATACCAGATGTGGGGTTTACCCCATATCTGAAGAAAGAGAATACACTCAAATAATTCAAATCAACATTTCATGAACAATATAAGTTACAAATATATAAGAGTTTAATTCTAACAAATCCTCAAACTACTAACACTAATCTAGGATGGTTGTTCTAACCTTCTAGATTCTCTCCTAACTACTAACCACCCCTACAGTTTCTCAATTATCTTAATATAATATAAACATTATCATAACACATTTAAATGTGTGCACTATTTATTCCTAACAACAATAACCTAGATTTTACAAGGGACCAAGGAAGAAAGAGATGCATAAAATGAAAGTCCTAAACTATGGAAGGTGATATCACCAAGAAAATGGGGGGGGGGTGGAGATATCCTTAGTGAGTGAAAATGGAAGGAAATGAGGTAGAAGAGGGTAGAAAAAGTGTCATATGTTCAAGGAACACATTCAAAGCTTGAATTTCATGGAGCACAATGAATTTAAGTCCTACAAAAGAATACAACATGCATAATATACCTAAAAATGAAATGAAAGGAAAATGAGGCAAAACAACTCGAGATAGGTCTAGAAAAGTCACAAAACACCAATTTTATTGCTTAAAATAATGAAAAATCCATTATAATATAGGAAAAAGGAAAAAATCCTTTACAAAATACATAAATTCAAGTCCTGCGGCTCACAAGAGTGATGGAACAATTTTGATAGACTTCCTTTACATTATAGAATGCCTCTCTTCTCAAATGAGGGAAAAATTACATATATAAAGAAAGGGAAGCTACCAACTGACAACATTCATTTATTTCTTGTATAGAGGTATGGGCGACCATACTGGTTTGATTTCCAATGGTAATTTGCTTGCACGGACGAACATGGGTGCCATACCTCATAAAACTGGTTATTGAGCTACCTTGTACAGTGCTATTAATGCTTAGTTGTATCTAAAAATTCTTGTTAACACCTGACATGAACCACCAGTTGATACCTAACAAGAATGCGGAGAGTCACCACCAATGAGGGAATGATTGTTGCATGAAAAGAAGAAATATTGTCGCGTGACAATGAAAGGATGTTAATGCACATTAATAAGGAAGGATTGTCACATAACAACAAAGGGGTGTGATGGGTAAGGAGGGATGAGTTTATGACAAGGGGGAAAGATTATCACATGGAAGTGAGGAATTCTATCGTTTGACAGGAGGAAAGAGGTGATGTGTGTCAAGAAGTGACGAGTTGACGCACTTCAAGATAATGGTTGACATGAATCAGGGAGAATGGTTGACGCATGTCAAGGAGAAAATGATTGACACATGTTAGGGACAAAATTGTTGATGCACATGTTTGGAAGTGATGTTGTTGCATGACAGGAGGAAAGTGGTGGTTGAAGTGCATCAAGAGAATGGTTTATGTACATCAAGGAGAAAACAATTGACGCTCTATCATCACTCATTACACAGATCACGATGTATGCTATTTCCCACTAAAACTTCAAAAAGAGGATCCCAGTAATGGAACCAAGATGTAGTCATTTTTACACCCACAAAATAATAAGTGAACCCCATGTGCATGCCGACCTATCACCCAGCAGGCACTGGGAACTCACCTGAGGCACACATGGGTGCCGAGTCTCTCCTTTATTTGAGTTTAGTGGGAAACATAATCTATGATAGGAACTTAAGGATAATGAGTGGAAATGAGACATGCAATCATCATAGAGCTCAGAACAGATTCTAGACCAATGCAGTAATTCCAGACTGAAAGATACTTTAATAGAATATAGGACTGAACCAAAAACAAAAAGGAATATGCATAAGGATTCATAATTATTTCATAAACATACATGAAACAGAACTATGAAGATATGAGGATGGACCAAAATCATTAATGATCATATTCAAATAAGTTGGTAACCTCATTACATCCATTAGATCCATTAGAGAACACTACAATATGGATCCTTAGCTCTCAAAAGAAAATTTACAATCTCAAGCCACTTGATGCATCCTTCTCCTATATTTTATCTACCCAACCCAATATAACTCCTCGTGGTGTTATTGCAAAGCTCCACTCTCTCTATTCATCTTTCCTCCCTTCTTTCTCTCCCTGTGGGTGCTTGTATTTATAGGCCTTTTGAACTGCCAACTCTTCTTTCTGAGGCTTTAGATCCATTGCCAAGTGTCCAGATGTGGTCCTCCATGGGAGCATGCTCCTCCAAGTTTGAGTTCTCCACTCATTTTCATGATAGTTTTCAAGAAGCTTCCATCGTAGGGAATATTCCTTCCTAGGCCAACCTGTCGCTAGGCTGGCACCTTATCTAATCGTCATGCGCAGGAGGGTCACGATTTTCTTGTGTCTTTCCCGATACACCAAATATGGCTAAGTCCCAAGACATTTGTTCTGTCTGACACA
The DNA here is from genome assembly GCA_019776745.2 of Taxus chinensis. Taxonomy (NCBI): domain Eukaryota; kingdom Viridiplantae; phylum Streptophyta; class Pinopsida; order Cupressales; family Taxaceae; genus Taxus; species Taxus chinensis. Next base: position 683,054,186 of record CM034152.1, read on the forward strand.
TAACATGGTCCTTCTAAAACCTCCTAGAACTTTACCTTGCATGCACGTTCTTCTTGCGCACCCACATCGTCAACTTAGGCCTTGTGTGCCCATGCACCTTTTTATACTTATTCAATATTTTAGGGGCCTAACATCACCCCATAGTTTACCTATTCTCTACCCTCGGGAAAAATTCTTCAAAGAAAGAGTTACTAGTAGACTTAATGTCTTGGAAAAAGGATAAGGGAATGAAGAATTGGGAAAAATGAAAGAATGGGGAACTGTTGTTATTACTGTAGCAAGATAGGAAAATATCTTTACAAGTCAGCCTCTAACTTGTTCCAGGCATCAAATTCATTTTGTGCTCTCTAGTAGAGGTCACCAACTAGGGCACTTACCTCCTCAAAACCCAGTCCATTTCCTCGAGTGTTCAATGTTTCAACCATTCATTCTAATTCCTTGACCCACGTCCTCAAGCGCATCCATCCTTCTTATAATCTTTGGGTACAACTCCTTCAGCCAATTTTTAATTGAACCTTGTAAGGTTTTAATAGCTTATGACTTCTTCTCAAACTTAGCCAGGATCCTCTCCCACTCTGCTCTATTTATCCTTTGTTCTTCTCTTGGAATTCCTTGAGCTCTACCTTGTGAGTGGCGACCAAAATACTCACCACTTTATCTCTGTCTGCGCAATTGTCATACGCGACCTCAGTAATATGGGTAGAAATTTTTAGATCAACAAGAACCTTACTGTACTCGACAATGATTGCTATAACCTTCAAATTTTCCTCCTTCTCCAAGCACGTAGCTACTTCTTCTACGGATTCCAAGGCCATAGGTTGCCTTTCCATGGTGAGGATGTGTGTTAAGTCTTCAAGGAACTCAAGAGAAGATCCATACTTTTACGCGGGTACTGCTAGGTCTAGATGCTTCAAAACAATGAATTTGTGATGGATTCTACCTTCTTATATGTTTCATGCACCCTTTCCTTTTATTCCCTTAGTTGATGCTTTAGCTGGGAACTAATTAGTTCCTCCTACTTGAAGTTCTTAGTTATCTCTTCTAGCTCTTCTTCCATCTTTTCTAGTTCTGCTTCTAGAAATTTTACCCAGTCATTCCTTCCAAATAACCTAGCTTCTAGTTCAAATGAGAGCTTATTCAATGCATTGCAGACTTTTTCATCTGAAAGTTGCTGAGTGTTCACCAAGGGGTTGTCTCCTTTTGACTCATGCATCTTCATTAGTGCCCCTTGGCTTACCTTGAACTCTGGCTCATTGATGTAGGACTCAATTCACCACGAAAGCATTTTCCTTGTCCGAGGGTATGCACCTTCTTCATCAAAAAAATTCATTTCCAAGAGTTGATCTGCTGGGCAAGTGCTTTGGAAGCGCACGTGCAAAAATTTGTTTGGATCATCAATGTAGCTCATTATTGGCCCCTGGATCTCCATGTGCTTTCCTCATGTGCACGTTCCCTTAGGAAAAATTACTGATAGATTGGGGCCTCCCACACTATCATGATATTTCACTATGATTTCTTCCCTACCTTTATTCATCACTATATCAGTGTTGCACTCCAATTCTTGTTCTACCAAGGCTTCAATGATTTTTCATTGCTTCTCTTTCTTCTACCTCATTTACTTCATCCTTTATGAGGCTTGGAGTCCTCTGACCCTTCGTGCTAACCTCTTCACCTCCTCCCATGTCTTGGGCACCCTTCTCCTCCTCCTAACTACCCTTCCTTCGTACAAAGCGATAGTCATTCTTCCCCTCTTCACCTTCTTCTTCCGAATTGTGCACATTGAAAACAAGTGATTCTTGGTCTCCCTTAGGTTCATATTCTTCATCCTCATTCCTCTCACCCCTGTATTTCTCCAAGCTCTCTATTTCCTTTGAATCAGCTTCCTCCATCACCTTTTGTTTCTTCCTAACTGGGGACTCCAATATAGGAGATTCTACTTGCTCTTCTTCCTCCTTCGGTGATTTCTCCCATGTGATAAGATTTTCTTTTTCTAGTACATCTTCTCTAACTGGGGACCTCTTCCTACATGTGTAAGTATTTTTCTAGCACTTGTTCCTAGGGTGCTCACCGCTTGAGTATCTTAGACACTTGGTGCCTTTTTCTTTATCTCTTCTATCTCCTTTCTCTTAGGTACGGTCTTCCTTCTACCTGTTAAGTCTTCAAGTATAGCTATCTCATTCTCAAGATAAGCACCCTTCTCAAACTTGGGCCTTATGTGAAGGTAAACACACACTGCAGACCTCCTTGATATAGGCAGAGTCAAGGGTTTCATCATATGAACTTCATGCAACATGTACTTTTCCACATATACATGATTTTTGGGGTAGACCAACGTCCTGCGCATCTCCATGTGGTCCCGATCCATACTTCCAAGGTCAAATTTCAGCTTCTTGGATTCCTTAAACCTATTTACTCCTACATGGAAGTACTGAGCAATGAAGGAAAATGGAAGTTTACACCATGGGCTCATGATTTCATCAACCAACATAAATATGCCAACGTAGAAGTGTTAGTATACTGCGAATTCAACTTCTCCCTCTACGAGCTTTAGCCATTGTTCTGAGATCTTACACTCTGCCCTGAACACATTCCTCAAGCACGTATACCATTTCTAGAGACACGCATTGTGAACGGCCGTCATGCTATCGCAAGTGTATTTTTTAAATCTCTTTGTGGGTAAGGGGTCTTCCTCTAAGTACTCCCATATGAACTTATCTTCTGCATCTGGCACTCTGATCTCTGAAAACAAAATAGTTAAGAGGAAATTGCCAAACAATATCTTGTCACCCTCCTACACACTGCTGATGATCTCATCCGTGATGTACGCTAACAAGTTGTAAATGGCACCCTCTCATATCCTTCTGTAAACATTGAGACATGATTTGTTCACTTGCATCCACCTCTCTTGGTCATTAAGTTTGGTTACCAGGAGCGTGGCCATTCTCATCACCGAGTCTTGGATATTTGCAATATCAAAGTACCTTGACCCCTTCTTATATGCATATGTGGCGAAGGTTTCTTTGATGTCTTATTTATCATATAAGTCATCCTTTATATCTTCTCCTTCACAAATGAGACCTGTGAATTTTGAAATCAGTTGAGGAGTTATGCGCATCTTGCATCCCATGAAGTGAAAGTGATCTTCGTGTACGTGTGACATCAACCACTAATAGAGGTGCTTAAGATTCCCAAAGTAGGGAAAATCATAAAGTTGCAACAATCCCACCTTCTCCAACTTCACTTTTACTTCATCGCTATAAATGGGTAACCCTTCCAGTGTCCTCTTGTTTAGTGGGCCCACTAAATCCAGCACCATTTCTTTTTTAGTCATGTTTGTGTGATGGTTATAATCGCTTATTGTCATGTTTCTTAAATGGGAATCCCACTCCTTTCCAAGTAAAACCCCATCTGGTTACTACATTTCTACATACCATTTGTAGGCACCAAAATTGGTTCACACGCTCCTTTACCCTTCGTTAAATAATCAACTTGAACACACTCACCTAACCATGGCCCCTTACACCCCACACTAATATTAATTTAATTAAATTAATACATGTCCTCTCAATATTTATTATTTAATTATCCTAATTAAGATAATTCCCACACCACCACCTCACATATACACCTCACTTAGCGACCTTATCCTAAGTCTATTCTTAGTATGTTTCCATAACTAACTAAGACCTAACTAAACCCTAAAAATCAAAGCCTACATCCCGTCTAACCACATTCTAGGATAATAAAACGTAACTACCACTATGTCTCAGATGAATAGAGAGATCTGGTGGAAATCATTGCCATGATCTCCCATTTTTATTAAATTTAGGGAATTCCACCCTAACCAATGTCGGTCACCCGTGAACTGACGCCGGTCAACTTGGAATCATCGTCGGTCACCTTTTATTCCCTTTGGTAACCTTATTTCAAGGTGGACACATTTTCTGAGAGTAAGGAAGGAGATCCGAGCTGCATACAAGTGAAAGAAGCATCCTTTTGTGGATCCAGACATTCCGAGCCATCACTAGGACCAATTAGAGAGCCATTGTATTCACGGGAGCACTCCGGGAAGGCACCACTACAGGACCATACACATGTTCTCCTATCAACCACCTCCAGCACTCAGCTATCAAAAACCTTAACACAATAAGTATGGCCCTAACCAATATAGTTTATTTTAGTTAGTAATCTTTATTGCTCATGTTATTAATCTATTCTTTGCATGCTTATTACTTCATCACCCACCTGTTTGTAGACCCAAATATCCCTTCACTCACATCACAAAATCACCTATTCTCACCTGTTGAACACTTCTGAATACACCTAAGACCTCCACAGATCCCCCATTCACTCGCCCAACGTATATTTGACCTCAAATCACCCTTACCATTTAACCTATTTTGATTTTCTTTCACCCCGACCATACCGACACCGGTTACCCATAACAGTCGTTGGTTCTACCTAAATCAGCATCAATCACATTTAGTTGACGTTGGTCTCTATGTTTTACACCTTGAACAAGAAAAGACCCAAAAACCAACCTACCGGTTGACCTACATAACCAAAAATCTTACCCTGACCAGTCCTAGAATCTTGACAGACCCCTCACCTATCAAATCTAATTATAGCCTAGCCTGTTGTGATTGGATTTGCTTATTATATTTGAATAAGATACCTAAATCATATCAACTATAGAAGGACCTTGTTTATTTCTTACATTAAATTATTTTAAATGGTGGATTGATAGCCATCTAGGAAGTATCACACTTCTTGGAACTAGCATATGCTAGGAAGTCTACTGTTATATATCATTTAACTATATTTAATGGTCATGTTTTCTATTACAGGTAGTTCCTCCTAGCCAAAAGGAAGCTCTCACATTCAGATATGGATCAGGAATTCAGAACATGTGCAACAACCATCAACCAACCATCATTTAACATGTATTCCTCCTTATCCATTACCCTTATCTATTTCATCATTTTGAAAAGGTAAAGAAAATGGTGAAGCATTTTGGCACACCCGGTGGGACCCATCAGGGGTTATTTTTCATTTATTCATTCGTAGGTGAAATTTGTGTGTTTTTTTCCCTAAGAAAAGCTTTCACATTAATTTTTCTTCCTTGGAATCATTCTCCTTCTTTCTATTGTCTAAAAACAATCATGTTTTTGTTGCTTTAAAAAGAACACATCTTCCTTTCTTTCGCATTGCATTAGTGAAAGAGCATCCCTCTTCCTATTCATCTCTTGATACATCGAATATCACACTTCGATTTTGGTTTAAAAACACTTGTATTACATTTTGATTTGATGCATTATTAGCTCACATTAAAATTGAGGGAAACCTATACACTAGAAGTCATGCCCAGCTGATGGTTGACACAAAGAATCATAGAAATCACATTTCTCTTTCTCTCTCTCTCTCTCTATCTTACCAAACTTGCACAAAATTAAATATACAAATCTTTCTTAACCAACATCTTACCTAGGAACATCTGTTAGTGATCAGACGATTCGATTGGCAGGTGCTCCCCAGCTCGTTGCCTCTATCGATTCATCATCTTAGAGGATGGCCCGCCCCCGCCATAACATACCTACAACCTCTCCTTTTAGATATCCTTCTTCATAAAACGCCTTCCCAACCAAAACATTCTGTTCTAAATACACACATTCAGTCCTAAATAGCATAAGCTAAACAAACATAAGAGAATCACTATTAGGATCACACTTTTTCTTAGTGTTCTTCTTGTCTTGAGTTTTTAGGTGTGAGACTATAAATCCCCATTTTTCTTCTTCCTTGCACACTCCACCATCATAGTTGGAGCATTAGAACTTTTTTTGAGTGTGCTAGGGCCTCATCTTCTCATTCTCAAGCTTCCGGGTTTGTTTCTTCACTTAATTTGATTCATAAAACCAATTTTCTTTATTTCTTTCTAATTTCACGGTCACCGACGTCGGTCTAGCGACTGTCACCGGTTCACATCTGACCATCATCGGTTAAACCCTAACTAGTGTTGGCTTGTGGCTTTGTAGTTACTTAACCTAAAATAACTTTCTTTACTACTTCTGTTCTATTTCTAGCGCTCAGGGCATCATCATATTTCTCCCTTATTAATATTTTCTTTCATACACAGTTTCACCAGTACAAATCCAAACTTCCCACTTCATTTTTTTGAGACTGGTTTCTTCTACAGTGACCAGTATCGGTTTCAAAAACTGTCATCAATGTTGTCCTAACCATCACCGGTCATCCTGACTGTCATCAGTTTGCTTTGAACCATCACTGGTCAACCTGACCATCGTCGGTTGCCTGTGTTTAATTTTTCAAAATCTAGACAATGACCAGATTCACCTCCCAAACCCCATTATTCTATGTTTTTACTATTTTTGTGTCACCTACAAAATATAGTCTTACCAAGTTAGCACTTGTTCACATGGTGCTGACTCACAGCCATACTAACACCCTCATATTCCACACTAGTCATCAACCACTCCCACCTAGTCCTTCAACACCTTCCATCCTATCACCTATGGATCCAACCTTACCTACCACCATTACTATTGGTGACGAGGAGTTTACACGACTCCTTGATCAGAATCCCATGGCTTTATAGTTCTACCATTCCCACTCTTCCACCCAAGGACTCCTCTGGTCAATTGAAATATGACATGCCAATATCAATATCCCCTGCCCTTGTTCCTTCTACATTACCCTCCTTCAGTATTTTCACAGTTAGGACTCATACCCGCCATGACCGCCACATCAGTAGTTTCCCTCATGCACTTTTCAAGTTTTTTGTCCCCTCGTCCACCACCCAGGCCATAGCACAGTTCGCATCCATTGTCTCACAAATACCCATTGCAACACAACCACCCCGTGGTGTTAGTGACCCCTAATCCATTCCAAAATCTCATCCTCTCCACCCCACAAACATTGCCCCCCAATCGCTACCAGAGTCATGACAACCATCCCACCTACATACACCTACTATCAACAACCCCCTATCTTGTCTGTCACCCATTCTGGATATGTGCCTTCCATGTCAGTTCCCTACTCTCAACCTCCCTATCAAGCTCAATATCTACCTCCTTACACCACAGGAGGTGTCCCCCCATCACAACCTACTAACGACCTCATCAAGTTGATGATGGAAAAGATGCAAACATTAGAAGCATCGGTTTCCGGCTCACGTAATTCTCTCACCTATGATGAAATTTGTAATGAGCCTATTCACCCATCCATTCCCATTCGACCATACCCCATACATTGGGAGATGCAAAATTTAACCGCTTTAATAGCAAAGAAGATCTACAACAACATTTTCAGTCCTTTAAACATGGGTGTTACTTGATTGCTCATGATGACACTTTACTTTTGAGGACTTTTCCAATGTCCTTGACAGGACCTGCATTGGACTGGTACAGTGGACTACCAAGACACTCCATTTACTCATTCAATCAAGTAGCCCAAGCCTTCCTAGATCACTTCTCCATCAACATTTTCAAGAAGGTTACCATGACTGATCTTTATTCCACACGACAATATGATGAAAAGTCTATCACTGACTTCATCACTTGCTGGCACAACCTTATAAACTAACTCACATTCCAATTGCCTCAAACTGATCTTATAGAACTATTTACTTGGGCATGTGCTAGACACATCTCACCAACCCTATAGGTGTAAAATTTTTGCACTTTCGATGAAGCATTCACCATGGCATGGAAATTGGAAATTTGTGCTATTGAAGAAAAGAAGATTCAACTTCGTAACAAGAACATCACGTTCAAATAAAATGATACTTCTTCATCTTTGAAACCTCAAAACAATTATTCAAAGCCCAAAGGGTCTGCTAATGCCATAGTTCTCAAAGCTAGCCCCCCTCATCAATCAAACCCAGCCAAACCCCCTTCTAATCTCTCTCTCTGTCCAAGCTTTCCAGTTTAGATGAGAACAACAAAAGTACACTTCCCTAGGAGAATTTTATTCTTCCATTTTGGAAAATCTTGTTAAGGCTGGTGCCATTACCCTTCCACATATAAAACCACATACTAGTTTTGACCCTGAGTGACCTATGCCTACGTGGTATAAGAAACATGACTTTTACAACTATCATCAGAGTCAAAGGTCACAATGATAATAACTACATTACCTTCAAAAATATCGTTCAAGAAATGATAGACAACAGAGACTTAGTCTTGGATATCCCGAATGCACCCATGCTAACCAAAACCTACACATCTTCAAGAAGTCATTCCCTAATCATGCCCCATCTTAAAACCAAGTGGGTGATACCTCAAACAATGATAGCACTGTCTCGTGAGGTCCATTGCTATTTTCAATGACGCACCAGTTGTTTCCCTATTGCCTCATATTCCTTCTATAGATGAAATATTAGCACGCGCTCCCCTACCTGCACTAGAACCTATTTCATCTACTCCTCTTCCCATAGAGGAATCCCCTTCATCTTCTCCTTCATCCATGAAAGAGCCTATAATCAGCACACTGCCTTCGACCCCTTTGAGCCCACTCAAAATGCAAGGGAAGCCCACTTTGGTTGGCCTGTCCTCTCCTCTATCCATGGAGGATACTATATAAGTACCGCCACCTGTAGAAGACTGTTCACATCAGACCTTCAAGATCCTGTTGATCTACTTTCTGGCTCTCTTACCCACAGATTCCTGAGGCTAGCCATTTCTCTGGTATCTCAAACAAATTTTTACAGGGATTCCACTCGGTCCACGTCAGCTCTGCTTACAACAATACCATTCTCACGCTTGGCCAATCACCTAGACTATGTCAATAGAGACATTACTTTGGGGGTGTCTTCTACTTTCTATTTCAACACAAATGTAGTTGTCACTCGCTGACACCTCCACTATCTATCCAAAAGTGTTTTGGCTCGACCAAACCGAACACAACCACAACTATCGCAAAATATCCCATGATACCACTCATGGCTCAACTCACACCTCTACCCATAACACAACATGCATCTGCACCAAAACCACACCTATATCATCTCCCTTTCCTAAACCTATCACTACCTTATGGGTCATACCAACAGCTAGCCTTACTCATCCACCCATCAAATTAGATTTAGCTACGTCTTCCAAAACTAACACCAAACTTAACCCGGCCCCTAAACAGAAGAGACAATCTCCTAGATCTCATACCCCAACCTCGCCACCAAACCCTTATCACCTTCACCCCTTCCGTCCATCCTAGGACCTCACCCTTTGACCCTGGCCAAGAAACCCTCATCCACTGGTAAACCAAGAATGTAGCAACCCATTTCCCCATTGCAGACCTCTAATATACCCAAGCACCCCACACAACCTCCGCCCTCACCTATAACCTTTTTACCACCCATACCTCCAATACCATCAATAACTTCTTCACTACCCACAACACTTCCTTCTCTTTCACTCACGCCTCCTACCCAACCTATGCCACCTACCTCCATAACAACTTGGTTACCCCTATGGGTAACCCACCCTCTTCCACCATCCGCTTTTCCCTCTACATCTCATGCGCCCATATCACCTTTACCCAAGAAGGTGTAACCTAAAGCCAAAAATCTGATACCCTCCAATAAGGTAATTAAACCAACCACACATTCTATTACCAGTTCATCTACCATGCCCCTACCCAAGCAGATACGACCAACACCTAAGACCACACCACACACCAAGCTAGTAGCCCAACCCACTCCCCCTCTTGCAAAGACTCTTCCTACATAGTTATCCGCACCTGTACCCAAACCCACATTCACCTCCCATTGTGATCCATTAGAAAGGTCCTATACTAAAATCCTAACCAACCTTCTCGAAACATTCTGTCATCACATTACCACCTCTTAGACCTTACGAACCACTCAAACCCAAACCAAAAGGGTTTGACGAAACCAAAAATTGTGCCTACCATCATGTGCCAAGACACGATGTAGAGAACTGTAAGGCTTTGAAAGCTGACTCTTGTCCAGTTGTGTCCTCTTGAAGAAAACTTTGATGATGATGATCTTCTTGATGAGGACCCCATTTCACCTTCACCATTTTCCATAGATCCTCTCCCGTTACCTACTTAGCAACTAATATCTCCACCCCCACAACTCTTCAATCCATCCCTGAGATTTGAAATTAACATGGTTCACATAAGAGAGTTGGCTAAATCACCACCCAAATTCTGTTGCACCCAGATCACTTCACAAGGCTTTTCTCCCCTGGTAGGTTTCTTCCCATCATGCCATTATACAACTCATCCTACACCTTCTCCATTTACCCCTCCCCTCAGATTAACATGATCAACATTGCCACCAGTGCTCAAAAAGACAAAGGCAAAGAGAAAACAACTAGCCCATCAACCAACCCTGTACCCAATATACCATCTGTACCCACACCCAAAGTTATCATTCACGGTCCTACATATCCCATTTCTGACGGGGCCACACATCATACAATGCTAAAACAAACTACACCAATCCCCCCTCAAAATGTCTTTATATGACCTCATTCAGACCTTGAAGTCATATCGTCAAGCCCTCATGGAGGTCCTTCAATCTATCAAAGTCTTACCAAATGACCCCACACCTGTAGCCTCCATCATTACCCCTCACCACATAGCCTCTCTCACGTAGGTCTTTTCCTTCCTCTACACCTTCACCCACTCGCCAAGTGGCCGCCATCAATTTTGCAGATGAAGAGATCACTCCCTTCTAGTCTGATGACCCTGATCCCACTCTCTTCATCTCTATCTTTATTGAAAATATACACATATAACCCGTTATGATCGATGGTGGTGCTAGCATTAACATCATCTCATCCCATGTGTATACCCAAATGCAAATACCTCACCAATTTCATACATAGTAACCCCATTATGTTGCGTTCCTTCAATGATGTCATAACCTCTAAACTAGGTACCATTGTTCTTCATGTCTGCGTAGGTCCCCGCACCATCCCAGAACTTTTCTATGTCCTAGAAGGGGAGTTCTAGTATAACTTGCTGCTTGGCCGACCTTGGATTCATGTGTTATGGGTTGTGTCCCTTTGACGTTACATCGATGCCTCAAATTTGAACACAAGGGACATAATTACATCATCCCTACTGACCCCTCACCTTTCAAGACCTGTAACATGCTATATACAACCCAATGATGTGCTATGTACCAGATCAAGGCATCCACCACCAAAACCACTTCACCTCCACCCATAAGCCCATCCACAAAAATTTCCACTACTACTACGGCTACATCTAACCTCACCATCCCTACTGTAGCTGTAGCCTCCACTGCTAGCACCCTTGCTTCCCCTTCATCTAGTGAGCCATCTATACCCGCTACCCACATACCAACTACTGATCCCTTAGAAGGTGTTTTTCAATGTCTTACTCTGGGGAATACCACCTATAAAATATCAATACCTTCCTCACCCCACAACAATATGGGAATCTACGTCAACACCCCAGTTATGACATTCACATCGGTGACATTTTCCCTTATGGCCCTCCCCACCTTCGCACCAACCTAACGTATGGGGGACTTGATATGGCCACCTATAAACCCGAACCTCCATCCCAAACCCAACCATTTTCCATCCGACCTACACTCCCTCACCAACCATCATTTTTCTCACACTTTCCTCCATCGGTGCACATGGAAAGGATTTGGCTTTATTTTTTATGAACAAGGCCACCACACTGTCATCTCCTATACCTCTCATAAACACAATGACCATAGTGGCATTGGTTTTGACACTCCATCTTCTAAGAAGGTTCACATCGACCTTATTCAGGATGAGACATCTTCCCCCTCTCATTCACCCACATTACCATCCTCACCCATCGAAGTCCATAGATCCTGAATCTATACCTCCTAACTTTTTTTTTTCATAAACACCATTTCCCTAGTACCATTGACCTATCAACGCGATGGTGAGGCTCCCTCTTCTCTCCCATTCCTGTATCCTGACATGATTGATGAAAATACACCTTCAATTAATGTCATTCAATGTTAGGACGATGAGTACATCCTCACCTACCTTGGTGCAGAACACTCTTATATTCACCGACCATTACCCTCTGAGACGTAAACCATGCTGAATGAATCAACCATTGAAATCAACATTAATACCCAAGACAACCCACACATTCTAAAGATCAACCAATCTTTAGATGCTAATGAACAGGAAGCCTTCACCTCTTTCCTTTAGGACCATAGTGATGCATTTACTTGGTCCTATGCCGATATGCCTGGTATTGATCCTTAACATCGTGGTTCATAATATCGTGACCATTCCTGATGCCAAATCTATCAAACAAAAGCTACGGAAAATGCATCCTCACATCGCTCTTCTGGTCAAAGAAGAGATTCATCACCTTCTCTCGGTCTCCTTCATTCTACCCATTGATTATCCCCAATGGATTTCTAACATTGTTTTTATCATGAAAGCAATAGGGGGACTCCGCATTTGCACAGATTTCCATGACCTCAACCTCGCTTATCCCAAAGATGATTTCCCACTACCAGGAATTGACCAACTAGTTGATCTCACTGCTGGCCATGAAATGTTATCACTCATGGATAGATTTCTCAGGCTACAACCAAATATTACTAGCTCCCAAGGATCAACACAAGACTGCATTCATCACCCCGTGGGGGACTTTATGCTATCAAGTCATGCCCTTTGGTCTCAAAAAAGCTGGTGCTACATATCAGCGGGCCATGACTTACATCTTCCATGACATCATGCATTTCATATTGGAGGATTACGGGGATGATCTACTTTCCAAATCCAAACATCGAACCAAACACCTACCTATTCTTAAAGTCATCTTTGACCGCGTCATCAAATATCGTGTTCATCTTCAACCAAAAAAATGCGTCTTTACAGTACTTTTAGGGAAACTCCTAGGCTTCATTTTTTCTTTACGTGGCATAGAAGTCGATCCTACTAAATTCAAGGCCATTATGGAAATGCCCTCTACCCACTAATCTTCGTCAACTTTGAAGCCTACAAGGTAAGTTATAATCCATTCATCATTTTATCTTGTAGCTTTCCGACCGGTGTCAACCATTTCATCATCTTCTCAAGAAAGATGTTTCATTCAAATGGGATGATGAATGTCATAAATCCTTTGAGGCCTTAAAACAATACCTCCTTCAACCACCAGTGCTCATTCCTCCTAAGGATGACCAGCCCTTCTACTTATATATTTCTACCACTGACCATTCTCTAGGTGTCATGCTTGCTCACCACGATGACCAACACTGGGAGCAAGTGATTTATTATATAAGTCATAACCTTCTTGAATACGAAAACTAGATATACCCACGCTAAAAAACTTTTACCTAGCCTTAGTTTTCATCGTCACCAAACTCTATCATTACCTACTCAACCACAAAACCTTCGTCATTACTAATATGGACCCATTACACTACATGTATGCCAAACCTTATCAAAATCAACATGCCACATGCTGGCTTATGTTTCTGGTTGACCTCGACCTCGAATTCATCCATAAAAAATTCCATCAAGGGCCAAGATATCGCTGACCAATTGGTTCCGACGCACCTATTTCTGGGGATCAACCCTCTAACTTTGACTTTCCAGATGATTCTATTCTACCCTTTCCCTAGACGAACCCACCTACCAAATGACACTCTTCTTCGATGGCTCCGAGTGTCAGCGTGGGGGTGGGGCTGGTGTTATCCTCATTCCACTTGATGGTGAACCTATGCCTTTGTCTTTCAAACTTGATTTTGATTGTACAAACAATATTGTTGAATACAAAGTACTCATATTGGGCCTCTAGGATGCTTATGCCTTAGATGTTAAGTCAATCAACATCATTTGGTGATTCTCAGTTGGTCATCAACCAAGTCAATGGTATATACCAATTTCGTAATGAAATACTTCAAAAGTATAAGAATCATGTGGACATAATTTTGACCACCTTCGACCATTACGCCCTTCAAACCACCCCACGTTCTACCAATAAATTTGCAGATACCATGGCCTGCTTGGCTTCTTAGATACTTGACTTCACCCGCTGACTCTAAAATATTTGTCACCATACAAAGACTGCAATCACCCTCTTATTTGCCTCATGAAGTTTACTCTATTGGAACCACTGCTCCTGACCCAAGCGACCTTTGGTATAAGCAATACACAAACTATCTTTCCCTCTCCATTTTACCCACCAATATCACTCATAATGGACAACATGCCTTCCTTAAAAGTGTCTCAGCGTTATGTCATCATGGGTGGTCTTCTTTACAAATGTGGTTTCAACAACATTCTCTTGTGATGCCTTACCAGTTCTGAAATTCCTTACACCATTAAGGAAGTCCACGATGGGATTTGTGGAGGCCTACTTTAGTGGTCTCGTTGTTGCTAAACACATTCTTTTCCTAGGCTATTACTGGCCAACCCTAAACCCTGACTGTTGTGATTATGTCAAACACTGCATAAAATTCCAGCAACATGCTAATCTCCATCACACCCCTAGTTATGCCTTATAGGTCACGCAAGACCTTTCGCCTTTCTCTCAATGGGGTTTGGATCTTGTCGGTGAGATCAACCCCCATTCTTCACAATTACACCAATGGATCATAACTGCTACTAAATATTATACTAAATGGGTAGAAGCCATTCCCCTCATTTCCACCAAAGCCTGAGAAAATATATGAATTCATCAACCATCACATCATCTATCTCTTTGGTGTCCCTCATCACATTATCATGGATAACAGAAAACAATTAAAAAACAAAACCCTACACAAACTATGCGATGATTTTTGGCATCCAACTCAGTTTCTCATCAGTTTATTACCCATAAACCAATAGTCAATCTGAATTAACTGATAAAAAATTGAACAAAATTCTTATGAAGGTGTTCAGTTATACTGGGAAAGATTGGCATATGCAACATTCCTTTCACCTTGTGGGATTACTGCATTAGTATTCACACTTTTAATATTACCACCCCCTTTTATGTGGTCTACGGTACTAAGGTTATCTTACCTCTCAAATTCCAGATTCCATACCTTCCGCATCTCACAACAAGACATGTTCAACGATGATGAATTTCGCCAAGATCGTATGAGCACAACTTGAATTATTAGATGAACATCGTCTCAATGCCATGGAAAATCTCTAAATCTACCAAAAACATTTCAAACATGCCTATGAAAAACGTGTTCACGAACAAACGTGTTCACAAACGAACATTTCAAGTCGGTGACCTCGTCTTGAAAGAAAATCAACATGTAACCAAAGAGGAGAAAAGTAAATGGAGAAAATTTTCTACTAGTTGGCTAGGACCCTATATAATCACCCATGCTTTTGGATCATGGTGGTTATTGTTTGTCTTCACTTAAAGGTAAACCCATGAACTTAAGCACCTTAATGCCTTACATCTTCGACCATTTTATTTTTGATATCAAGTCATATATAACATTCTGTCAATTGGTCAGTCATCCCTTGAGCGTTGTTCACTTTCCATTATTACCCATTTTGAGGATCCATGATTAAACAAGAATCATGTGATTACCCATCACCTGTTAGCCTTGTCTTCAATATAAGTACCACAACTCTGCTCATAGCATGATTCTCATAGATAATTTTTGTCTTCTTCAAGATGGAATTCCATGGTCATTCATCACTCGAAACCACTTCTTTCCTAGTTAATCTTTGTGTACTACTATCTTGTCTTCTAAAACCATAACCTAATTATCCTCTATAATATTGTCCATAACTTAAACATCTAAAACAATAAAATAAAAAAATGGGAATACAACTCCTTAAGTCAAACTTCTAGCAACAAGATGACTCCCTCAAAAGGGACATCTGTTCTACATATTCTTGCACTATCAATAGACTGCTCCCTCGAAGTACAACTATGTACAGTCATTACAAAAATTTAATAAATATTCAAAAACTTCCCGCATTGATCAGCTTCACAAAAACCTCAAGGAAATAATATATTCATCCCATATAGACTTCCCGCATCACTCAATCTATTAAAAACAAAAAAATCAAGAAAAAGATGAAATTTTTGTCATGGAATTTCCTATTTTGGATTTCAGTTTTCTTATTCCTAAAAAACACATGTCGCCATACACTTAGTTATGCTAAGCCTCTCATTCTCACCTCCTTGTATTTTCCACCTAAATTCCTCGTTACTCAAGGGACTTGCCTGCAAATGCGAAATTTTCTGATCTTGTGACTTTTCTTCACCCTTAAAACAGTCCATTATGTAAGGCATGTAGGGTCTTACATTCATAAGCCCATCTAAGGCAATATTGACTCATCAAGGTTCTTATCAATTACGGAGCCCTTCTACTACTTCTTACCATTCACCTTCCTCATTACTTATTGCTTATCCTATTTAGGACCAGATCCTCGACACATGTATTTAAAAATCAATCAACCATACCTACAACCTAAACACAATAATTCCTATGACCTACATCACCCATGCCTAATACCTATCCGACTATTCCAGTATTTAACCTTAATATTCCCTAGCTTATGGGAGAATTGCATCGGCCCGAGGTTCCTTTTCGCTGGGACTATGTAGGCAGCACTCCGAGGGCATGGGGCCCTTTGAGATTAGCTCAACCACTCTCTACCCTAACCAATTCCCTCTCCCCCTTTCCTAGTCACATTCTCCCTAGTTAGTTTCATTTTTATATCAATAATTGGAAATTAACCCAAACAAACAACAATTGCTTCACATCTTTACCATCATCACTCACGCATTCATTTCATCTTGTCTACCATTTATTTACCAATATCACACATTTTTCCTACAAAACATCTTAACATGACCCACATCATCATTAATTGCACAAATTAATGTGTTAAAAACTCAACCATGCCTAAACCAACCTAAAATCAACCAACCTTAACTCAACCATACCTAAACCAACCTAAAATTCATCATACCTAAGTCAACCTGACTCAATCCATGCCTATGACCTGAATCAATCCATGCCTACATGAACCTAACTCTATCATCATCTATAAATCATGATGTCTGTGTATACATACATATGTACACCAATACAAATGAATACAAAAATTTCAAAAAACCTCATATACATCCACACCATCTTCGGCACGTAGGCTAGTATATGATCAAAATCAATCAACTCTCATATACATCCTCACTCTCTTCGACACGTAGTCTGGTATATATTAAAAAACAAATAACTATACAAAACAAAAGGTACATATGGCTATTAGATATCACCTTGCTGGATATCCTCCATATCAGTCTCCCTTGCCTCCTCCTCCTCGGATCATGTATGATGGCCTGCTAACCTCTCACCACCCATCATAGGTCATGGTTGGGTCTTTTCTGGTATTGCACTTGGAACTTACCTCCGTGAACTCATGGCCTCACTATGACCTTGTCTTGGGGCTCATTGGCCCCATATACTCTCCACACTATGGGTCCATGACCTAGTCCTCTCACTCGAGGCCTATTGTGCCATGTACTCTCCATAGGATAGAAACTCTATCTCTTCCGTCATCAAGATATCCTAATAATACCTAGTCTCTCCTAGGGCATCCCATAATCTGGCTACGGGTATTATCTGTGGTGGCCCCATTGGCCTCTCACCATGTCCCTATGCCTGTGCCTATCCTAAGGGACCCTATCCTACTCATGTCTATATCTGGGACCGAAGAGTCGCAACATGCGCCTGTACAGTGACCAACTGGCCTTGCAAACTTGTAGCCTACACTTGTAGGGTGGCCACATGTATCCCATCACCACCACCACCTTGTGCAGGTGCCTATCCCTATGCTATTTGGGCCTATAAATTGGCCACATGTGCCTGTAAAGTGGCCACCTGTGCCTCTGTACCTGTCAACTGCCCCTGCACCATCCCTAGTGTAATCAATGTGGTTACTTTCCCCTATAGGGCATCCCTCTGAACAATGATGGTGGCTAAATACGGTTGCCCCGGCCTCGGTGCTACTACTCATAGGTGTACATCCCACCATTTTCTATATTTTTCAATAACCCCAGCATCATCGATCCGCCGGTCTCTCACTTGCTCCTCCTACCCTGTAGGTACTATCGACTAGGGTAGAGGCAACGACCTCTCCACATCATCCCTCCTGTATTGTGGGAAGGGTGGTGGTATATCCTGCGACATCTCGAACTATCACCTAACTCGGTCTATGGGTATCATCTCATGCTCTCTGACACGTCACCCTTAATCCATCTGAGAAGTTGCAATCCATCTAGCTCTGCAGCCATCTGCCCATATGATGGATAACCCATATAGGGCCTCTAAATGATGTCTACACCAGACAATTACTCCAGTAACCACCTATATTAGGTGACATCATGTGTCGCATTGCCCACTCGACGCTCTCCAATAACTGGCACCCATCACCTATAGCCCACACGAATAAAACTTGGCTCGAATGCAGCAGCCTGGGGCATACCAACTGGGCATACACACACAATGTGCTCCTATTCCCAACAATGTAATAATAAAGTGAAGCACAAACTAAACCTCTGAAAATGCCCATATGCCCATAGCTCCCTGTATAGCTGCACTAGGAATGTTGGCACCCATGTAAAATGGGTTTGGTATATCACCATTTCATGTAAGACCCCAATCAATGATTGCGGGAATCTCCCACCCTCTGCATCTTATAGTGCAAAGTAGTAGCCTTCCTCCATCAACAACACAACAAGCCTTGTCTCCTTTGGACAAGCCTGGTACATCTCTATAGCTCAGGTTGGAACTGTGGAACCTCAACTCTAACAAAACCTCGCCAAAGACCATCAACATCAACTCCTCAGATGCCTCTGAAGAGATCGAATATACCTATACCCCCACTATAGCCAACCGCAAGATCCTTTATACATCCTCCAGGGTGATTGTGATCTCACTCGTCGGTAGATGGAATGCGTTGGTCACTCGAATCCCATCTGTCGATGCGGTGTGACCATCAAACTAGGCTTTCAAACTACATGTCAGTAGTTCCTAACCCTAATCAAGCCAACCGTGGCAACATTCTACCAATCCTTAGTTGTTGCACCTCGGTGAATTGTCACAAGTAGGGGTGGCACCCTATCTCACATCCTTAGCTGGTCTCTCACCCACATCCAATAAAACATCACATTAATATAACTTGATCATACCCATAATCACTCTTGACACTTCACCTACACTTATTACCCTCCCTCTTATTCCCCCTACCACTTACCTTCTTATCTCATATTCTATCTACCCACTCTAACACTCACCCACTATCAATCATACCATACCTCTTTTAAACTCTTACCCATGCTTTGTTTTTCATCAACAACATCTTCCTTGCCCACTATCTATCACCCAACCCCCACAAAGTTATGTTGGCCCCTTTTTCTCCACATGTTGACCAGTACCCGTTACTTATAACTGACCATGGTATATCACACACCAGCATCGGTCACCTTATCTGTGACGGATACCGGTGCGACACCACCGATGTGGGCCACCCCTTGACCAATGTTAGTCACTGTCACGTAAAAATCTGCGATACCCAAATCCCCCTTTTCCTAAAAACACTACCTTCTTCTCCCCATTCCTACCTACCTCTACCCTCATCTCCTCCCCACCCCTCGTACACCTAACCACACCTCTACCCATTCCTATTCTACCCAATTTTCCTTCCCGAATTCAAATTCCCTTTTCTCCCCAAATACCTATTATCCCTCCCTAACCTATCTACCCAATCTACCTCCAAAACCAATACAAGAGATTGAATCTTACCTCATCGCGTTGTCATCTCCGTGGTGGCACATCGGGCCACTACATTGGTGGTCCACCTAATCCCACTCCCACCTCTACCATGTCCACTCACCAAATCCAATCCTCATTCTTCCGACAACACACAACTCATTTAGTGCTCTGTCATTTTCACAAAAGCCAAAATGTACAAATGAATCTATATTATATTGATTTTTCTTTTTATATACCCACATCGACCTAACTGAAACCGATTAACACTAAACCGACTTTGGTCCTATGCCCTAGCTCACCATAGTTGGTTATACCAAGACCGACATCGGTCATCTGCCCCAAAACCTTGATCGGCTTACCTCAACCGTCCCCTGTTATTTATGACCAACATCAGTTACCTGTCATATTTGTGCCCATTCCCCATTGTTGTCCCCACTTACCCAAGCCAACCACCATTTGACCTTACCCCACCCTTGTTGTAACCAACCTCCATCTCTACCTTACCTATACTTTTCCTTAATTATGTTTTGCGACTTGTTATTTTACCCATACCTCGGCCTTACCCATGTCGTAACCTAGCTACTTGGACCTGGAACATTACTAGTGACCTGTGAACTCATGTGCTCACTATACCTTGCAACATTATTACCTGTGTTGTTTGCCTAATGACCTTACCTTGCCTCTTTCTGTGACCATTTATCCTGACCCAGATTTTGGTGTACCAAAACATACCTGAACGTTCCTGCACCTGACCTGCGAAGTGCTTCTGCACCATATCCTATACCTTGGATACCGAAATCACCTCAACCTTGTTTGGATAAATCTATCGACCTTAGACAATATAGATTTTGCATGCTCTTGAACCTGGTACCATGCTACGGTTTATATGTGTGCATACATTTGACTATTACTACCTTTGACCCTGACCCATTACCTCGATTACTTGATTGGACTTTTACCCCTTTACCCTCGTTATCCACCTTCCTCTTCATCACATTAACCTTTTATCAAACCACTCACCGATTCTGCCTTCTACCTCATTAGTTCCTGGTTTGAGGGGGATCACCTTCACCCACACATGGGACAACCACATCTTACTTTTATCAACATTTATTACCAATACAAGCTATGCAAAAAAAAGGGGAAAAATGCAGACACCAAAATTGGGTCACACACTCCTTGACCCTTCGTTAAATAATCAACTTGAACACACTCACCTAACCATGGCCCCTTACACCCCACACTAATATTAATTTAATCAAATCAATCCATGTCCTCACAATATTTATTATTTAATTATCCTAATTAAGATAATTCCCACACCACCACCTCACCTATACACCTCACCTAGCCACCTCATCCTAAGTCTATTCTTAGTATGTTGCCATAACTAACTTAGACCTAACTAAACCATAAAAATCAAAGCCTACATCCCCTCTAACCACATTTCCGCATAAGAAAAGGTAAATCCCACTCTGGCTCGGATGAATAAAGAGATCTAGCAGAAATCATTGCCATGATCTCCCATTTTTAGTAAACCTAGGGAATCCCACCCTAACCGACACCGGTCACCCCTAAACCGATGCAGGTCAACCTAGAACTGTCGTTGGTCACCTTTTATTCCATTTGGTAACCTTATTTCAAGGTTGGCACATTTTCTGAGAGTAAGGAAGGAGACCATAGTTGCATGTAAGCAAAAGAAGCATCCTTTTGCAGATCTAGACATTTAGAACCATCACTAGGACCAATCAGAGAGCCATTGCATTCATGGGAGCACTCTGAGAAGGCACCGCTACAGGACCATACACGTATTCTCTAATCAACTACCTCCACCACTCAACTATCAAAAACCTTAACATAGTATGGCTCTAACCAGTATAGTTTATTTCAGTTAGTAATATTTATTATTCATGTTATTAATCTATTCTTTGCATGCTTATTGCTTCATCACCCACCTGCTTGTAAACCCAAATATCCCTTCACTCACATCACAAAATCACCTATTCTCACCTGATGTACACTTTTGAGCATACCTAAGACCTCTACAAACCCCTCATTCACTCACCCAAAATTTATTTGACGTCAGATCACCCCTACCATTTAACCTATTTTGAGTTTCTTTCACCTTGACCATACCGACGCTGGTTACCCATAACCGTTGTCAATTCTACCTAAACTCCAATTGGTCACATTTAGCTAATGTCATTCTCCATGTTTACACCTTGACCAAGAACAGACCCAACAACTAACCTACCAGTTGACCTACATAACCTAGAATCTGACCCTGACCAGTCCGAGAACCTTGACAGACCCCTCACCTCTAAGATCCAATTATAGCCTAGCCTGTTGTGATTGGATTTGCTTACTGTATTTGAATGAGATACCTAAATCATATCAACTACATTAGGACCTTGTTTATTTCTTGCATTCAAATTATTTAAATAGTGGATTGACAGTCGTCTAGGAAGTATCACACTTCCCATAACTAGCATATGCTAGGCAGTCCACTGTCATATATCATTTTAACTATATTTTGTGGTCTGTTTTCTATTACAAGTAGTTCCTCCTAGATAAAAGGAAGCTCTCACATTCATCCATGGATCAAGAAGTTAGAACATGTGCAAAAACCGTCAACCAACCAATATTTAACAGGTATTCCTCCTTGGCCCTTACCCTTATCTTTTTCGTCATTTCAAAAAGGTAAAGAAAACAGTGAAACACCATTCTTCATTGGTACTCGTGGGTGGTTTCTTGTTGTTTTCCCTTTCCCTTGCCTTTGTTAGGTGTTATATCTGGTTTATTGGGGTGCCATTGTGTATGTTATCTTTGCACTTCAACATCTCTTGTTATGCTTCTCTACCCTTTCCAAGCTTAGATCTCAAACTTGTGAAGAAACTCCTTTTTAACCCATGCCTTAGCTACCAAACCCTCGCTAAACTATCCCCTTCACAAGATGACGCTTCTCCACAAATATCTCTACGCCCCGTGAACTATTTACCTCCTAGTTTATATATCCAATTGGTCACTCACAGTTAAATTTCTCTAATTTTTCTTCACACGGATTAACTTTGGAAACCCTAGTTCGCAAAAGCTATTCCTTCTTTGTATTCGCAATGAAAATAATGAAGTGTCCAACCTTCTATTTATAGTTTTTCCTACTTTTCAACATTAAATGCTACCTTACGTACCACCGTACTTCAACACTTAATGTAACTTTTTCAACAAAACCTAACTTTTGCACTCTAAGTAATGCACCCAATCCTTGCGCGGATAATCCCCCAACCTTTTGATGTGTAACCAAACCATCTTGACAGGATACTCTTACATGCATGTCACTAGTGCTAAAGGTACTTCTATCATGATTTTTGCTCTCACCTACCTCATGTTCTCTTTTTGCGTCTTTCTCTCTTGTACGTGGATCCATAAGGCAGCCTTACCATGACACCAACCATCCTTTTTCACCTTTCCTTCCATGCACTTCCTTTCCTAGGGCCATCCAAATGGCTTTCAATTGCAATCCTTCCTGGTTCTTCCCACTTTGCACTTTCCTCTACATTATTCTACCCCACACTAAAACGATGCGCAGTTCTCTACGCATTCATAACCTTCGAAAATTAAAGAGGTTACGGGTGCCCAAGGCACAACATAAAAAAAATAACGAGAAATGGAAACACAAGAAAAGAAAATTCACTAAAGGAAATCCTAAAATAACTAGAAACACAGGCTTATTTACAAACACCAAGAAGACTTATTTATAGTAGGGCTTCAACCTACTCCCATTGAAGTGTCCTAGAAATCTTGTCCCATCCAGCGCTTGCAACCGACATGTGCCTGAATCAACGATGCATGAAATTATGTAGGGGCCCAACGAATGGACTTTCAACTTCCCAGGATGGCGTAGAAACTTGGAATCATAAAGAAAGACCATCTGGCCAACCTCAAACTTCTTGTTCTTAATGTGATGATCATGCCATGCCTTTTTTTTTTATTTTTCACTCCTTTGGATCCACCTGGCTAATTATCGTCTCTCATCCAACTGTATTAATTTTTCTATTCTTTCCTCTAGTGCTTGTTCATCAATTAATCCTCATATGTGTGCTATATGCAGAGAAGGTAACATGAAATTAACTGGTAGGACAACCTCCACACCAAACACCAATTAGAATGGTGTGTCTTTATTCAACCTCTTGTAGGTTGTCCTATATGCTCAAAGAATGGTTGATACTTTGTCATCCCAATCTTGTCTACCAACATCACATATCTTAGTCAATGTGTGACTAAGTGTTTTGTTAAACACCTCTACGGTTCCATTTTCTTGTGGATTATAAGGGGTAGTCTTGTGATGAGCCACCATGAATTCTTCTAACAGAATCCTTACTGTCTCATTCAAGAAATGTGTACCCTTGTCATTAGTCAAACTCAAAGAGCATCCATACCTTGTAATAATGTTTTCCCATAGGAAACTTGCTGCAATAGTTATAGTATAATCCTTAGTGGGTGCTACTTCTTCCCACCTTGTCAATTAATCTGTGCAAATGATTATATACCGTGATCCTGTCTGATGCGTGGCTGGTGTAATAGGGCCTATGAATTCTATAGCCCATTTTTTTAATGACTTGGCGCTAGGAATAGGCTATAAAGGAATTTCATCTCTTTGCCTTGGTTTGCCAATTCGCTGAAAATGGTTACATGCCTTGCAATATTTCTTACAGTCTTGATCTAGGGTCTCCCACCAAAATCTGACCATTAATATCTTGCGTGTAGTGGTGTTGCCTGCACAGTGTTCACCTGCACTACCTCCGTGCACTTCTTGTATTATGGTTAGGTGTTTATGTTCTAACACACACCGGTGCTGAATCTCATCACGTCCTAGTTTGTATAAATCCCCACTAATCAAAATGTAGGGTGCGGAGCGTATAACTAACCACTTTTTATCCAATTCCTTCATCCCTTCCAGTGCTACACCTATCTTGAGAAATACTGCAATATCTTAGAAGTCTGAGGGTGTGCACTACAACCTAAATAGTTCTTCATCTGGAAGGCTATCCTCAATGCTTTACACGTCATCCCCTGAATCGATTCTAGACAAATGATCAGGTCTGGAAATACTTTTTCCTAGTTTGAAAAACACCGTGAAATTGAATTCTTGGAACAATAGTACCCACTGACATATGCACCCTTTTAGAATGGGATTGTTCACTAATTATTTCAATGCAATTTCGTTAGTTTAAAATATAAATGGAGTTGCTAGAAAATACTATCTGAAATTGTGAAGTGCATAGATCATTGACAATGTCTCATGCTTAGTTGTAGCATAATTCTACTCCGCTGATGTTAACTTCCTACTTGCAAAGCACATAGGATGATCAATAATCCCTTCACTAGGCTATGCAAGTACTGCTCCAATGGCGGTCCTTGAGGCATCAATATGAACATGGAAGGGCTTATCCAAAGAGGGGAATCGTAGTATGGGCGTGGTGGCAAGCCTATTATTTAAAGTGTTAAATGCCTTTTGTTGTGCCTCTCCCCAATGAAAGGCACTTTTATGTCTAAGAAACTCTTCTAAAAGTGTGGCGATCTTGGCATATCCCTTGATGAACTTCCTATAGTACCTTGTATGCCCAAGAAATCTATGCACTACAATTTGACTAGTAGGCTCCCTCAATCCCACAATTACTGCAACTTTTTTGTGATCTACTAGTATGCCTTCCTTATATATGACGTGTCCCAATAATGTTCCAAATAGGATAGCAAAGACACATTTCTTACTATTAAGGGATATCCTCAAATATCGACA
The DNA here is from genome assembly GCA_019776745.2 of Taxus chinensis. Classification (NCBI taxonomy): domain Eukaryota; kingdom Viridiplantae; phylum Streptophyta; class Pinopsida; order Cupressales; family Taxaceae; genus Taxus; species Taxus chinensis. Next base: position 683,079,736 of record CM034152.1, read on the forward strand.
CCTTTCAAACATTAACCTTAAGTTGTCACAATGGTCCCTTACTAGCCCATATATTTTTGAATCATCCAGGTAGACTTGAAGAAATTTATGGATGAAGTCCTGGAAAGCTTGTACCATAATGCGCGAGAACACAACAGGCACATTCTTTAACCCAAAAGGCATGACTGTATAGGAAAAAACTACCAACTCAGTGGAAAAAGTCATCTTCCTCTAGTCCTCCTTTGCGATCCTTACCTGGTGATAGCCTAAGAATCCATTTGTGAAAGAGTAGACCTCGCGTCTTACGACTCCTTCTAAGATCTCTTTAGTAAATGGGGTTGGGAAAGGATCAATGATACACACTACATTCAGGTCCCTGTAATGAACACAAATCCTTATCCTTCCATCCTTCTTGATGCTAATTACCATTGGAATTATCCACTCTGAATCTTCAACAACTTCAATGATGCCCGATGCTATCATCTTATCTATTTCCTACTTGACCTTTACGCACAAGTTAGGATTCATCTGATATGGTCTCTTCCGGACCGGGCACACAACCTCCTTCAACTTAATTCTCATTTCCCCCAAGTAATGGTGAACACCTTTTAGTTCATGATACTCGTGTGGGAATAAATCCTCAAAGTCACATAAAAGATCAATGACCTTAGATAATTCTTTCTCCAACCAGTAGTCTCTAATGATTGCCTCCTTGGGTTCTGCTCCTGAGCTGATGTTAACCTTATTTGTATTTAAAGGTTCATGATAGGTGTGCACCTGTTCATTAGAATTACCTAACACCTCGGACGTCCCTACAAAATGGTCAATGTCCAAGTTTTTTGCCTCTTCCCCATCAATTTTATAAACCATCTTTCCTTTTTTCTTTCTCTATACACATGTACTCAAACTATATCTCTTCTATTTATTATTCCTCAAAGAGCACCTCCAGGCCAGGTTCAACTGACAATTCCAGTAGCCTATCTTCTACCATGGAACTATCCCAATTGGTAAGGTGCTTGACAACTGACAATGCCTTATCCACCAAGGGCTTTGTACTCTGATAATCGAATGTTTAAATGAGATCAGCCACTAACTCTTGCCAATTTCTTGTCTAGCGGCATGTCTCAGTGTGAGTGTACCATGCACGCAGACAACCTTGTAGGGTGGAATACAACTTGTGAACCCATAATGAAGGTGGCAATGCTTCTACACTTCCCATCCAGGATGTCTCACATGCTTGGATATGTAAGTAGTCTTTTTACCATAGAAGTCTTTATAGCGGTGGGTACATCACTCCTGCAAAACCTTATGGAGAAGGAATTTCTCACCTCACGCCATTCCAAGAGGTTATCTTGATGTGTCACCCACCAACGTGGAATAGGTCTGAGTAGGACATAGCTTAACATCCCTCTTTGTTCATTCTCCTTCTTCCACTGAGCTTCCATTTCGTGCAAAAATATCTCACAGAAGGCTCCTCCTAAATACTTAGGTAGCTTCTTTCCGCCTAGGCACTAGACTGTACGTGACTTTGTCACCTTTGTCACCGATCCTCTCAAATGATGTCCGATTAACTCATAGGTCCCATGTGCCCAATTATCACATGTTATACTTGTGGTGTCACTTAAGGATTGAGCATATTCAAAATAGATAACACCTTCTGTCGGATGGATTACCTTTGGATCCCTGATTGAGTGCACATATATTCTATCCATGACCTCTTCTCCCAAATATTCAGTATAGGGTGTTGATTTTCCATCATATAGGGGTATGATGACCCGTTCCTCCTTGTTTTCAATGCTTATGTATCCCTTGTTGAATAAAAAATATGCATTGTTCTTATAACACCATGGGTTCCCAAGTAATGCTGGGAAATTGTCTACTTCGGCGAGCACCAAGATTTTGAAGTCCCCAGTAAAATTATCCCCCTAAATGGTGATAGATGCATCCTTTAAGACACCGATGAGCATTACCTTTGTTTTGTTTTCCATATATAACACAATTGAAGATGGCTGTAATGCAGGTATTCCCATCTAATATCATGCATCCAAGGTGAGAACATTGACCTCCGCGCCTGTGTTAATGAGGATATTACTAAGGAGCCATCCATCCATAACCGCATTTAACGTGATCTCTTTATCATAGTCAAGGTTGTGAGGGGGAAGGTTTGTATGCAAGACTTTCCTCTCGTTCTCTTCTCTGATGCATGGTACCTTCTCTCTCAACCATGCTCCTAGCAAGGGATTAATATTCTCTTGCCTTAGCATTTTACAGGCTTCCTTGACCTCATCGAGGTCATCCTTTGGCACCTCGACCTTCCTTGTTTTCTCCTCCCTCTTGGACTACTACTTTAGACACTGAATTTATCCTTGTAAACTTTGAATGATGTCCATGGTTTCTTGATATACCTCCTTCTGATGCGCAAGGTTTGGGTACTTCCCATGTACCACTTCTTCCCTTAAAACCAGATTTAACTGCCTTGTCATTTCCTTCTGCATGCGGCCTTTGCTCTTGTTGTTACCATAACAGGTTGAAAACCTACATCACGTGTCACCCATGGCATCTATTGTGTGTCAGCCTTCTTAATTCTTACCATTGCAGTGCCCTTATCTTTCCGGTGCTGTTGACTCATGTGCTTAAACAACTCAGGGCACTCCTCATACTTGTGCTTCTTCCCACACCATAAGCACTATAATAAGTCTTGGCACTTGCGCTTATAGTGGTCTATAGATCCACAATTAAAATAGGTTCCATGTGGGAACTCACTTCTTCCTCCATAATTACCATGACCATAGAATCCTCTGTAAACTCCACTTGCGTGCTCCTCATAACGGTGATCATCACCCTTATAACTACTGTCAATTTTGGTTTGGCACACACCATGATCAATAGCCTCATGGATCTGGTCAATAAGATGAAAATACTTGGTATCATGGGTCGTAGAGGTGAAAATTTACAGTAGAAATATACATTCTTTATAATTGCATGTTGTAGCAAGTGACATACACTCACATCATGGTCCCCATGACAAATCTCACAGTTTACTGTGATGACGCGCATTGTCTTCCAGGGGAAGCTATTCTTGTCATGCCCATATAATTCACAATCTATACACCAGATTTAATTGCAAGTCTCATGAACTAAGTTCACAATTTTTTTTTCTAACTGCTTAGCCATAGCAGTGATTTGAGCTTCAAGAAATGGGCTAACCCCAGTGTCAATTCTCCCAATAGCTTCAATGCACAGGGAAGCTTCCAACGCCTCACATGGGTCTGTTAAAGTTTTATGAGATAAAGCTCTTCTAAATAGGGTTATCAACCCTCCAACAAACCATTGAGAATTCTATGAAGGGTGAATGTCATATAACAAATTTGATAGGAGAGTCTTAAGCCACATGTCATACTCCCACACACTCTCTACCATTCCCTATTGAATCTCCCTAAGGGCGCTGATGCTCTTCTATTCAAACTAAGGGATGTGGAATATTGATAGGAAGGCATTTCTTAATGCAGTGTAACCTACCACTGTCTGATGGGGTTCATACTTCATATACCAGCTATGCGCGCGCCCTTGCAATGCTTTTACAAACTGACTAGCCTTCCATTATGGGGTTATGATCCCCTTTGCATGCCATATCAATTCTCTGTAACATATTCAATACCCTGTAATCTAGAAAATGTAAAGACATCTCAAAGAAGACTTGAGGAGGTGGTTGAGGCCCTTGTCCTCTTGATCAAGTTGCATGAATTCCTCCAGTGTTCCCTCCTCCACCTGATCCACTAGATCCACTAGATCCTGTGCCTTTGGATCCACTAGTTCCACCTCTAGATCCACTAGTAGCCAGTAATGGGCCTAAAGAGGTCACACCTAGTGTACCCAACATCCCATTAAACTACGTGCCAACCATCTGTGAGATTGTTCCACTGCTAGATGTGTGTTCGATGCCACTCCCCAACGCGTTACCCAACCCCTGTGTATTTTCTCCTTGTCAAAAAATTCCTCTGAATACTAGAATAGTATGTGCACCCATAGAAGTAGGAAATGAAAAATTGTATCTCTTTGGCACAGATCTGTCACTTCCATCAGTACCAACTGGGTCAATGATACTCCTCCCTTGATCTGGACAACCAAGCACCAGGGTTTGGTCACTAGGTGGGTTCAGATGCACGCCAAGGACTCTTCTTTCTTTGCATGATGAAATCTCATTAGAAGTCGAAGGGTTCTCTCTTATGTGCTTGCTAAGATGGGGTAGCATAGACTGCTCAGGTTCCACATCCTCTGCGTGAACCTTAAATCCTTCCCATAACGTCTGCCTCCATATATCCACCACGTTTGTAGCCTCTTGTTGTATAGAACTCTCCCTTTCATGTTCTTTACTATACTTGAGCCATCTCTCCTTCCTTTCTTTCTCAGTTGTAATATCTATCATCTTCCTCCACCCTAGCTTCCTCACCCAACACTCAGAATGGTTTTCTTAGCCTTTAGAAATGCCTCTAAACTCAAGGTAACAATCAAGATCTTCATTTCCAAAGGTATATCATGTAGAAATGATCCTCTGGGCTCCCATAGAAACTCAAACTTAGCAACATCTAGATAATAATATGTGGAAATAATGTATTCTAGGGTGTAGCTAGTCAGCACTCCTTTCCACAAATGATCCACAACACGAGTCCATGTCAGATCTACATCTTGCTGCCTTTGGTACTCTTCTTGGGTCCACATGCATTATTTATAATACCAGCTTGACCTAGACGCATATGTTGAGAGCCATTCATACAACTCTATTGGGAAGGAACAAAGAAAATTTTCATAAAAATCATGGCAGAGGTTCTCTTATACTCATCTATGTGCATCAAACTCAAGTCCAATGCTGAATCTCTGAGAAAATTCATTCTCTGTGCTCATAAACCATGATTCAACACTTTCCAAAGTTAAACGCTCTATCATCATTCATTGCATAGATCATGATGTATGTTATTTCCCACTACAACTTTGAAAAGAGGATCTTGGAAATGGAACCAAGATGTAGTCCTTTTTAGACACACCAAAGAACAAGTGAACCCCATGTGCATTGGCCTATAACCCAGTGGGCGCTGGGTGCTCACCTGAGGCACGCATGGGTGCTGAGTCTCTCCTTTATGTGAGTTTAGTGGGAAACATTATCTATGATAGGAACTTAAGGATAGTGAGTGGAAACGAGACATGCAATCATCATAGAGATCAGAACGTCTTCTAGACCAATGCGGTCATTCCAGAAAGAAATATACTTTAACAGAATATAGGACTGAACCAAAATAGAAAGGATAATGCATAAGGATTCCACTTATTTCATAAAC